>OU612058.1:171791062-172272292 GCA_914767635.1 Melanostoma mellinum
AAGCATTGCCATAACATTGCAGATAACAAAAAAGTTACTTTTATGCGAACGGGCTGTCATTGTCATGATGACAATGATGACAATATTGGAGCAGTTTTGTGATTTTATCAGTCAATAACGACACCTCTGTGCAGAAATTATAGCAGAAGCATCAAAAATAATTTAAAAAAATGGATTAAACTAAAGTAAAAAAAGTTCTTCGTTCTAGTACGACACGAATGGTCTTTGGGCCACTGGAACGTCGTTGAACATTTTAATTGATCAGCCAGATTGACTGTTGGGTACAAAGTGGGTGGATGAACTTGTGTCACTATACAATACGTAACTCGTTGCTCTATCTTCTTATATTTCTCACTAGGGCAATGTCATCAGCAAAGCCTACACAATAATGTTAGTTTTCAAAAGACAACGCCTGTTGAACTATGTATGTATCTATCTATCCATGTATGTTTAAGGAATCAACTGCACGGTTGTGATGCGTCACCTATACTTAAACCTATAACTCTAACTCTATTTTGACAGAGAAGTGAATATCCTCAAACCTTATCTTAATGAAATGCTTTTAGCAGAAATTCTAAAGCTGGTCATCTCAGCATGATAACGCCTTCCCTTATTTACCCTGCAGCTTTAAAATCGATGAACAACTTAAGTGATAGGCCTCTATGCAAAATTCCTGGTAGCAGGTGTGAACAGAACTAATAAGACGAGAATAGGTGATCGCAGTAAACTACTTTACCGTTCACTTTGCATTCCTTCAGAACTAATCTACTTACGTAGGCCACCGTTTGTTCAAAATGCATAGTAATCTTCTATTAAAATACTTTTCTTTGGCTGCTAATGATATCGGTGCAACTGGGTCATTGAACTTCAAACTGCTAAAGAAATCGCTTTGTGGAAGGGCTGAGGACAATCAGTTGTTCAGTTTTGCATTAACAAGCTTGATTGTCGATAGCTTCAGAGTTTTCTAAGTATTATTGATCGAAGCTTGAAATTTGTTAGATACTGACTAAGTTGATATGGGCATGTCCAATGCTAAAATTGTACTATGAGCAGCTGATTTGCGGAAATTAAACGTTGAATGCAGTACTAATCAGCTTATCGAACTGATTGAACTTTCCTTCTGTGCGTAAATACAACAGTAAATATTAATAATAAGCGGAAAAGATCCCCGTCTCGTGTTAAAGACATTCGCTTGTCACTCAACAGGGACAAAAATCGTAAGATGGGTTCGGATGACCTAAGGTCCGGGCGTTATACACCCTTACAATGTCTCCCGGATTCTCAAGATAATGACATTGAATGTGATGCAATTGTAGTCACTCCACAAATTAAAAAAATTAAAATCCCATCTGTCTGCGTACTGCAAAGAACTTGCGATATTGTGCACTCATTTTTAAATGAAATTCAAATTTGTGACTACTTTATTAAAAAAATTACACTTGGTATCAAAATATGGCGCAACAAAATCGAAGATCACCAAAAAGTGTGTTGATCATTAAAATCTAAAAATTGGCAATTTTTCACTCACGACCTTCCGTCAGCGAGATCAATGAAAGTAGTTTTGTTCGGCTTAGATAAAATGCCTATAGAAACATTGAAAACTGAACTTATTAAAATTGGTTTAAAGTGCTTATAGATGTTAAATTAATTAAAAAACAATACGGTTCAACAAAACTTGCAGAATTGAAAAGGAACATTTAATCTGTTTTCAAAACACATGTGAAATGGGACTTTAGTCGAAAACCAAAACATAAATTTACACCATGCTTCAATTGCCAAATGTTTGGCCATGGTGAGAAGAATTGCTTTATGAAAACACATTGCGCAATTTGCTCTGAAAATCACGAAACGGCTAAATGCAAGTCAGTTAACATAAAATGTGCAAACTGTAATGCAACTCACAAGTCGATCCACCAATCTTGTATGAGCCGTAAGAGCTTTCTAGACATGAAAGAAAGGTTGTCTTCCAGAAACAAGCGCCAAATTCATACTGTTGAAAAAGACAAAGTGCACCATCCGTTTGTACCAAATCAAACTGACTACCCAACCCTCCCGTCAAAGCAAAGAGGAAGAGAATTTACTTCCACTTCCACTCACGTGGTCATTTTTGTCCAAATCTGGTCATTATTTTTTCACTTGGTCACATGGTCACTTTTTTTTCCATTTGGTCATTTTTTCAACGAAATAAAATGAAAAAGAAACACTTCAGTTTATATACTTAAAATTTAAATGAATACGTAAGCCAGTTTTCTAATCGAATTATGTAAAAAGTGCATCAATAAGATTGTTCTTTCAATCCCAATGATTGCTCTGAGGTAGCCGCAATTAGTTCTTCGAGTTCTGTGGTCGCCCTGAAGTAGAACTAGGATTTTGTCGGGGAGAATTCAAGTAGCAAACACTGATTTCACATGACACGTGCTTTTCTTCAAATGACCGGCATATGTGGTGACTTCGTGATTGAATCTGTCTAACGAACTGAAAACCTAGGTTTTTCGCCAACTGGACATAATGCTGCACAGCTTGTTTCTGTCAATACTGTCATACGCAAGATATCCCTGTGCTGTACGAATTTGTTGACCTGGGAGGTCTTCAGACCTTCCCAAAGACAAGACATCGCATCAGACGTTAAGGAGTAGTATTCCAATTGTTAGATTTTCCATTCTTTGAACATGCTTTCTCCCGACTAAATCATGCAGCTGGTGTACACTCCTACCAAGCTAATCACAAGCTTCCTTGAAATTTGCGGCGTCCAGACTGTCTGGAAATCCAGTTTTATTTGATTTTAGCTAACATACGAGTTTGCAACCCTAACTTCTTCAAGAGTATGGCATTCTTGATGATCGTCTAAGTCAAGTCTGCATAATTATCTTTTCAAGATCATCAGAGATGAATGCGGTTCTACAATCTACAGCAGTGTTTGCTTGGTGGTCTTTACGGGCTTGGTTCTTAGTTTTTCACCCTGGCATGATTATTTAACTTTTGGTGCAAGCTTTGAAGCTCATACTTTCATGAAATTTCTATATTTCCTCAAACAAGCGCTTCTCATTATGCTTTTTCCGTTTGAGAACTTGGTGTTCTTCTCTTGTTTCTTCATCGGAATCAATCATAGTTTTGGTCATTTCAAGCTACGTTGGGTCATTTTTATCTTCATTTTTAGACACATATTTTTTTGGCAAGTGGCAACCGTGCTTCCTTTGCATCGAAACCGGTTTCTGTTCCAACTGTCTCTCGTACGTGGGCGAATAAAAAGAATACCGGGGCTGAGACAAGTACGACAAGTGAACTGTTTTCGTTAGAAGAGATCAACGAACCAGTGGAAGAACTCATATATTATCCCAGTTCCAAAAAAACCTAACCCTTCTACACCATTAGAGTTTAGGCCTATCAGCATCCTTTCATTTCTTGGTAAATTACTTGAAAAAATTATGCATGACCAGATACAGTTCTATCTAAATGATAGGCGTTTGCTATCTGTGTGGCAATCCGGCTTTCGTAATCTCCATAGCTGTGAATCTGCAGCAATTAAGGTTACCAATGATATCCGATTTGCACTTGACTCGGGGAAGTTTGGAGTAATGGTTCTCTTGGACTTCTCTAAAGCTTTTGACAGTATTGACCACTCAATTCTTATCTCAAAACTTAAAAATAATTTTGATTTTGCCAACTCCTCCCTGAAACTCATGCGTAGCTATCTGGTTGATCGCGTTCAATGTGTTAAAACGGATATCGGAACCTCAAATTCCCATGTTACTAATCTTGGAATTCCTCAAGGCTCAGTGCTGGGTCCGCTGTTATTTTCATTGTTTATAAATGACCTTCCAGATGTTGTTTCCAATTGCCAAGTTCATCTATATGCAGATGATGTGGCCATTTATATATTTCGTCCAATTGGTTTGATGGATGACTGTTTTACTAGATTGAATGAGGACTTAGATTGTGTATTTGATTGGTCTAGTAGTAATAAATTAACACTTAACCCGTCCAAGTCTGTTGCGATGTTATGTGCTAGAGAAGAGCCAAGCTTTGAAGACTTTCCTCCGGTTATTTTGCACAATGAAGTCATTTCGTTCGTTAAAGATGTTACGTACTTAGGCTATAAGATAAACTACAATTTGAGCTGTTGCAAAGCAATTTCTGACTCCATTAGGAAAATTTACTCAGGACTGCGTTGTTTAAGATCTTCTTCTGATCTTCTGTTACCAAATTTAAGAAAACAGCTTGTCAAATCTCTCATTCTTCCGTACTTTACCTACAACTCGTCTGTTTATCCATCTTTAGATTGTAACTGTAGAAATAAACTCAATGTAGCTCTCAATGATTGCGTCCGATATGTTTATTCTATCCCTAGATACATTAGTGTTTCTCATCTACGTAATGATATGTTTGGTCTTTGTTTGGATAACTATTTAAATTTTAGATTGCTTCTGAAGCTCCATGATGTCATCCATCGTAGATGCCCTACGTATTTAATTGAACCGCTCAACTTTTTGCAGTCGCAAAGAGGATTGAAACTTCTTTTACCTCGTTTTACGCGCAGCATTGCTGAACGCTCTTTCTATGTTTCTGCAATTCGTTTATGGAACACAATTCCTAATGAGTTGCAAAGCACTACTTCACATGCAGCCTTTAAGAGAAAATTATTTATGCACCTTTCTAATACTACTATTTCTTAATGTACTTTCTTTTATGATAAACTCCTTTTTAATTTACTTTTTCAACTATATTTGCTATCATTATACTTATATATTATTATTATTATTATTTTTTTTTTTTTTTCTAACTTTTTTAATTTTTTTTCCTTCTTTTAATATTTCTTTTGTGAAACTCAATTTTATTGTTAAAGTCTTATTTGATGCTCTAAAAGATTTGAATCTTAACGTATCACTGTGAATATTGTATTATGGAATAAACTATGAAACTATGAAACTATAATAATAATAACCAACTTACAGCGGAGATGATAAAACTTTTAAGTAATTGTAATACAAAAGCAGAACAATTTAATATTACTATTGCACAATTAGCGATTAAGTATTTATACAAACAAACACCATGAACAATACATCCATGAATATAATATGTTGGAATGCTCAAAGCATTCGATATAAATCAATAGAATTTTTTGCCTTTCTCAGAAGGCATAATGTAGATGTAGGTTATAGGTTTAGTTTCAGAAACTTGGCTTACTCCTAATGAGAGAATAAGTAATCAAGAATACATTTGTTTTCGCTTAGATAGAGCAGAACGTATGGGAGGCGGTGTTGCCGTGTTTGTTAACAAATCAATTCGTCATGAACTCGTTCCTATTCTCAATACTAATGTTATTGAAAATATTGGTGTAAAAATACCTTTTACAAATGGTTCGGTTTTAAATATTATTTGCGTTTATTTTCCGGGTGGTGCAACTTCTTACGAAAAACGTTTCAATTTTAATAATCAAGGCCGTCTTTACCCTTTTGGGGGCCCTGGGCACTTTTTGAAAATGGGGCCCCTGTTTGATTCTATAAAAATGTTATGTTGGTGTAGTAAAGGTATACAGAAAAAAAACACATAACTTTGAATCATTATTTCAGCAATCATTATAAATCATTGTAAACGTAAATAATTATTGCAGCATGTCTAAGCTTTAACATAAATATTGACATAAATATAAACAATGTAAGAATAAAATCAAAATAATTCCTATTTCATAAAAGAATTCAAATATAAACAAAATTTAAATAGCAAAAAATTTAATTCAGAATGTAGTTTAAGGAACAAAATATTGATATGCAAAAGGATGGACAGAGCAATGTTTATCGAAGGAGTCTTTTTTCTTGATTTAAGATATAAGCAAAATCATTGATTATATCTACAAAATCGATACCTCTGAGGATGTCGTTTTCGATTGACATCAGCCAGGCGCGGATTCAAGGGGGGGGTCACAGGGGTCATGACCCCCCCCCCCCCCCAAAACAGCCCGCATTTCAAAAAATAGAGCTAAACCAATCGAAACTGAAACTGAAAATCAAAAAAAAAAAAAAATAACCGAACAAAATCTAATTTTTGTAAACTTGAAAAACGGAAACTAAATCGACCAAAATCAACTTACTTTATTGCACTATGGAAAATTTGCAATCAAAAAATAGCTGACTCAACATGACTGACTCAAAATTGAATGAATTTCTCACACAATACTGACTTTTGTATCAATTTCTCTATATTTGGATAGTAGCTTTACTTAATATCTTAACATTTGATTACAAGTTTTAAGTAAAAACAATTTTTAACACAAAATCCAATCTTCTATTTTGTTTCGCAAATCTGTTGATGATCGCATCGATGTCCAATTCAATGTCGCGATGAATGTGTAGCAATGCAAGACCGGTCTGACTTCTGCCATAGTCGATCTCAACCAAGTTTTGAGGCGACGGAGAGTTGAAAAGCTTTTTTCTGCAGTGGCTGCAGTAACAGGAAGCGTCACCATTCACCAATCCAAAGCAGGGTATGAATAGCTGGATACATTACTCTATCACACGCATCAAGGGCGGCAGAAACCGAATCAAGAAGTTCACCGCCTTTTTCAACAATTCGGTTCCATTTTGCTACCCACAACTCAAATTTTGCAATAACGCTTGCAGGAGGAGTGTTCAGAAGCTTCTGGTATATGACTGATACGAGATTAAGTTCTTCAATGTCCTCCTCTGTATAAGAAGTCCGAGGCAAAAAAACTCTCAACCCAAAAAGCTTCATTACGTCTGGAGAAAGCCTTTCGTTGAGGTCCGTTAAATCGTTGTCTAAAAGAGGAACGTAAACTCCTCTTCTAAAATATTCCTCCGGGGTTTGCTCTGTTTGGTGATTATCTCGATGTTTTTGACGAGAAACAACGCGTGGTACTTTCAACTCGACACCCAACTGTGTTGAAAGATTTTCAGTTTCAGAAACAACCGTTGCAAAACAGAATCAGCATCGCTTCTTTTCTTCTCAAGCACAGTTAAAGTATCTTGTATGTAAGCGGTTGCTTTCTTCAGATGTAATGATGGTATACAACTGTAGAAATAATTTTTACCAAATATTCATCAAATTGCAATTGCAAACCTTCGTGTCTTTGTCACTGTTATCACTATAATTCCTGATTTAAAGAACCGTACAAATAGTACAAAGCTGCGTAGAGAAAACTGCAAACAAACAACTGTCATTAAATTGTTATTTAGATTTTATGAAAGAAACCACCTTTTTTTTAAATTTGAAAATCAGACAAATATGCTCATACATTCGGTTCTCTTGATGTTTACTCCATATTATTCAAACTAATTTACCTTAAAGCATCCGTCAAATGAATCCTTGTTTTATATTTTTTACTTTTGTTGTTTATTTTCTGGTTTTTGTTCCGTTTCCTTCTTTGTTTATCGCAAAACACAATGAAAACTATCCTGATTTCAACTACACTGTAATCAACAATGGACTGTTGTGCTTTCAATGTTTTGATTGCAAACTGATGTGAAGTTAGCCACGATGCCATAAATGAGGCGAAGCCATTTGAAAACACACGAGGGAAAAAAATTTATTGGCTAAGACATTTCTTACTTTTAAAAGTAAATTTTTTATACATATAAACAATTTATAATTTAATATAAACAACAGTTTATTTTTGTTATATTTGTTTTTTTTTTTATCCCGTGACCCCCTCCGGAGAAAAATTCTAGATCCGCGCCTGACATCAGCGACAAACTTGCGAATTTTTCTTGAACCATTGGAGTTCTGAGTTCGTTTTTTATTCTTTTTAACTTAGAAAAGGAACGTTCACTGTTGCAGTTGGTCACCATAAAACTAAGAAAATTTTAAGTGCAATTTCAACACTTGGAAATTCATCTCCAACTTTATTTGTTTTTGAGAAATTATAAAGTTCTAGAATATTGCCAGTTTTTTCATTTTCGTGTCGAATAGTTTTCTAGTATTGTTTTAGTTAATCTCCGTTTACATCTTCAGTGTAAAATTTAGTAAAAGATTTGGAATTTTCTTTAAAGTCTTCTGAATTCAGGTTTTTTAGCCGAAAAAAAAAGTCAAAACGTTGGCCAATATCCGTATACGAGCCAAGTCGCTGTTTCAAACCAACGATTAGAGTGTCGACAATGGGAAGAAAAGTTTCAATTTCGAACCTTTCTTTCACAGTCAAAAGTACCGAGGGTTCAGAGCCCTCACATAAGTCTGTTCTATACCTAGTCCTTTAAGAAAGGTTCTTATATTCGAAATCCTTTCTTTTTGTCTGGATGACGAATCAGAGTTATCTCCCCGTGCAGTGTCGGGTTAGAATAGCACTGCAGCGCCTCCCCGCTTGTCGTAAAAGGCGACTAAAGGAACAATCATATCTAGACGACTAACATCAAAGTGAGTCTAGCGACACACATACCACCTAAAAACTCTCCCCAAGTATGCATGCAGATCCCGGGGTTTACACGACTGGAGATCACCGGTGTAGTAAAAGGGAAATCAAACTCATTAAATGGAGCATGCATGTGTCGAAAAGGATGAAAGAAAATTTTTGAAAAATTTTGAGCATTATGGAAGTACTTGCGAACATAAGAAGCACTACCCCGCCAGGCAGCTCCATTGAATATCTGTGAAGATATTCTAAGTATGTGCAAGTCATACGGTCTAATCGTACTAAATACCATGTTCATCAAACAAGACCGACACCTTATCACTTACAGCAGTGGAGGAAATGAAACCCAGATTGATTACCATTTGGTAACCAATTACATGAAATCTCGGGTGAAAGACTGCAAAGTGATACTAGGAGAAGCTGCCGCTCAACAACACCGTCTTCTTTTAACAGAATTTTTTACGGATGCGGTAAAGGAAGTCAAACAAACAAAGGCTCCTAGGAAAATCAAGTGGTACAATCTGGAGAAAACCAAAGGACAGCAATTCATTTCGTATATGCAAAGTCAGCTGTGTAATACCATCGACGCAGTTTCAAATGCAATCACGGCACAAAATATGTGGGATCGCCTACAATGAACCTGCTTAGAGAGAGCCAAATCACTGTTAGGAGTCTCAAAAGGACACCACCAACAAGCTAAAGAAAACTGGTGGTGGGATGATGAAGCTAAAGCAGTGATTAGAAAGAAGAAAGCAGCTTTCCAAGCTTGGTCGAAGTGCCCCTCAAGAAATACAAATGAAAAAGCGCGTTTCAAAATGGAATACAAGAGCTGCAGAAAAGAAGCGAAGAAAAAGTGCGCCCAACTTCAAGCAAAAAGCACGGAGGGCCTGTATCGAGAGCTGGAAGAGATTTCTGCCCCAGCTGCTGAAGCAAATCAGGCAATCCAAGAGCTAAGACAAAGCAACTTGAATAAGGGAGCAACCATTTTCAAAATAGCCGCTCAGAGAAGGAGAAATGCGCAGGAGATTCGTTCGCCGAAGTTCATCAATGATGCTCAAGGAGTGCTACTTGTGGATGACGACAAAATTCTTCACAGGTGGCGACAGTATTGTGATGATCTTTTGAATGAACAGTTTCCTCGGCGCAACTTTCCAACAGCTGCACCTAACTTTACGGAAGTATCCGACGTCACAGTCGAAGAAGTTAGGAAAGCAGTTAAGAACTCCAAAAAAGGCAAAGCGATTGGGCCAGACGAGGTACCATATGAGTTTTGGAAAAATATGGGAGACATCGGGTTAAGATGGCTCACGATTCTCATCTCCAAACTTATAAGAGGTGACAGTTTGCCTAATCAATGGAGGGAAAGTTTTCTTCTTCCAATGTACAAGGGAAAGGGAGATACCAGAAGCTGTGACAACTATCGTTCGATCAAGTTGAAGTCCCACACTATGAAGATCGTTGAGCGGGTTTTAGATAGCCGACTGCGGAAAATAATAAGGCTGTCTGATGACCAATGCGGGTTTGTCGCGGGTAAGTCAACTACAGACGCAATCCAAAGCATAAGGATCATTATGGAAAAACACCGAGATGCCTTAGAGGATTTGCATATTGTGTTGGTTGACTTCGAAAAGGCATTCGATCGACAACCACGAGATCTGATATGGGTGGCCCTCAGACACCGAGGAGTTCCTGAAGCCTATGTGCGAATAATTATGGACATGTACGAGGGAGCAGTTACAAAAGTGAGATGCCCAGCTGGAGTCACCGAAGAATTCCAAATAACAGTAGGTGTACATCAGGGAAGTGTCTTGAGTCCACTGCTCTTTATTGCTGTTCTGGATTATTTGCTCGAAGGAAAAGTAACGGACAATAAAGTACAACAATTATTCTTTGCTGACGATGGAGCCATCATAAGCGAGGATCCTACATCCCTGCAACGAGCACTTGACGTTTGGATTGATGTTCTGGAAGGAAATGGGCACCGTATTAGCGCTAAAAAGACTGAATACCTGTGCTGCCCTTTTTCTGATCCAGACAAGCCTATTCCAGACATTTATTTGATGGAAATGTGCTTCCCAAGTGTGAAAAGTTTAAATATCTGGGATCTATGATCAATAGTGAAGCATCTTGTGATGACGACATCAATCATCGAGTAAGCGTAGGGTGGATGAAGTGGCGAGAAAACTCCGCTGTCTTCTGTGATCGAAAAATGCCCCCTAAGCTGAAGGGAAGACTCTACACAGCAGTTGTCCGTCCAGCTCTGACATACGGTTCACAATGTTGGACAATGTACAAAAAGTATGAGAGCAAATTGACGGCAGCCGAAATGAAGATGCTTCGGATGACAGCAGGAGTAACAAAGCTTGATCGAATTAGAAGTACTAAGATCCGTGGAAGCCTTCATGTCAAAAGTACCATCTTGGACAAAATTCAGCACGACCGGCTCAGTTGGTATTGTCATGTTCAAAGGAGAGATCCGCAGAACCCCGTCCAAAAGGCAATATCGTACAACGTTTCAACAAATTCACGACGAAAAAGAAAAGGCAGGCCAAAACACTCTTGGTACAAGCAAATGCTAAAACAGCAGCATTTGGTTGGCCTCAGACATGGAACAATCCAAAACCGGGAGGCTTGCCGACGATTTCTGAGGTCAACGCGGCGTACCCCACAGGCGGATCACTAGTGTGAAGCAGCAAAGTGGGAGAGTTGTGATCGCTTCAAGATCACTACTCGTAACGCCGAAAATGAAGAAGAAGAAGACGAATCAGAGTTATCAAAATTGTCCTTGAGCCCAATTATAAACTCATCGATTGTTGCATTCAGCAAATTTAACATTTTTTTTGCAAAGACTAAGAGCTTCCTGTCTGGCATTTCGTGCCTGTCCTTAAACGTTAGCGATAGGCATAAAAGCTTTCTTCAATTTCTTGATGATCATTATATAAGGCGCTTAGTGTATCAGCTCGCGCTTACCATCTTGTTTAAGAAAGACTTTTTGCAACTTTTTTTAAACCTAAATGAGCAGTCAACACACTCCATCTTTGAAATCTTAAAAAATTTAGTGCCGTTCATCCCAGAGTATACATATCTAGTAATGAGTAGGGACACTCTTTACAAAAATGCAACGCCTACATTAACAACAGACAGCAAAAAATAGAAAACCCACAATTAATGAAAACAGGCAAAATTTATTAATAGTAATCCTTTCGGACCATCGCATCACAAATGTCAGAAGGATACACAAGAAGTTTTCCCATCTTCACAACACCATTTAACTTCGATTATATGATACACCTATGGATGTTTTTTCTGATTGGATTTTTAAAAGTGCCCTGTAACGAACACAATAAAGTGTATGGTTTCGTTGTCATGATCATTACTTGAGTGACCTCTGACCTCTTTTTTTTTAATTTGAATATAATTTCGGAGGAAATGTGATTTAAAATGTTCAACAAAAGTCAACATCTAAGTTCAGCCCGATGATGGAACTTGCTTTCCGAAACGCGTTGCAAAATTTAAATTAAAATAATGTATATTTATATTATTGAATTAATGTTGTGAAACAAATAAAATTGTTCTATTTTTTAAAGAAAAGATCTTTTATAATTTATCTTAATGTTCAACAAAGGTTGTTGTTAAATGTATCGAAATATATTTTTTCTTGAAAATAGACCAATAGAGGTTGAGTGTTGTTTCAGCAATTTGGGGGCCCCTGGACAAGCGGGGCCCTGGGCCTGGGCCCAGTGGGCCCAGTGGTAAAGAGGGGTCTGTTAATAATGATTTGAGAAAAGTAGTAAGCTCAATTGATCTTTTTTTAGTTGGCGGCGATTTAAACTACCGAAATCGGATTAGGGGTTCTATGAGAGCCAATGCGTGGGCAATATACTTGAAAACATAAGCTCAAGACACTCGTTCAACATACTCTATCCTCCCGAACCAACATATTATCCTGGTAATAGTAGGGCAAACGCATCAACCTTGGATATTTTCCTAACGAATATCCCCAGTCTTTTTACCCAGCCCGTGGTTATCAATGAACTCGGTTCAAATCATCACCAGTCATAATCAAAACTCTCATTTCACCTTCACAACAAGGAATTGAATATTTAGATCTGAAAAACGCAAATTGGTCTATTCATAAAAGGGAAATGCAATCTAGGTTGAGAAACTTGATAATATTCATGTTGGTGAGCTTAGCGCTCAGCAAATCGACACAAGTGTTGCAAGTCTTACAGCTGCTATCCCCGAAAGTGCTGACAAAGCAATTCCTAAAAAACAAGTGCGCTGTGATTCAGGTAACAGTCTACCTCCATGTATTGTCGAAAACATTAAAATTCGTAACATAAATGGCAGAAGCTGGATGAGAACACGGGATCCGTACTTTCTTTCTCAAGTTAAGTTACTCAACACGTTGATAAAGGATAAAATTTTTGCTTTTAGAAACAAAACTTGGAATTAAAAACTTCAAAGTTTAAAAACTGGAAGTAAACCTTTCCGGAACATTATTAAAATAATAAAAAAGAAAAATTCAATCATTCCAGGTTTGAAAACAGGAAATACATTTGCTTTATCAAATTACGATAAAGGAAATGCTCTTACACAAAATTTTTCTAGTAATCATTTGGGCAATAGCACCTCGAATGACTTTGTTGAAACTGCAGTAGTAAATTCGATTAACTATATAGACTCTACAAGCTTACTAAGCTCATTAAGCAAATGCTTTGAAAAAGTAATCAAAAAGAGAGTTATCGAACATGTTGAAAGGTACCATGTACTTCCACCAGAGCAATTTGGATTTCGTGCCTTCCACAGTTCAGTTCATCAGGTTTATAGAATAACTAAGCACATAAAAAACTAGTTCAATGAAGGGCAAAGCACTGGTATGGTGCTCCTAGATATTGAAAAGGCGTTTGATACTGTTTGGCACAATGCTTTGTTACACAAACTTTTAACTCTCAATTTTCCTATGCATCTCATTAAGATTGTGCAATCCTTTTCGACGAAAAGAGTATTCAGAGTAAGTGTCAACAAGTCGTTTTCTTACATATTTGAAGTAAAAGCCTCAAGGCTCTGTCCTTGGTCCTATTTTATATAATATATTCACATATGACTTTCCTTCCTTCCCCAGCTGTGGAAAAGCAATTTTTGCCGATGATACCTGCATCTTTTCTTCAGATTCAGTTGGTTTCATAATAGAAACCAACTTGCAATCTGCATTAAATGAAGTGCATAGCTACTGCAACGCATGGAAAATCAACATTAACACTTCAAAAACGCAGGCTGTTTTTTTTTCACTAGAAAAAGAAAAGCCTGCTTTTTGCTTAGCAATAATCTTGTTTTTTGTGATACAAGTATAAATTGGCTTTCAAGTGCTAAATATCTTGGTGTACACCTTGACAAAATTCTTACTTTTGGCTTACACATTCCAGAAATAGTTAAAAAAAAAATTTGTATTACAATAAAAGTCTTATATCCTTTCATCAACCGCAAATATAAGTTAAGTACAAAAAATAAACTGTTGATTTATAGATTAGTATTTCAAGCAATTATATTTTACGGTTCCCCAGCGTGGGGTAGATGTGCAATGAGTCACGTTCGCAAGCTTCAAATCATTCAAAATAAAGTCTTGAAAACAATGTTGAATCTTCCTAGACATTTTTCGACAGAGGAACTGCACCAAATTTGCAAAATTGATCTCGTGTCATTGAGACTTTTAAAACTCTAAGACCGATAAAATATGTCATGCATTTCTTCCGACAACACATTGATAGAAAACCTTGCTATATAACAAGAAAAAAAACTCTATTTTGACAAACTGTTGTTATTTATTTATTTGAATGTTTCTGATTTGTTCGTTACTTATTTATTAAATTATTTATTTACAATATGTGTTCAATATATTTGTTAATTCACTTTCCACTTTGTTGATGCTCATTATTTAAAAATAATGGTTGTTATTACATATTTGTTCATATTTATTTATTTATTTATTTGTTTTTTCTTATTTATTTATTTATTTATTAATTAATTAATTAATTTATTTATTTGTTTATTTATTGAATTATTTATTCATTTACTTTTTATTTATTTATTAATTTATTAGCTTATGTATTTATTTATTTATTTATTTAATTATTTATTTATTTATTAACTTATTATTTTATATTTCACTACGCACTTTAGTCTCATTGTAAAGCTTGGTTGTACGAAGAAATCGACCGCCTCCTATATATAAACCCATTTATTTTAATGAAGGTTATTAGTAGCTTTTCCTTCACTGAAATTGTATTAAATTTTCACTAGTTACATACTCTTATACATATTGGCAGTATTAAGGTTGCCATATACCACATCTCTGTAAATTGTGCAATATAGGTTAAGAGAACTATGTAATATATTTCTGTAACAATAAATATATCTATATAAACGTTGAATGAGTTCTTTTGAATTTAAATCATATTTATACGTTACTAGCTGAGCCGCCCGGCTTTGCTCGGGTCTGTAGTTTTAAGGTTCCCGTTCTCGTTTTTCCTCTTCTGTGGGAATTTGGGGATGAAATATAATCTTTCTTACTTTGGGACTATGTGGTAACCTAATGCTGAAAGAATTTTTGAAATCTGTCCAGTAGTTCCTAAGTTTACGTTCCCAACCCCGTTCCAGTGGGAATCTTCCGTTCACATGGAAATATGTGAATGAAATATACGTCTATCTAACTGAGGGATAATGCCGCATCTTAGGTTTGACAGAATGTTTGAATTCGGTCAGGTAACTTTATGGTTTCCGTTCTCGTTCCTGTTTCTGTTCCTGTGGGATTATAGGGATGAAATATAGTCTAAGTTTCTTATGAAGTGAGATAATGTAGCACCCCTAGTGCTGAAAAAAATTTTGAAATTTGTGGAGTAGTTTCTAATTTTCCATTCCCTACTCAGTTCCTGTGGGAATATGGGGATCAAACCTTGACAGGAACCATCCCTGGACTAAACTATGTCTGCCCTGAAAATTTCATAGAAATCCGTTGGGTGGCTTAGGAGTTTACCCCGGACATACATACATACATACATACATACATCCTATTTTATATATATAGATAGATAGATAGATAGATAGATAACTGCAACACAAAGCTAGAAGTCGACAAGTGAATTTGAATTGAAACTTTATTATCCAATCATAAATCGACTATCAAAAATTTTGTATGCAAAATAACAATAAGTGTTGATAAGGACCGATAACTAGATCCATAAATATAAAAAAATGATAAACTGCTCACAAGGAACTGGAGCCGAAATCAGCGGAAGATGATAAAGTTAAAAGTCAAGAGTAACTTGTTGGAATACGTCCATTACATTCGTATACTAGTCATGATTCACTTTTATTACAAGTACTTCTTGGTTTGTGTAACAGGCCCCTCGCAGAATGGTAACGCATTTGTTTGGACGAGATTTTGCATTGTCGTAGTTCTCCTGCTGAAGCTCAGGAACCGTTGCAGAATCGTATTAAAGTAAGCGGGACCTCCAGCACCGAGTCATAATTGCTGTTCAAAGTATGTCAATAGATTGCAATGAATGGGCGTTATTACTCTGGGATCAGAAGTTTTGTAAGACTAACTCGACAAATTCTATACAATCAACAACAACAAACTTAAGTTACAACTTATGGCCTGTTAAGTTGCACTGAAAATTAATAGCGGAGTGAATAAATTTCATCTTCAGTGGCTTCAAAAAAACGAGACTCATTTTATCTCCCAGAATTTTCAGTAATGAGCTGGGGGAAAAAACATACACAATCAGAAAAACAACATAAGTCTCCCATTGATGAGACACTTAATCTCACAGGAAATCCTCTTTTGTTTTAAGTAAACCATTTAACAAACTCGTAGTCTTATTATGTAGCGTTGCATTACTTTCAGTAGAAGATTCAGTAATAACTACGACGGTACACTGCCATCTTAGGCGAAACGATTGTTTAGCCATTCTTCAAAGCAAAGAAGAAACTGTAGATCCTGGACATGTTCTGGTTCACAACCGGCTTATCCATAATTAAAAACTGCTCCTTTTCATCATTCTGTGAGCACAACAGTCGGAAATAATATAAAAGACGAAGGTACATCACACAAAGTATTATTGAAAGGCGAGTGTCCATTGTCTGGATACTTACGTGAACAAGATACACTTGCTTCTGCTAAAGAATACGCAGTTGTCCCAACAACTGAGTCCAATGCAAATATGTTTTCCATTCTTTCAGTTCACTGCATCTCCTTCGGATTAAGTTTATAAACGTTGGAACTGAGGATATGCATATGCAGCAGACATCAACTTATGCACAAATGGGTTGCGCGGTTAGAAGGACTCACAAGGACTTCTTCTATCTCAGTACATATGAAGTCTATTGTTAGGTGAATAACTGCACGGTGCAATCCTTTTTCCCCAAGGGTCCTGGATCACATGCAAGAAGAAAAACGAACAGTGCAGACTTTGTTTCCATTTCTAACTCATCCATAAACGAACAACGCATAGGTAACATACGACCAGCGCGATGACTCGTGGATGCGATGCTATCTTGCACTGCTTCAAGCTTCGGAGGAAGACTACATGCCTTTTCGTATTTGTAGAGGGAAATGTTTGCTCTATTTAATTTCACAGCTGCAATCCTTGAAGAACGCCAGAGATACGTTTCGTATACTCGTACGTATACCCCAACACAGTGGGGTTCGAAAAACAATGGTGATTCTGATTGATGATGCTAAGGATTGGCAGTTTGAAATCTAGTCTCTTATCCTTCGTTCTTCTGAGTGTGGTCAGCTTGAACTTAAACTCATCAGGAAAGGTATGATATAAAAAAGTATTAATCTTAAACGACTTAAATTGACTCAAAAATTAGCGCAAGTTCTGACCAAAAACTTTTCAACAACACTGTAAATACTCAAAAGGCATACTCGTATGTTCTTGGGGAGAAGCTTTGAAGGCATTTTATTGTGTTTGCCCTGACAGAGAGAAGTGATGTGTAAACATAAAGGCGCGGATGGCTCTAATGAGTTGGCGAAGAATAATCGTCAACAACGCACACCAAAAATACGGAAGTCAAAAGAACCGTGCGTAGCTCTTCAGAAAATCTGATTAAAATCCGACTGTTTACGATATCTCAAGACCAATCCCGTGTGTTTAGATGAGATAAAAGAAATGCTCTCTTTATTTAGGCTCGACGGAAAGTAGAAGTGTAAATAAGAATAAGCTGAGAGTCGTTGAGTTTATATCTTCAACTGTTATGCTCCCATATGGTGAGGAATATATCATGGGATCTGACTACGAAAAATGGAAATCATTTTAAATTAAGGACAATTTGATACACGCAAACACAGGTGTTGAGAGTTATTTTTCTGGAAGTCTGCGAAAGCACTGAAACGCGATGGTAGTAGAGAAATTTGTTTTTGGGGATTAGAAAATTTATTTCCGATGCGTGTGTGTTTGTATCAGGTAGGTATTTCAAGCGATTCGATATTCAATCGACTGGCAAAGAGTCATAAAGAAAGACTGGAGGAGAAACAATTGCTTTTGTTGCTGGATATTCCAGTTCCAGAATAAAAAAGGAAGACATGTAAATATGAAGACAATGACACTTGACAGTGCATAAAAATGTAAGGAGAACAAAATACTTATTTATACAGTTTGAGAATGTTTTAAGGGATGTGGAGTTGAAAATTTAGTACTGTGAAGCTGATGGGTAAGATCTGACTAGGATATTTGGGGACATTTTTCTCTTTTGGAACTTTAGTCGGAAAATAAACAACTAAATCGATTTGCATAAAAATACAATAAAGCTATGGAAACCTCAGAGCCTAACGCATTTCAAGGACCTACAATCTTATGACGATTCCGTTCATAGGGAAAGTGATGACGCTCTTTTTACGGCAGTCCTTAACTCCCTGAAGAACATTCAATTCCCCGAGAAAACATCGATTTACATGCGAGTAGAAATATTGCACTAGTGCAGAGTCTGGTCATCTTTGTAAAGTTACTCTACACTTCTTTTGAGAGGCGACTTTAGAATAAATAACATCTAGACATTTAATTTTCAAAGTGAATTTAGTGTTACAACCAGAGTCTGTGGTTACACGTTTGGAAGTCATCGGCTTGTCTACCTGTTACGTGACAATTTGAGGTTCGAATAATTGAAACCTAAAATTCTTCCACGACGGGAACTGCCTCCCGCACATAATTCTGAATAGGCAAAAAAACGTGACTAAAGGGCGTTCAGAACGAGTCTCCCCGTTATTAGTTATATATAGTTATTCCTATTTTTTTTTAGTGTGGTTTCATTTTAATGGCAACTAATGGTTATTTTGAATGAAACTTTCACTATTCTCCACTGTTACAAATAAAAGAATATCGAAAACACTTTCATTTCCTTTAAAATAATTTTAAACCAACTGACAAAAAAATGGAGACCGGCGCGGCGTTTTTTCGAAGGTTTGATGGAATTTTGATAAAAAAAAATTTGTCGCAGTTGGCTATCTGGTTCTGGTCAGCACTATATCCTGCCAGCTATAAGTTTGATACTGATCCTGGGCCAAGCAAATATACTCCGGCAAAAGCTACATGGAGCCTGATAATAAATAAAGCAGCGAATGAGTTGAAATTTAGGAATTGTGATTTAGAGCATTGTAAGTACAAATGTTGAAGATTTCATATTAAAATGATATTTTAAAATACAGGAAACAGGAACCGTTCCTTGGATGAAAAGTGTAAAAAACAGAAACAGCTGAAGCACTTGGCAGCGTGTTGACTACTTCAAAATCTTGATATCTTTAAAAATAAATAAATTAACAAAAAATAGTGGCTCGTAGAGCCTTGAGGCAAAGCGCATTTCCTATGAACATACCTTGGTGAGCAATGGAGAAAGCCAAACACATTTCTGACCGATTCCGATCATCGATAATCGATGAATGAGAAGCGGCTTTCATAGTAATATAATTGCTGTGGAGGAACTTAAATAAAATAAATAAGGTGGAGCAACAGAGCGAGGAGCCTCAGGGTCTAGCGCATTTCTCACAACCATTGCCTTGTGAGGGAATGGAGGGGACCTACAATTTTCTGGTGGTTCCAAACGGATGGTCGAAAAAGCGCTTTGAATGGCAATTAACTTACCAAACGGCGAACTTGCCAATTCCTCGCCAACGGTGATCCCCGTGAAAAAATATTTTTGCCTTTGTTGGGATTCGAATC
This sequence comes from Melanostoma mellinum, assembly GCA_914767635.1. Taxonomy (NCBI): domain Eukaryota; kingdom Metazoa; phylum Arthropoda; class Insecta; order Diptera; family Syrphidae; genus Melanostoma; species Melanostoma mellinum. The sequence continues at coordinate 171,810,644 of OU612058.1, forward strand.
ACGAACCTCATGCTAGCCATCACGCCATTAGAACCACAGGGGAAATACCCGTGGAAAATAAATTAGGTGGGATCCTAATCTCATAACCAATAATAATGCACATGTTGAGAAGATATACGCACCATTATATCAGATTCAAGCGTCTGGCAGGTTTCTTTTTCAGCCGGTACCATTTTCGATACGAAAATGGCAGTTTTTCAAATTTGAGGTTGAAGTGATAGCCACATAAATGATACGTCAAAAATTCAAAAAAATTCCCTTGATTACAAAAAAGTGTGTCCCAAACGAATTGATGTCAGCCAGACGCATAGTGAGATAGAATAGAGGTGTGACAAAGGATTAGGGTGTGTGACTGGGTTATTTGGGTTTGTAACTCCTACTGAACCATTTGGAGTGCTGAATGAATTTGAGGATGATGTTTGGTGGGAGGTTAATAATGTCGCCCAGATTGTAGAAGAAGTATTCTCCGAGGGCTTTTTTCCTATAGTGTGGATCAAGCTAAAAAACTCACAGAGGAAGTTGAATGATCCCTCTTCTAACTTTTCTTCTTCGCATCCCCTACATAAATCGGATGTGTAATTCCCATTCTTATCATTAGGGTACCCAATGAGTAATGATCCGTCAGAATGACAATCAACAGAGAGAAATTCGAATCCTGCTAAGCTGAATCAAGAATTCAGCTTTTTTTTTTTAAATATCTGGCCATAGGTTCCTGGAAATCTGGCATGTTTCTAACGATGACCGCCTCTCATTGGCGATTTTAAGAAAATTTTGTTGGATTCTGTTCCTTTCTTGTTCTAGTGACTTGAGAACTTACGTGTTCGTTTCGCTGAATTCAATTGCTGACCCGATTTCAGCCAGCTTATCCGCCATGTCGTTTCCTGTTATGTCACGATGTCCTGGACCCAAAATTAATTTAACGTCTTAATTTGCTGCGACAGCTTTCTATACTAATTGGGATTTTGCGACAGTAGATGAGATAGCTTTAATGGCAGTCTGGCTGTCTATGAAGATGTCAATATTTTTGTTGAACAAGTTTTGCGTAGCCAGGTGTTTTGCGTCTTCATAGACGGCAAGTGCACTGCAAAAGTCTGCGAGCTTTATTGATCTGTTGATAGGACGGTATTCTGAGAAGATGCCTGACCCCACTTCCTCGTCCGTTTTTGTTTTTCTTTTTTAACCCTGTTTTCATCTCAGTATTCTCTTGTCGGAATGACTGTTAGGGCAAACAGCAGATGAAAAAATCTGAAAGGTTTGCGAAATGCGATAAATGTTTTGGCTTCTCGAAAAATGGTGTTCTCTGGAATATCTGCCAAAAGCTTCATCTAACTTAACGGAAGAAAATACGTGCTAAAACTCTGCAAATAACTAATGAGGCGGTTAGGTTAAGAACTCCAAAAAAAGCAAAATTGTTGAGCCACAAGAGATCCCAAATAGGTTTTGGATAAAGAAAGGGCATAGAGACTCACTATTCTCATCTTCAAGGTTATACACGGCGGACTTTCTTTTTCTAAAGGTTGAATTAAAGGCGGAATATCTACATGATGTTATAATTTTCCTGATTTTCTACTCTTTGAAGATTGATGAACAGGTTTTGAGGAGGCGACTGTAAAAAAATAAAAATTTGAGTCGCACAACAAGGGGGGGGGGGGGGGGGGATGTCGAGATTAATAAAGTATGAGTATCCACATGAATGGAAAAGCATAGCATTAGATGGTCAACTAACTATATCTGGCCACATGCAAGAAGGTATTCCAATAACCATCGTAGCGAGGATCCTACATTCCTGCAACAAGCACTTGACGTAGGGCACTTTATTATATAAAAAAAAAAAAACGAAGAACTGAGTTACCCGTTTTCTGGAGTCTAAGAGCAATAGTGAAAAGTTTTGAAGACGACATCGAACATCTAGTAAAATTCCGTAGACTTCTGTCATCAAGGTATAAAGTCCAAAGATTTACAATAACTATGAGAGTGAGTAAAGAGTGTGGATACTATCCATATAAATATTGAATAAAGAGTGAACAAGAGTGGTCCATACTATAGCATTCTATCTCCTCTTATGTGGTGCATTCTCTGCTCTCGGTTGTACCCATCATCCAAAATTAATTTTCTAGAAGCATAGGCTAAGCTAAGTGTTAAGGCGGCAGCGATGCAGTGGTAGGGTGTACAGTGGATAGGCCGGACGGCTATTCGACGCATGAGCTCAAATCTCACTCCGAGTATCTCCTTTTTTCAGCCTTCTGGTTTCATATGGACGTCACTCTTGAGGAAATTATTACCACCTTACTACAAATAAGGAAAGGTTGCTACCGTGGTAGTTCCATGGACCGGCAAATAAGTCTGAGCTCTCAAGGTAGGTAAAATCTCTACTTTTGATTTAAAAAAAAGATGAACTAAATTGACACCTGTTAAGTAAGAAACGGTCTTTCCGGTCTTTCCGTCTTAAGGCCAAGGCTATTCTCTTCACCGGAAACAGAAATTCTATGCATGTGAATAACTTAAGAATAAATATCCAAAATATCCAAACGAATATCTGACTGGGAATAGAAAAATTCATTTCCGATTTCTTAAATGCTTAGTCGATTGACAACATTTAAAGAAAGTTTTCTTCTCCTCCATGACAGAAGTACAATGCTTTTAAATAACATGACATCGTTAAGTAAAACGTCACGCTCCTTCCAATCTTCCGTTTTATGAAAGTACCTAACTATTTATTTTGACACATGTCAATCATCTTATCCATCAACTGACACGTTTGTGTCAAATGCCTTTCACAAACCGTGTGGCCCTTCATATTGAAAACCATTACTCTTTTTTTTCTCGCAACCATTTTCCCCAACACATATATTTATCATATTCAAATTGAAAAGCTTCACTGTTATTGTGGAACATAAATCAGGATTTTCATGTAAGTGTCGCAGTATGTGTAAGGAAGATTTTCTAGCTCCATAAACAATAGGACCTTCCTCCCAACCACACACCAACACCATCACTAAATCGCACGAGCTCTCATGTCTTGAGGTTAACCCTTCAATTATACTGCCATCATTCTTTAGCTACCAGATGGCTTGAGTTCCTTTTGATGTTCCCAAGCAATCATTTCGTATACCATGTGTTTATGATTGATACCTTTTGGAAGGACTCATCACCTAGGCAGGGACTGAAGTTCATATCTAATCAGCTCATTTCGGACGTAGAACTTCCTTGAAAAGTCCCATTCTACCACACATAGGGAAAGTGCTTTACTCCCTTTTGAATAACATAAGTGGACTAATAATTCCCATAACAACTATGTTGTGAGTGCTTCGCATATTGATGCCCCCAATCGAAGCTAACATTAAGAATAAGGTCTGGTGTTATGGGGCTACAACAGCTAACATTAACTTCCCAGCCCACCCCAAATCCCACAACAAGGAGTCTTACGAAATTGGTTTCAATAAAATGTTACAAGAATTCTGTGTTCCTATCTGAAGGTGATATGCTTTATGTATACGTTGTAGGACGATATTTCTACACATGTATTTACACTGAAAGTTGGCTACAATTTTTAGAGAATTGTCTTGAGTTAACTTGACGTCTCGGTCTAAAAAGTTTCTTCTTTGACATTGACAAGTCTTTGCGTTCAACTTTCAACAGAAAGTCTATATATATGTATTTCTCATCGTCATAAGCACGCTGTCAAATGGTTTCCATTTTACCTACTTGATAACAATGGATGTCATGTCACGCAACGTTCTTCGTGTTTAGTTTAAGTAGTTGCTCGTACTTGTTTTGAGTTCCAGTAGAAGTTGGATTTACGAGAAGGATCGAGTTTTCTTTTTTTTTGATGCGGGGTGGGGGTAGAAACTTTTTAGATTGGCTTGTAGGAAGTTGCTGTCATTCTTGTAACGTTTTCTTGTTTAAAAAACAGGATTTTTTCCTGAATTCTAAAACGCAACGGTGTGACTTCAAACAAAAGGAAATCTAAAATAAAATTTATGACAAGTACGATTTATCAGGACATGGCTGCTCAAAGTATTGCTCAACGTTGCAGAATTGAATCTTTAGATTTTCTTCAAGGGATTAATGGGTAAAGACATTTGGAAATGCTTTTTTTCTTCTTTTGGTAGCACATTTTTCAGGGAAGACACTCACTGGTTTGAAACAATCTGGGGATAGTATTGTTAATTTTTTTATTAAAACAATGTCGCAGTCTTTTTGAAAGTTTTTTTGATACTCACGACAAAACCTTAGCATTATTATGTAGTTCAATGAATTTTGAAAATAAAACCAGTTTTTGATCAAATGTTTGAAAACTGCTTGCTTTATTTTGGTGATTTGATTAGTTCAAGAATGTCCTTTTATGTATGAAAGCTTTGCTTGGTGGTGTAAGCTTTGACTAATGTTCACATTGATACTTCATCTTTTCTCTTTTTGGAGTCTTCAGCCTTCCGAGTTATTTGTTTTACAATAGTATGCATTTGATTATTTCATAAAAAAGAACATAAAAAGCAACTTAAAAACGGTCGAATTTTAAATGCAGGAAATCTGATAATTTTATAGCACTCCTCTCTTATTTCTTGATAATTAGCGCACTAACCGATTCCTGCAATAAAAACATAATCCTTTAAGAGTTTCTCAAAAAACCAAATGAAAATGAAATGAAAACCGGAACCCATATGAGACTCAAGAAATTTGATCCTCCGATCACATTCAGAGAGCTCTTGCATTCCTGGATCACTTTCGAAGTGGTAAGAGGGTTGAAAAGGGCCTTAAGCACAGCTTGGCTGTGGCTGCAAACAAAGATACTTCTCCCCGTCCATCCATTGTTCGTTGTGTGGCTCAAGGCCATTAGGATAGCATAAGCCTCCGCTTGGAAAACGGATGCGTATGATCCCAAAGATGAGTGCAGTCGTATGTCGTCGTTCTCAACAAAGGCACCAGCACCAGAACCCTCGTCGGTTTTAGAGCCATCTGTGAAGATTCGAAAACAATCCTTTCGTGGCTCTGATTATAGAAGGAACCAAGCCTGAACCGAAGGAAAGTTGACTGAGGGTTTTTGACGCAGTTTGAACCTTGAGATCATCGTGTTGGACGGCGTATCTATTAGACATAAATTAAAACACATGCCATTTCCGAATTCATTAAAACTCCCGTGCGAATTGTGCCAGAGACCACATCTCTTCAAATGAGAAATATACACCATGATGTAGGTATCAAGGAGAGGAAGATTCAACAGTGTGTCGGGAACAGCACGCGAAGCTCTTAGGAAGGCCCAGTACAGCAAACACAAATTTTTCTTTGAAGTTTGGCAAACGAGGCAATATTACGACGGCAATGTTTACGACAAAGCTTGTTCCACCAAATAACTGAAGCAGAGGAGACGATTGGTCTTATCATAGCCGTATATTACCAAAGGACCCTTTTGTGTTGTGTAAAGTTTTTACAAAAACATATTTCAAAATGTGGTAAATTGTGGTACCCGTGGCGCAATGGTTAGCATGTCCACCTGCTAACCCAGAGGTTCGAGGTTCGAATCCCAGCAGAGGCAAAAATGCAAAAATGTTTTTCCACGGGTATCGCCTTTCGCGAGGAATTGGCAAGTCCTCCGTTAGTAAATTCATTGCCATGAAAAGCGCATTCTCAATTAGCCGTTCGGAACCGGCGAAAAATTGTAGGTCCCCTCCATTCCCTCACAAGGCATGGTTGTGAGAAATGCGCTAGGCCCAGGGGCTCCTCGCTCTGTTGCGCCACCCTATTTATTTTTTTATTTATATTTCAAAATACGGCTATATTCGAAAAAAAGGTGATCTGCAGTGCCACTCATAACTTGTTGCTGGAGCATCGGAAATCAAAAGAAACAAAATTAATTCGGTAGATAGTGGTTTTCACCAGGTAATGTCCAGGGGGTTTTTCAAAATTTAAGTTTATCACTTTTCTGGAACACTTTGAAGGGATAAACGTGACTTTGGCTACTTTATTATTGTAACATATCAACTATCAACTAATTTAAAAAAAAAAGTAATAGTGTTTAGAATTTCAAAAGGATCGGCGCAGTAGTTTTGAACTAATAAGAGGTATCGATTTAAAAAAAAAAAATGAGTTGTGGAAAAAATGTTCTAAAAATTTGAACACTTGACACAGTATTCTGAAAGCATTAAGCATTCGTTTAAAAAGATAAAAAAGGAAAGAAAAAATGAATACGTTACCCCCTCCCTTAAGCAGCACTAGGATGATGAAGGTCATACAGGGTTACCTTGGTTTTTCTAGGCAGGGTTTTCTTTTTCAACTGCTTTCTTAACCCAAAGAGACGATTGTTGATCTTCGCAATTATTCTGTTTTAAGTGTCCATATCTGAATCCAGGTAAACAAAGTCCTGTAGTAAATCAAAATTATAGCTGGCTATTATGTCCAATATGTCGATGTTCTGTATCCTTATCTGAAGAAACCATTTGAATTCATTACTTATCTAAACCTTTTCTGACGCCTCTTTTTCAATGCTCAAAAAAGCACCTGTGACATCACGTTTTCTTCTTCCATTACATCTTCGGTGTTGACGTTTGAGTTTGCACAAACTTTTCAAGTACGGTACTATGGTACGATATTTAAAAGAAATCCAATTTATCGCGTTGTCTGTAGCCATTTGGAACATCTACCGACCCTCATGAAGCAACGTTACTGAAGTCATCCCGCAAAGTCCCACGAGTTTTCCAGGAATGCCGAAACTCTCTCTCTGGCTCTGTAGAGCTCGTCTTTGCAAACACATACTCTCATACGCGGACTAGAAATCGATAAAAAGATGGTGTACATCGAAATCGATTTTATATTCTCGGGCTTTTTCCTAGATCTGCCGTAATGCGAAAATTTGGTCCATTGTGGACTTCTCTGGTCTAAAACCACATTGATAAGGACCTTACAAGTTGTTGACGTGGGGTTTCAGACGTTCACATATTACAGCAGACAAGATCTTATAAGCGAATAAGGGCATACGATACTGAGGTTCCATTCATCGGGCATGCTTTCTTCCGACCATATCATGCAGATCAGCTGGTGCATGCATTGGTCTCCAGCTGCCTTGAATCGTTCGGCATCAAGGCAATCTGCACCTGCAGTCTTATTTGATTTAAGTATGCATATGGCAAGCTTTAGCTCTTCTTCTTTTTTGGGAGGACAGCATTCTTGATCATCGTCCAAGCTGAATGGGGCAATCTGCCCGACAGCGGAATTTGTGTCCTCATCGCCGTTAAGCAGTCTGCAGAAATGATCTTTTCAGATCCTCAGTAGCGACTGTGACTCTATAACTATGTTTCCCTGCTGGTCCTTACAGGCTTGAGTTCGGGGTTTGCCACCCTGGTAGGATCTTTTTATCTTTTCGTAAGACTTCCGAATCTCGTTCCTGTCATGGCACCTCTCTATTTCCTCAAACGATCGCTTCTCATGCTGCTTCTTTTTCTTTTTGAGAAGTTGGTGTTCTTCCCTTCTTTTTTCCTTGTAGATCTCGTTATACTGATCGCAAGCAGCCTTTGTTCGTTGTTGCATCAGCATTTGTGCATTTTGTTTGGCTGCATTTGCCTGCCTGCATTCTTCATCGAACCATGGGTTTCGTTTTGGTTGCCGAGTGAAACCCAGAACAGCGGTTCTGATGGCTTCTTGGCATTGCTGCCACTGGTCTTCAATGTTTAATGCTGGCGGCATGGGATTCAAGGATAATTGAAAGGACACTCGATTGGAAAGGCATTGGCAATCTCTTGCGATTGTTGCTTTCCGACGTCATATCTCTTCACAGCGTTAGTTCGTGCTGGTCGTGAACAAGATATCCTCATTCGTACCTTGGCTACAACAAGGTAGTGGTCCGAGTCAAAGTTGGCCCCTCGGAAAGTTCGGACATCTAGCACAATGGAAGAGTGCCTTGCGTCGATCGCAACATGGACAATTTGGTTGACGGTTAATTGATCTGGGGATCGCCATGTACCTTGATGAATTTTGAGATGCGGGAAGCGTGTACCTACTTCTCTTCTGTGGGGGCGTGGGTGCATATGAGCACAATGCTGGCGAATTTAGCCCTGAAGCGAATTATACGCTCATTAACTGGATTTTGGCAAATAACCTTATGCCTGAGTCTTCCTGTAACGACAAATTCACACCCAAATAAGCGCTGTTTCTGTTGTCTGCAGCAGTCGTCATAGTTGATGTGGCAGTTTTTCGTCTTCTATAATCCCGGCCCATTTCTTGGTTCTTCTTAGACGGCGGTTGTGTCTGCATTGGAGTCGTCTAGAACTTCCGATTCCGGTTCTTACGTTCTTCATGCAGACCAAGAGTTCTTTATTACATTTTCATCAATTATTCTTGTATCTTACTTTATACGGATTGATGTTAACTTTTTTCAGACCTTCTAACAAAAATTTAATTATGTCCTCAATGGAATGAATCCACCCAACTCTTCGGTCTCGTGGTGACTATACTCTCACCGAACTAACAGCATGCGCCTTAGCTACCCACAACTTTTGCAAACCATAAACCATAGAGAAACCATACCTATGCGTACGGTTGTAGTGCCTAGACTCAACCACTTAAAGTTGCGGAGTTCACCAAAAGCGAAGCCAAGTAAAGTCCACTGCGTGAAGGACAATACTTAAATATTCGTAGACCCAATCAAATGAAAGAGTATTCTGTACAAATTGCTACTAATTTGTTTCACAAAACAACGATTTTTCTGAATACTTCACACTTCTCACGGTTGGATTGTCTAGTTTCTATTCGAAACCAAACCAAATTACTGGCAAATTAATTGCAGTGTTTATTTATCCGAAAGAACAAAATTAATTGCTCTTTTAATTCCAATTTGATGCCACAATGTATAGAGAATAGAACCGATAAATAGAACATATACAAAAAATAACGAACGAAACTGAATTGAAGCAGAAACTCAAAAAGAAACTAAGCAATTAATTACAATCCTGTGTTGCAGCTTAAGGCCATAGTCACTTGGTAAGCTCGCACACATCAAATTTAACGTAAAAATAAACACCACTCCGTTGAAACATAAACACCCTGACATGTTCTCCGGTTGACTGAGAGGAAGTCCTTTCGGAAGGATATGGAAGATGTTGGAGCTCCTTAAATACATTAACATTGCCAGCATCATCCATTGGCATTGAAGTGAGTTAACGTTCAACGACGACGACGTTGAGCACGTGTGTGTTTCTTTTTATCATTTACTGCAAGCAGCTGCAGCAACAACAACAACATCACAGCATCATCATCATCTTCATCACCATCAACATCGTCAGCAACGAATGTGATGCCTTTAGTGTTGAGGTAGGTGCTAGCGTGGTACACCGCAACTGCGTTCACGTTAACCCAATATTTTCTTTGTAAGAACCTCCAGCAAACATAATTTTCCCTGATAGTCGGTATAACGTTGGTACTTCGCATCCGTCGTCGTATACAGCATTTTCAACATTCCGGACTCGCAGTCTCTCCTTCAATGACTATCTTTACCGATGGCTTTCGGGCTTGGCCACCCCCATTCTTCAACAAGATATGTAATGGGATTGTGTTACACCAGTGAAACATTTTATAGTTATAAACGATAGGGGAGAAGCAGGTCGGTTAGGGTTCGTTTGGAGTGTCATTTCTGTTTTTCTTTTGAATTCATAGAATGGCATCTTGATTAGATCGCTGATTTTTTCCCGACATCCGTTGTCTTGTTGAATTGACTGGTTAAATGAAAGCTTTGCTTGAGGCAATCGAACTTGGATTGGAAGGAGCCACTCAATTTGCTCATAGAATGTCAAGCTCTTGATTTCTTCCTTACCTCGATATTTTTTACTTTCATCATTTCGATGGAAAAAATTGATTTATTGCCAGAAGCCCATTTTATCACGGTCTTCACTACACAGTTTCGTACAAGCAAGGCCATGTCACAAAACGATATATCAATGAGAGATGTGTTGCAAGGACAGCGGAGGCCCTTCACAAACATCAGCTCCGGACGTTGTAGCTAGTGTAATACCACCATTTAAACATTTGGGTTACTCGTCCTTTACATCGTTGTTTAAGGATGCTATAGGAATTGGGTTGGACAACCAACCACCCGTAACAAACATCAAGTTGAGAAAATTTGATGCAGAATCTGAAGGATGTTGGATTGTACTATTTGTTGTTTGGGTCGTTGGTTAAGACGAAGGAACATGCAAGATATACCATTGCCAGAGGCCACATAAGTTCATTATGAGCCATTAATAAAATCACACCCACTTTCACTATGGCTATGTCAGAAGTGAAACTGTTTATTCCACTTGAGTCTACTTTCCTTTAAAGCATGTGCGAATAAATTTTCTTTTTTTTTGTGTTGGTACTGTTAGGGGGTTCTATAAGAACAATGAACATGTGAGAATATAAGATTGGAATCTTTCAGGGAGAAAAGTGATGTTCGTCGGAAAGGGTAATTTATAAATATTGTATGTACCTACTCCTACTGAGATAAAAGAATAGAAAAAAAAATAGATAAGTAAAACACTTCCCAGCAAGTCGTTGTGTAGCAAAGTGTTTGAGGTAAAAATAAGTGAATCTAGGCAGGAAATGGGTGGTCTTCAACGAAACAACGAAACGCTTCAATTTAATCAGAGAACACAACGTTCGTCATCTAATACTTTCGGTTTAAAGGAGCCTACCAACACTTTTTTTCGAATGGCATAGCGGGTGCCTGAAGTTTAAGCAAAAAAAATTAATCAAGATTAAGGCCATTAAAAAAGATTTCTTGAAAAAATATATAACTGCATTTTTCACTGTCAAGGTCTAGATCAACACAAGGCAAGAAAGAAGTTACTTCATATGTGCGACGCTCAAAAGGTTTTTGACTATACTTCAACGTGCCGAAGAGCTGTGATTTTGGCGAACAGATTTTACACTCTGAGGCAAGAATCTTTTTTTCAGCCTCCCAGTTTCACTCGGACGCCACCCCACTGGAAGCAAATTTTTGGAGTGGAGTGATAACCAAAAATAATGCAAATATATGTGTAGATACACGCACCATTATATAAGATTCGACCGTCTGGCAGGTTTCTTTTTCAGCCGGGGGCAGGGGTGGGCGTTCGAAAATGGTAATTTTTCAGATTTTGAGGTCGAAGTGATAACCACATAAATGATAGATCAAAAAATCAGAAAAATTCCCCTGATTACAAAAACCTCGGTCCCAGACGATTTGGTTTCAGCCTACTGCTCGCCAGACGCATTTTAGCATTTTTAAGTGCATTTTCTGCTTAAAGTTCTAATAATTTTTTCCCCATTACAAATAACCAAGAAAGTGGTACACCAAAAAATAAAAAAAGTTACCCTGATTTCAAAAAAGTGTGCTTTAGACGATTTGGTTACAGTTTACTGCTTGCCAGATGCTCTTTAACAGTTTAGTAAAATGCATTTTTCAACTTAAAGTACTGCTAACTTTTTTCCTATCACATATAACCAAGAATGTGATATGCCAAAACATCAGAAAATCTATTCTGATACAAAAAAGTCGGTATCAGACGATTTGGTTTCAGCCTTCTCCATGCCAGACGCATTTTAACTTAAGCATGTTTATAAAATTTAATGAAAATCAAAAATTTCATTTAAATGAAATACTAAAAGCAATTATTCATTGAATTCGATAAACATGCTTGAGCTAAAATGCGTCTGCTTCCAGCTCTTACACTATAGTTATATGTCAAATTACAACAAATTACCTTATTTCCATACACCGCACCACAAAAAAACATCCACTACCCCGGTAAAGCAATCAAACCTGATTACCATAGGTCTAAGTGATTCATATCAGCTTAAGCCTCCTCAACTAAAAAAATAAGTAACTGATGTTGCACCCACTCCGTTTTAACTCAAATTTTACAGACACATTCTGTTTATGGGTAGGAAATTGAAGTTCAAAAGGATTTTTTTTCTCCTACCTACCCTCCTCTTCAAAAAAAAAAAATAAGTAGAAGGATTTCAAGAACTATATTTGATTCATTGAACTTTATTGTTAGAAGACTTACTTATTTTTAAAACTGTATTTAAATATGGATCATATGGTCTTAGGGTTGAAAGATTTTCAATTTTAAATGCCATGCCGTTGAAATTTTCTTCCCCCCGCCAAATTTTGACTTTGAGGTAAATTTTTTTCATAAAATGCCTGTCAAAGTTTCTTTATATTTTTTTTTTTTTATGTACAACACAATAGCAAAAAAGTTCATTAATAATTATTGCACTCCAAAAACCATACATTTTATAATATTTGGATACATACAAAATGGGTAAAAGGGAAGAGGACTTTATTGTAGAACAATTTTTTCCAAGAATTCGACCAAGAATGGTACCCGTGGTGTGATGGATAGCATGTCCGCCTGTTAATCCAGAGGTTCGAGTTCGAATCCCACCAGAGGCAAAAATGTTTTTTCCCGGGTATCGCCTTTCGCGAGGAATTGGCAAGTCCTCCGTTAGTATTCATTGCCATGAAAAACGGTTTCTCGATTAGCCGTTCGGAACCGGCAGAAAATTGTAGGTCCCTCCCATTCCCTCACAAGGCATGGTTGTGAGAAATGCGCTAGGCCTAGGGGCTCCTCGCTCTTTTGCGCAACCCTATTTATTTATTTTTAACGACCAAGAATCACATCTTAAGTTAGTAACACGATTTACGAGACACCCTAGGTACAATTACAAGAATCGTGAGGATTCGTCGAATCTAGCAATGAAAAAATATAAAAAAAAAAAAATAAGAGCTATGTATAAGTGGTTACAATCCCTGATCAGGTATGTATGTATTCATAAAAAACAAGATTCATTTTTTAAAAACTTTTATAATGAACAACGTTTCAGTGTCGATCAGCTATTCACCGTAGCCACACGCACCGCGCTTAGTGCCCGAATAATTCGTGACCTGTTCCACCTCCTACCACCCAAAAAATCAAAATTAATCAAAATTAATAAAAAAAAAAAAAAAATCAAAAAAAAAATCCAACTAAATCAACAAACAATATTATAAATCTCTCCAGCCGCGCCGCGAAAATAAAATCGAGTGCAATTATAATCAGTGCTGTGAAAGTGTAAAAAAAAAAAAAGCAAAGCCCATGTACTACTCAATAGCCCAAACACTAATAGGGCCCATACACTACTCATGCCTGCATGCGCAATCAGAAGATTGCGCAGTATTGCTTTCGCCCTACACTACTCATGCAAACTGCGCAATCTTCATTTGTATTATGTAGCAGAGTAGACAAGTTGTATGGATGTGAAGCTAAAACTCCGCTGCTGCTCATCTGTTCATTTGAATTTTATCACTTGACTGAGCAATTTTGCCCACACACCACACATGCATGCATGCGCAAACAAGAAAATATCAGAAAATTCTGATTTTGCTCATGCCGCATGCACAACCACTCAGTCAACACCATACACCTTCAATCGGCATGCGCAATCACTTGATTGCGCATGCATGCATGTGTAGTGTATGGGCCCTATAAGTGCGTTACCTGTCCATCGCCTCCTCCCCACATCACTCTCGCAGTCCCAGTGACTGCACACATTTCTTTGATTTGATAATCTCTTATATTATCTGGGCAGTGTGTGCAGTCAATGAGACTGTGCGTTTGTTAGGCGAATAGTCAATCAACGGTGTTGATCCCGTTGGTGAACTAAAGTCAAATTGCTAGCTGGGCATAACACCGCTAGTAATTTGATTTTGTTTTCTAATAGGATATACACTTGTTGATTCGACTTAGTTAGCGTCTACGGTTGATATTTTGTTTTATGTATTTTTGTGAATTGTAATGTCGGGTAGATTTCGGGTCGATTTTAGCAACATTCGGGGGCTAAGATCGAATTTCTTTGCTGTGTATGCTCACACTGCAAAATGCAGGCCAGCTGTTTTGGCACTAAGTGAAACACAGGTGGGTGTTGGTTCTGATCCCTCAGAATTCAACCTGCCTGGATATAGCTTAGTGCCACTATTCTTTTCCTCCCATGGCCTCGCCGTATATGTTAGACATGATATTGCTTACCAACTTCTACCACAATACGGCCTATGTTCTAATACGAACTTTAATTTCATGTGGTTAAAATTCACCGTCCGTAAGCAAATCATTCATTATTGTTTTATTTATAGAAGCCCCAATTTAGATAGCAATTCAACCTCCAACGAGTTTGATGCGCTATCTGACTCCATAGTAAGAATTGTTTCCCTTTATCCTCACACTGAAATCGCAATTGCGGGCGATTTCAATGTACACAATTCAGATTGGCTTCGACATTCTGGCCAGACAACACCCGAAGGAAAATATGTTGAGATCTTCGCCGAGTTTAACGAATTAACTCAACTTGTTGATGAGCCCACTCGGGTTCCAGATATAGAAGGCCATGCGGCCAACACTCTTGACTTATTTCTCACTTCTCATCCCGAAAAATACAGGGTTGTAGTATCATCTCCTTTAGGCAAATCAGACCATTGTGTCATATCGGTAGATTTTTCGCTTTCCGTCACAGTAAAAAAAGATAAAGTCCCCAAAAGAACTGTGTGGCAATACGAGAAAGCCAATTGGGACGGCCTGAATAATTTCTTTCGAAATTTTAATTGGGCATTGTGCTTTCTCGACGGAAACGTTGATGCATCAGCTGATATGATATCTAACGTAATTCTAAACGGCATGAGAAATTTTGTTCCTCACAGAACAAAAAGTATCATCTCCAAAGAGAATTCGTGGTTTGATTCAAGCTGTAAAGAGGCGATTCGGGATAGAGAAAAAAGTTTTCGAAAATTCAAAGACAACCCTACTGTAGAAAACCGAAATTTGTTCAAACGGGCCAGAAATAGCTGTAATGCTCAGATACAAAGGGCTAAGTTTTTACATGACCAAAAAGTAAGGCAAAAAATACTATTGTGTCCAAAAGGAAGTAAAAACTTTTGGTCTTTTGTGAAGAACATTAAGAACTCGACCACGTCATCGGTCCCAACGCTCGTCTTCAATGACTCTCCGTATGTCAGCTCCATCGACAAAGCCAATTTGCTGGCAGCTCAATTTGCTGCCAACTCGACACTTCCTCATAGCATAGTGGCTCCACCTGAGCTCGAGTCTGCAAATTCTTTGATGAAGCAGATATTTTTTCGAACTCGCTCGGTTGCGAGAGTCCTTAAAGATCTCAACATACATAAATCCGCTGATCCAGATGGTATCCCCGCCGTTATTCTGAAGAGGTGTTCTTCTACGCTGGCAAAACCACTGCGCAAACTTTTCCATCTTTCCTATTCTGCTGGGATTTTTCCGAGCAGATGGAAAACTGCATTTGTCCAGCCGGTCCCTAAAAAAGGCGAATCTTCCTCCCCTTCCAATTACCGTCCAATTGCACTAACGTCCCTTCTTTCCAAGGTCATGGAAACGTTGATAAACCGTCAACTTATGAAATATCTTGAAGAACGAAAGCTTCTTAATGACCGTCAGTACGGCTTTCGTAGCAAACGGTCCACTGGTGATTTGATGGCTTATCTCACTGAAAAGTGGAACCAATCTTTACATTGTTTTGGAGAAAGTAAGATTATTGCGCTTGATATTTCTAAAGCATTTGATAGAGTTTGGCATCAGGCTCTTTTATCGAAAATGCGTGCTTTTGGTATCGATGAGTCTCTTCTTCGTTGGATTAGAAACTACCTTTCGGACCGTTCAATACAAGTTGTGTTGGATGGTTTCAAGTCTGATACCCACTTCATAAATGCTGGTGTGCCCCAGGGCTCCGTTTTGTCTCCGACTCTCTTCCTCATTTTCATTAATGATCTCTTGTCTGAAACTTCTAATCCACTTAACTGTTTTGCTGACGACTCGACCCTCAGCTTTTCATATTCGTTTCCAAATTCACGTCCCTGCTCTTCGGATGTGGAACTGGAACGGTTGCGTATGATAAGCTCATTGAATTCTGACCTTGACAGCATTGTTGCATGGGGTATTATGAACCGAGTAGAATTCAATGCTTCGAAAACTCAATGCTGTCTCTTGTCGTTGAAGCTTAACACTCCCCCATTGCCATTATCCATGAACGGTACCTGCATCGAAGAAACCGAAAAGCTGTCAGTACTTGGTATGTGTGTAAACGATGATCTTCGTTGGAATGACCACATATTTGAAGTCGCCAAAAACGCTGCTAAATGCTTAGGTTTCTTGAGACGATGCAGGAAGTTCTTCACCCCCTCTGATCTGGCTACCATTTATAAGGCCTTCATCCGCCCAAAACTGGAGTATAACTCTCATATCTGGTCAGGTGCTTCCCAAACATCTTTGCGCCTACTTGATAGGGTACAAAATAGAGCGCTAAGATTGATAGGTGATAGTTCAATCGTAGAATCGATTGATTCTCTTGGACATCGTCGAAACGTTACCTGTCTGTCTCTCTTTTATCGCTTTTTCCACAAACAGTGCTCTAGTGAAATAGCCAGTTGCATTCCTCCCTTGAAACAATTTAGCCGCAACACCCGCCTCGCTAGGAATGCTCATCAGTTCTGCCTTGAGCCCAACTTTGGGCGTACAGTCAAGTATAGAGATTCTTATTTTAGTCGCACCACCCGAATGTGGAATGCTTTACCTGGCTCTGTGTTTCCCCTGCATTACGATTTACAAAGATTCAAAAGCAACGTGCATCGGTGTCTCCTTTCAAATCCTCTCCTGTTTTCCTAAATACTCGCACTGTGTTTAATAACATTATAAGGGTAGTCATAACCCCTTGATGTGCGCGTTAATTATAAAAAAAAAAAAAAAAAACGTTATCAGCACAATTTGTAAATTCAACAGTGCGAATTACATGTAAAGGGGATGGCTCAAAAAAAAAAGCTTACGTTCAGCCCAATTAGTCTTCCAAATATTTTTGAATTTGGCCGTTGCAATTTTGAGATAATAGGACTTGGGAATACCGGAAATGGGAAACATCCGATATTTTTGCAAATAATTACGCATACATATTTCGAAAAGTGCAGCACGTAGGATAATGATGTGAAAGGTTATAAAAATATGTTTCATTTCATGTGAAAAACTTTTTACAAAATGCCTTTTATCGATTGATGTTCGCCAGCCAATATCTCCGAAAAATCAGTGATGACCTATATTTTTTTTTGCACTGTAGCCCTTTATTATTAACATTTGATTTCATATACATATAATTTCGCTATCATACACAAAGCAAACCACGTATATTATTTATGTGAATTAAGAAAAACATCTCCCATCTACTCAACTCAGTATCATACTAAGGGCTGTTGCATATACATATTTTTCTGTCTGGATATCGACTCGCGCAGTTGCGTAGGTAAATCGAGCATTAAATAAATAAACTATAGAGGGGAAAACGCTGCTATCGCCATCTGCAGTCCCCATTGATATTGATATTAACTGTTTAAATGACAGTGGTACATCAAAAGAACTTTTAATTAGTACATGATACATAAGATTAATTTCTTTTTGGAATATGCAAAGACATATATATGTATATAAAAAGGGAAAGAAACCATTGCTTCACATATTTACTTAAGCTAATTAAAACAATTATTATATTTTTATAAGTATTAAAGAAGATAAGAATTGTAACAGAAATTAAGTGGAGAAAATATTTGATATTACTAGAGAAAATAAAACAAAAATATACTTATAATTAGATAAATGCATATAAATCTATTATTCCGTTACAAAAATATTAAAAGGAATATTTTTGAAACTTCCTGTGATCGATTATAGACCTCAAGTGACTGGGTATGGGTAGACTATTCCACATCATGAAAGCGTAAACGAAAAATTGCCTGCATGAAGTTAAAGAGCCAAATGTGAAATACCGGCGCAGAGACATAAGTCCCCGGGACATAAGTCCCAAATTTTAAGTTTGGGACATATGTCCCATCTAAGTGAGACATATGTCCCAACTTCGACTTGGGAGTTATGTCTCACTTAGATGGGACACAAGTCCCAAAAATAAAAGTTGGGACTTTTGTCCCACCGAATATACTTTTTACAAGCTATAACATTTTTTTAAGAAGCTCTTCTGAAAAATTGTCTGTGTTTTTATCAAATTCTTGAAGCTTCTTTTTTCAAAAAGCAAACTTACTACTCATTAGAAAGTATAGAGATATGGTTATCCGGAATTAGGAGATGTTTTTTTACTTTAAGAATTTAGTAAGCATTTTTTAGTTTAAAAAAGAAACTAAAAAAATTTTGAATTCCGTTTCGAAGGCTCTGTTCGAAATATGTTTTAAGGGAGATGGAAAATGTTTACATCAATTATAGCTCAGGTATTTGCACATATAGTTCCTCCGTTTTTTTACGCATTCAAAATAAGAGATATGGTTTTCTGGAATTATGAGATAATATCGCGCGATTTTTTAATTTTATTTTCTCAAATACTCAAAAATTCAAGTTTTTAAGTTTTTTTTTTAAATTAGAAAAAATTTACTAATTTCTACAAGTAAAATATTATCTCCTAATTCCGGAAAACCATATCTCTTATTTTGAATGCGTAAAAAACGGAGGAACTATATGTGCAAATACCTGAGCTATAATTGAAGTAAACATTTTATATCGCCCGCTGGATGGAATATAATATTTCGATTAGAGCCTTCGAATCAGTATTGAAAGAGTAGTATAACGATTCTGAGACTTCAGAGGTTATTGGATCCATAACTTAAAATCATTTGAGAGAAAGATGTCAAGGACCAACAAATTTATGTCAAGAAAAAATTTTTTGGTTGCCTAGTAGAAATGTACGACGATTTACTAAGCTCTATTCCTGAAAAGTTGGGACTTATGTCCCATCTTCAACGGAAAAAAGTTGGCACTTATGTCCCGATGACGTGGGACATAACTCCCACATCGAAGTTGGGACTCATGTCTCACTTAGATGGGACATAAGTCCCAAAAATAAAAGTTGGGACTTATGTCCCGGGGACTGATGTCCCTGCGCCGAAATACCACAACACTAAAATCCGATTTGAGGAACTAAATCAGCGTTCATTTCGGTTATTGCATCTTCGATCATTCCGATAGGAAAATTGATGAAGGTAGAGCTTGACATCATCCACGAAAATATGAAAGTTACAATACTGACAATACTGATGGCAAATCATTTATATGTTTATAAACAGCAAAGGACCTAGAACTGATCCTTGTGGGACACCACTATTTACATTGAGAAACGAAAACAATCCACTGTGTGTCCAATGAACGACACAGCTTAAAAGGCCTTAGCGGTTTTGAACATTTTTATTTAGTTCTTCACTGAAAATCAACGATTCACACTGCCTACACCCATAAGGAATATCTAAGAAAAACAAAAATGTCTCATACAGTTCGCGCGAATACTTTTGTTCCAGTACGAGCCCTTACCACCCGGAGGCCAATTTTGTTCTGTTTGCTTCTTACTTATGAAAAGAACAACTAAGCTAACAGCAAAACGCAACAAATTTTTAAAGTGGAGCGTGGATCGAGCGAATTTTTGTTTTTAGACTGTACACATAATATAATCTCTACACTTCTGGGAAAATTTTGTTCGCTTCGCTTTTCGCTAGAATTTTTAGTTTTGCACCACACTTGTTCACAATCTTTTCTTAGAAAGAAAATTCATTTTGAGATGCCAAGTGCATCAGACTCTAAGAAAAAGGCCCCAAAAACCTAATTTCTACCTATAGACCCATAGCCAAACTCTCTCATATATCTAAGCTTTTCGAAAGCATTCTGTATTAAATACTTTCTTTCCAGTGCAAATCCATGATATCCTCCAAGCAGCATGGTTTCTGTAAGGGAAGGTCTACAACCACTAATCTAGTTGAGTTTGTTTCCTTCTCTCTTTCTGCGACGGAAAAAGGAAACGAAGTAGACGTCATTACCACAGATTTCAGCAAAGCTTTCGACAAAATCTCTCACACTTTAATCCTCTTTAAACTTTCCTTCCTCGGATTCAGCCCTATCCTACTCAAATAACCGCCAATATAGAGTTCGTTTCCGTTCTACTCTTTCAGTTCATTTTGTGGCAACCTCCGGTGTGCCCCTAGGCAGCCATCTTGGACCCCTCTTTTTCATTCTTGCCATTAATGATGTCGAACAGATCATCCAATATTATTCTATCTCACCTTACGCGGACGACGCTAAAATTTTCAAAGTCATCACCTCCGATCAAGACTCTCTCCAGCTTCAAAATGGCCTCCATTCATTCGTCTTTTGCTGTTCTAAAAACTTCCTTGAGTTAAACATTGCCAAATGCGAAGCAATAAATTTTTCTCGTAAAAGTAATAAACCTCCCCCCAGATCCTATTAACTTCAGAACATTTACATAAGCCGTGCTGTGCAGCTTATCCGAGATTAAGGAGTTCTCTGCGACAGCGAATTAAATTTTCGTTCTCATATTGACGAGGTAGTATCAAGAGCTAATTCCGCCCTTGGTTTTATCAAGAGATGGTCCAAAGAGTTCCACAACCCCCTTGTAACGAGATCCCTCTATATTGCTTACATATGTATGTTCGCACTCTCCTAGAGTATGCGCCGCAAGTGTGGGCTCCATATCAAGTGTGGTTCATATCTCAAGGATCGAAAGTGTTCAACGTCGTTTTCTGCTGTTTGCCCTTCGGGATCTCTAAGATGTTAGAAATGTTCTCACCCTGCCTCCTTACCGCGTACGTCTCGCAATCCTTAATCTCCACTCCCTAGAAAACAGAAGGAATGTCTTTGACATCATATTCATTCACCGACTTTTTACTGGTAACAATGACTGCTCCCCTTTTTTAGACCTTATCTCTTTCAACACTAATCCCCGAAACGTAAGATCATCCCGATTTTTTTTCCTTCCTGCTCATCATACATCCTATGGTCTCAACGAACCCCTAACCCGCATGATGAGTAAGATTAACTCTGTTACTTTTCTTCTTGACCTTAGTCTTCTAAGTCCTTGTCTGAAAGTGCTCCTGTTAAACCATTTCTCATCCCTGTAGTTTAATTTAGCTTTAATTAGTTTTAATTAGTTTAAGTTTAGTATGATCAAGTTATTTTAAGCTGGTATTAAGCTAATAAATGGGGCGGTAGCCCCACCAAAATTAAAAAAATGCTGTTTCAAAATGGCAACAAAAGCCACGGCCTTAAATTCTTTTCTTTTATGGGTCTTATTGCCCATTTAAAGTAAAAACAAAGTCCGAGGCTGTTATTTCCTTTTTTCTTTGGGAAATAACTCCTACGGGTCTTGTGGCCCCCGGGCTTATTTCACCGCACCATCCGAGTTTTTAAATCTTAAAATTTCGAAAGACTTCCACTTTTTTTTTTCAATAACGCATTCAATGAAGTGTGTAAAAGCCTAAACTCATCATGTGAACATGATTTCATGTAAAAAAAAAAAAAAATGAAAAAAGGAGTTTCCACTGCTAGCGAATTAATCGGCTTTGCAGTCGCAACGAAGATATCTATGTCCCGTAATGGCACCCAGAAAAGCTGATTGCTAAATTTTTCTATCACCTCTATCAAAAACGAAAGAAAGTTGCGGGGGAATTGTTAAATAATTGAAATTGAAATATCTCTCAAGATATTCAAAGTGCGTTTTAGGTAGAACTTCAGAAACGTAACGCTCAAATGAATAATTTTATTTTGCTTAAGAATCACATTTGATTTTATTGTGTGATAACGGAAAAGGTTACCACAGATTTTATAGCTCGTTATGAATATTTTCAGATTAAGTGACCTTCATAACAGCATCACTTAAAAATACAATCATCATTTTAAGGAACAGAGAACTTCATTCGAATAATTTCAAAGGCACTTCATATTCCTTTCCATTTCCATTAGGCATTCTTTTTCAGCGTATATAGCTACCTCCTACATTAAATGCCGTTTTATGTTTTTGGGATTCTCTTATTTTATTTGATTTTATTTTCATTGCTTACTTTCCTCCCACAACCTTTTAAGATCCAACTGTTTAATATTCAAAACGAAACTATCATTTGGTTCGCATTCCATTTGGTTTTCATCGATGAAATGGTTGCCCTAATGAAATTATCTGCTCATCACTATCCCAAAAGTCCAGAAAAAATAATAAAATACCGTTAGTTTCCAATGCTGACCACACATTAATTTCATTTGAATTAATTCTTTGGACAAAATTAAGCTTGAAGCGATTCCTGACAAAGAAATGAACAAAAATGGACAACCGCACTAACAAACTAAAAGCATCTAAAATACAAAATGAATATACATTCATGCAATTGCTGTTTTATGGATATAACGTTGCTGTTCGGATTGAACAAAAACATTCTCAACCCCTCTAGCAAACCACAATATCAGACCCAGAAACAGGATAGTTTCAGTATACCAACCGAATTGGGTTATCGTATAGCTTGTTTTTGTTTTGTTTTCATAGAGGGCGTTATAGGCCATGTCACGGTCAGCATTTTGTTTTAGTTGTCAACGTCAGAATATTGTATTGGCCTCTTTGCTTATGTTATTATTTAAATTTTGCTTGTTCAAATATAAATAAATTAGCTTTGCTTTTGATTCATTCCTCGTATCTGGATGATGTTCAGTTTGCTTTAGTTAGAATTGGGAGTTTGTGGGAGGACAAAAGCTTTAATGACATTATGTGTTGAAATTATTGACAGGACGAAAAAAATAAAAAAAAAAAATAAAAAAAAACACACAAAAAATTAAAGACAAATTTGCATGCAGTTGGGTTTAAGGACCGTAATGCAATTGCATTCGATTTCCCTGGTAACCATGATTTGGTTTTGCTCTTTGTGGTGTTGTGATAAATCAGATGTAAGTTAGAGTGAAAGTATAAGTATTAACTCATAAACCTCAGTAAATACGAATCTAGCACATTCCCCGGAAAAAAGTACATTTTATGTTCATGGAAAACTAAAATGTGTAATTATAGCTGTGGAGTTACTTTCAAATGGGTTTGTTTTTGTGGGTTTGTTTTTTTTTATCTAAGCTTCAAATAATTCCGTGAATTTTTTACACATCTTTTCAGCTTCGTACTTCTTATTGCTTTTCTAAAATCAAACCATTCACAACACATTGCAATTTAGATTCAATTCTTTTTTAGCATTTAACTGAAATGGATGAAATACAACAAGAACAAAGATCATTTAAATTCTTTGAAACGACCACAGTCCACAGTGAAGTATTTTTTAATAGAAAAAGACATTAAAAAAATTTTTTTCACAGATTTCAAAGCTATAATTAGAGTAGGAGAATCACTGTTGAAATTTTTGCCGAAGTTGGATACCCAACTTTCTTAGTAAAAGAAAATGAGTTAAGTTTGTCCAATCCTTTTTTTTTGAAGTTCTGACAAATGTTGAAATTTTCCAAAGGAAAGTACGCTAGTATTTCTCCAAACTCAGATAAGCAATGAAGAAAGGAGGAGAAGGGATTTAGGGCTACTTAGACAAAACTCAAGTTAAAATATTTCTACTACGAACAAACACTCATATTAAAGTCTACTGATAATGTCGTAAAAGGCATATAAAGGAACTCGAAATTGAATGGACTTTTTTTGCATGAATCGATTAATGGGTTCTAAGCCATCTTCATTCGATTTTTCAATATATCTCGAGAACGAAGCGACTAAAATAAGAATCTCTATACTTGACTGTACGCCTGAAGTTGGGCTCAAGGTAAAACTGATGAGCATTCCTAGCGAGGCGGATGTTGCGGCTAAATTGTTTCAGGGGATGAATGCAACTGGCTATTTCACTAGAGCACTGTTTGTGAAAAAAGAGATAAAAGGAGAGAGACAGGTAACGTTTCGATGACGTTCAAGAGAATCAATCGATTCTGCGATTGAACTATCACCTATCAATTTCAACGCTCTATTTTGTACCCTATCAAGGAGGTGCAAAGATGTTTGAGAAGCACCTGACCAGATATGAGAGTTATACTCCAGTTTTGGGCGGATGAAGGCCATAAAAATTGTAGCCAGATCAGAATGGGTGAAGAACTTCCTACATCGTCTCAAGAAGACTAAGCATTTAGCAGCGTTCTTGGCGACTTCAAATATGTGGTCATTCCAACGAAGATAATCGTTTACACACATCCAAGTACTGACAATTTTTCGGTTTCTTGGATGCAGGTAGGAACCATTTATGGATAATGGCAATGGGGGAATATTAAGCCTCAACAACAAGAGACAGCATTGAGTTTTCGAAACATTGAATTCTACTCGGTTCATAAGACCCCATGAAACAATGCTGTCAAGGGCAGAACTCAATGAGCTTATCATACGCAACCGTTCCATATCCACGTCCGAAGAGCAGGAACGTGAATTTGGAAACGAATATGAAAAGCTGAGGGTCGAGTCGTCAGCAAAACAGTTAAGCGGATTAGAAGTTTCAGACAGGAGATCATTAATGAAAATTAGGAAGAGATTCGGGGCCAAAACGGAGCCCTGGGGCACACCAGCATTTATGAAGTGGGTATCAGACTTGAAGCCATCCAATACAACTTGTATTGAACGGTCGGAAAGGTAGTTTCTAATCCAAAGAAGAAGAGACTCATCGATTCATTCAAGCTTCTCTCTAGCAACCAGCAACAAAATTCGAGTCTCATCTCAAAATCATTCGGAAGTAGTTCCTGCACAGGGTTATGCGGTGATATGGATGCATATTTTCGCCATGCAATATTCTGGAGACTCTTTGTTTGTAGAAATTAAACTGCAGATGCAAGCGCCTTATGCTAATGGAAGGATCGATTTCAAAAGCTGAAAGTATTCTATCATCGATCGAAACTCTTCTCGTTGCAGCTCCTGTTTATACTGATCCAGTTTCTCGAAGCCTTCGAAAGGTATTTCCATAAACATTTTGAGAGGGAAGTCGTCTGTTAGGATAAAGTTCCTGGTATTTTTGTTGTGATCTTCTTGAATTTCCATCGTGATTTTTTTTTTTTTTTGATAAGCTGATGAACAAATTTGTTTTCTTATTCTTTTATACGACTTATTTACCTATTGAACATTCATACCGCAAACTTAAATATCCCTGAGAAGCGGTAAGTCAATTAACTTCTTGGTAGCTGGTCAAATACACTTGTTAACCTTTTCATCAGTGCACAGTCATAAAAATTACCTTTAAACAATCAGTTCTTGGAAAACTACTCCCATCGCAATCTGAAGCAATAAAAGTTCGTAAAAACCCAAAACAAGATTTTTTACCGATTAGGAATTTCCCAAGTATCATAAAATGTATGGTTTTTTGAGTGCACTTATCCATGAGATTTTTTTATTATTGTTTTGTTCATCTGTAAAAAATAAAGAAACTCTATTCATTTTCAGAAAATAAATTACCTCAAAAGTCAAAACTTTTCTGGGAGAAGAAAATTTTAACACCATTTAAAATTGAAGATCTGGCAATCCTTAGCCTATAGGAGAAAATTTGAATACAATTTTAAAGATTATTATTTTTGCAAAAAATTAAGTCTAAAATAAGGGGTTTATATCAGTATTGACAGAGAAATCGAATTTAAGTTAAGTCAGGGTACACCAAAGTAAGCCATTTTTAAATTGTCAAAAAGTGATGTCAAAGTTGAGAAATGGACTTTACTTTACATCAATATTTTTCTTAGAAAACGACAAAAAATCTCATCCTAAGGTATGTAACATGAATTACAGGACAATCAGTATATCTTCTTTTGACCGATTTGTTGTGAAACCATTGGCGATATCTCGGTTTTTATCCCATAAAACTAATTGAAATTTGAATATGATAAGTATATGATTTAAACAACTTCACAAAGTCCTTATATGTATATATTTTTATTTATTATTTTATGAAGAACTAGCTGACCCGCCCGTCGTAGCTCAGTCCCTATTTTTATAAAATTGAAAGTTAAGTAAAGCAGTCTCCAAGCTTAGGGGCAGGGTAGTTTTAAACCTAAGGGATGAAATATACGCTAATAGGACCACTAAACTACGCAAACACGTTTGTGCAAACGTGTTGTTGAGGAGTACTCAATCGACATAAGAAAGTGGCCACCTTGAATAAATAAGTGGTCACCCCACCAACCTGCAAAATGTCATCTAAACATCCAAAAGATAAATGTCAAACAAGAATAAAATAACCCAATTGTCATTCTAAAATAGAACGTGGTTGAAGTCAGTCGTCTTGTCTTATCATTTTAAAGGTTCGCTTTCGAAATAGATCTTCCGCTTTTCTCTTTTTCATAACTATTCAAACATTGGCATCCCTTGCGGGGAACTTTAATCCTCCGCGTTAATCAATAATTTACTATTTATTTACTTATTTAAATCAAAGAATTTTTGTCTTTTGAGAACAATGGCGCTGGCCAAAGAAGAATCTATCGCGAAACTAATTTTGTACTTCTCAGCTAACACACAGAAGGCAGGGAAGGCAAAGCAGACGAAAGGCTATCTTATGGGCAGAAGGAAGCTGCTAGAAGACTACTGGGCCAAATACAATGAGGCTCATGACATCATTGCATCATTGGAGCCAACACATACCAACGAGAAAGATCTCCAAAGACTTTTGTCAGATGACCGCTTCGCCGACATTGAATCTGCGTACTGTGAGGCTCTTGGGGACCTCAACGACAACATCGATGAGCTCTCCATAACCACTAATGAAACAATGTCTCACTCAAATCCGACTCGTCTTGTGGTGAATGGAGGTATCAGCACTATCAAGTCAACGTTACCACCATTACAACTTCCCACTTTCAATGGATCGTTTAGCGAGTGGCTGAACTTTAAAGACATGGTCACTAGCTGTGTTATCAACGATAAAATGCTATCCGATGGGCAACGACTACATTATCTTAACTGTAGCCTACGCGGTAGTGCTACAAGTGTACTCAAAAATATTCGGGTCAACGGAGATAATTTTCAGATTGCATGGGACATCTTAATAGGGCGCTATGACAACAAGCGAAAGCTGATAAAGCAATACCTTCATGACATTGTAGATTTGCCAACCATGGCCAACGAATCACCAGAAGTCTTACGTCAGGTTCTCGACGGAATCACTGAAGCCGTGCGAGCTCTACAGCAACTAGGACGGCCAACAGACCATTGGGACGACTGGCTGATTCTACATGTCACTCAAAAATTGGACCCTGTCACAATAAAAGAATGGGAGACGTCACTGGAAAATCCAAACACCGTTCCGACTTACGCACAGCTGGAAAAGTTTCTAGAAAACAAACTTCAAGGTCTAGATGTCCTCGACCAAAGCAAAAAGAATATAGTCCACAAAGAGTAATTAAGGCACAGCCAGTTCGCAGTCACCAAGCAAATGTCAAACGATGTCCTAAGTGTTCTGGTAAGCATGTTCTTATGTTTTGTTCTGATTTCAGAAAAGATAACGCAGCACAGAGACAGATGTTCGTTCTGAAAGCAAAACTGTGCAAAAATTGTTTAAGACCTGATCACGCACAACAGCAATGTCCATCGGAATTCGGAATACACTTGCTTAATATGTCACCAAAAACATCACACAATGCTTCACAATAGCATCCAACCGCAAGAACCTCACGTCATCAACACAAACCATCTGCGAACAAACAACAATGGCAATCCCGCTCCCCCTTTAGATGCGCGCTATGAAAGATCCGATGACGACACACTGATACAACTAGAACCGGTTCTGCTGGCTACAGCACAAGTTGGAGTGCGATCTGCCACTGGGCACAAACTTAAACTTCGAGCTCTTTTGGATATCGGATCACAAGCTACGTTTATCAGTGAGTATGCGGTGCAACAACTTCACCTTCGGAGAACACGGCTCTTTATGCCGGTGACTGGAGTAGGAGGAGCAAGTGTGGGTAAGTCAACAGGTCTGGTTGATATCTCTTTGAGCTCTCTTAGAGAAACAGACTTCAACATTAACTGCAGAGCATTAATTTTACCACGTTTGGGTCCTCTGATGCCCACTATTCGTCTTGACACCAAACTTTTTGGTGAGTTTTTGGATCTGGATCTCGCTGACCCAAACTTTTGCGAACCTGGCTCCATAGATGTAATATTGGGGGCTGACGTTTATGGCTCTCTCCTGTGTGGTGAAGTTTTGCGCTCATCTGCTGGTGCACCTGTTGCACAACACACCCACTTAGGCTGGGTAATCTTCGGACGCTTGCCCGAGCCTACAACTAGAACGCTGGCTACGAATTTTTGTGCGTTTTCACAGACGGAGCTTGCAAATCTAGTTCAGTCTATGTGGAAATTTATCGAGAACGAAGATATCGATTCTTCTCCCAAGATGACTAAAGACGAGCTCTACTGCGAAGAATTTTTTAAGCAAACAGTACAACGGACCAGATCCGGACGCTACGTCATCAAGTACCCGTTTAAAGATTCTATCGACCGAAAAACAATGGCAGATTCTAAAGGAGATGCCTACAAGCTTTTTTATCACCAAGTAAATCGCCTAGAGAAGGACCCAAAAATGAGAGCAATGTACGATGAATTTATGTCCGAGTATCTGCAACTCGGGCATATGGAACCTGTTCATCATGAAGAGGTTTCACTTCAACAGAGTTGCTACATTCCACATCATGGCGTATATAAGGAGTCAAGCTCTACAACAAAACTGCGAATTGTCTTCAACGCATCCAGGAAGTATAAATCAGGTAAAACTCTAAGCGATTGTCTTCATGTAGGTCCCAAACTGCAGAGTGAATTATCTGCTATTATCTTGAAATGGCGTACTTACCGAATTGGGTTCATGGCAGACATTGAAAAATGTTATAGACAAATACTGGTGAATCGAGAGGATGCCGACATTCAGAGAATCATATGGAAAGATGAAGAAGGACGAGCTGTCTATAGATTGCTAACTGTCACTTATGGTTTAAACTGCTCTCCGTATTTGACAATCAAAGTTCTTCACACTTTGGCCGATGATGAAGAAGCTGACTTTCCTCAAGCTGCTAAAGTACTTCGTGATTCATTCTACATGGATGATTGTCTCCACGGTGCCGACTCGGTTAAGGCTGCCCAAAAACTACAGTTGGAACTACAGACTTTAATCCAACGAGGAGGATTCCGACTCCGATTCCGAAAATGGAACTCAAATTCTACCGAGTTTCTGCAAGGAATTAGTGTGGACGATAAACTGGTTGAACAATGTTGTGATCTGAATTTGGATCGTGAAACCAAGGCACTGGGGATCTATTGGTTCTGTCAAACAGAACATCGGCTACAAAGTGAACGTCACAAAAGTTTCGACAGCAATCACAAAACGTCAACAGCTTTCCGATGTGGCCAAAATCTATGATCCAACTTGTCTACTGGCTCCAGTCGTCCAATAACAGGCAAAATTCTTTCACAACAACTTTGGCTATCTGGTATATCATGGGATGATCCGCTTCCAGAACCATATCAGAAGAATTGGGTACAATTTCGAGAAGAGCTCCCTGCTCTAGAGGACATCAAGGTCTCTAGGTGGATATTCTCGTCTTCAAATGTCTCAAACTACCAACTGCATGTTTTTTCGGACGCCTCTACCTCTGCTTATGCCGCTGTCGCATACCTACGAGTGAAAACAATTGAAGGTGAATACAAAGTGTCAATTCTTATGTCGAAAACTAAAGTGGCACCTTTAAAGCAAATAACCGTTCCATGCTTGGAACTAAATGGAGCACTTCTTGCGTCAAAAGTTGCGTCCAAAGTTCTGGATACCTTACAGCTGCCATCCATAGAAACCTATTGCTGGTCGGACTCGAAGACAACTCTTAGCTGGATTCGATCAAGTCCAGGAAAACATAAGCAATATGTGGCGAATCGAATCACCAAAATCCAACAGCTGACAACTGCTTGCTGGAGGTATGTGCCCACTAAAACCAATCCGGCTGACGTAGACTCTCGTGGAGTATACCCGTCGCAGTTAAAAAATCTTGAATCCTGGTGGTCTGGCCCAACATGGCTACAGAAAGATGAAAGCGAATGGCCTGAACAAAATGGTGTCTACAGTGAGGTGCATGAGATAACAACACTTCTTGCCACTCATGGCCCTTCCAAACTAACCGAGCATGTGGGTGCACTCGGTCTTCTCTACAAATACTCCGATATCAATACTTTGATCGCTGTTACCTGCTGGTGCTGTCGGTTTATTACCATCAAATTAAACCAACCACATGCTACATCATCCTGGTGCACAGCTTCGAAGCGACAAAAGGCTTTACAGTTTTGGATAAGGTATGTTCAAAGAATACATTTTACTAATGAAATTTCTTGCCTACTTCAAGGTAAACCTGTCAGTTCAAAGAGCAAACTCATGAAACTTAATCCAATGATTGACGATAATGGCATCATACGATTGAATGGCAGATTAAAGAATGCCCTATTGACGATGTCTGAACGGTTTCCCATCATTTTGCCTAAGGAAAGTCGACTTACCATGTTGCTTATTAGTCAAGGTCATAACGCCACTCTGCACGGTGGCAAGCAAACAACGATCAACTTTCTTCGAAGGCGCTACTGGATCATTGACTGTCGTTCCTCAGTTCAAAAGTTCATCCGTCGATGCTTGACATGTTGTCGTCATAACCCACAACCAACAACACAAATTATGGGTATACTTCCCACACCTCGATGCGCAGCTGCTGCTCCGTTTAAGCATTCCGGACTAGATTATGCTGGACCATATGCGATTCGTACAACAAAGGGCCGAGGTCATAGTTGTTACAAGGGGTGGGTGGCTCTTTTTGTCTGTCTGAGCACGCGAGCTATTCACCTTGAACTCGTGAGTGACATGACAACCGAGACATTCCTTGCAGCCTTACGACGATTTTTCTCTCAACGAGGGTATAGCTATAGTATCTATAGCGACTGTGCAACGACGTTTGCTGGCGCCAATGCAGTTCTGAAAGAAGACCTTATGGCCCACCGAAAGCAGTTGGAAACAGGGGCACGAGCTGTGTCTTGCCATGGTGTATCATGGCACTTCATTCCACCAGGCTCTCCAAACTTTGGGGGCATTTGGGAAGCTGGAGTCAAGAGTATGAAGCATCATTTGAAGCGGACCATCGGGGAAGCCACATTGACTTTCGAGGAGTTTTACACAGTCCTCAAGCAAATTGAAGCTGTCCTAAATTCGCGACCAATATCAGCCCTTTCTGATGATCCCGGAGATTTTGCTGCATTGACCCCTGGGCATTTCTTGGTAGGCGGTCCCATTACTGCAGCTCCGGAACCGGATTTGCTCAATATTAAGACGGGTAGAATGTCCCGTTGGAAACAGCTCCAGCAGATGCAGCAGGATTTCTGGAAGCGGTGGAGTTGTGAATATCTGCACGACCTACAAGTGAGATGCAAGTGGCAAAAATCAAAGCTCAACATTAAGGTAGGCGACCTGGTCCTGGTGAGAGATGAACGTGCACCACCGACCCAATGGCTTTTAGGACGGGTTTAAGAAGTGCATACTGGAGAGGACGATCTGGTGCGGGTCGCTACAATCCGCACTCAGTCTTCAATACTAAAACGAGCTATTTCAAAACTAGTCGTGCTTCCAATCGACAACGATTCTGCGGATGAACACGGTGGGCGGCCAGATGTTTCGTCGCAGTAACTGGACGAGGTAGGCGGAATGTTGAGGAGTACTCAATCGACATAAGAAAGTTGCCACCTTGAATAAATAAGTGGTCACCCCACCAACCTGCAAAATGTCATCTAAACATCAAAAAGATAAATGTCAAACAAGAACAAAATAACCCAATTGTCATTCTAAAATAAAACGTGGTTGAAGTCAGTCGTCTTGTCTTATCATTTTAAAGGTTAGCTTTCGAAATAGATCTTCCGCTTTTCTCTTTTTCATAACTATTCAAACACGTGTGTTTGTGCAAACATAGTTTCGCCACACACTAGACAAACATGTTTGAGAGATATTAGTTGCTTGACGTTTTTTATTTCAATCAGACCTATCAGCAATGAGCGATTTCGCATGTGCTGCTTTAATTAACAGCACCACAACACCGGTAAACTTTTATATAATTCGATAAATTCCGTCCAAAAAATTTGTTTTGTTAATTCATCTTTACTTCTTGAAAATTGACAACTATTTGGGCAAAACAACTCAAACATGTTTGTAAGCAAGCACAGAAAATTTAAAAATTTTTGATTCTCTTCAAACCGTAAACCCTCAGCATCGTTACACACTACTCAAACAGTTTGCACAAAGGTTCTTACAAAAACAAAATACATATGTTTGCACAAGCGGCTTATGTAGTGTATGGGCCCTATAAGTTACTGAGGGACCTTGTGGCATCCCAGTGCCAAAAGAATTTTTGAAGTTTGTCCAGTAGTTTCTAAGTTTCCATTTCCAACTTTTTTCCTGAGGGAATCTTCCGTTCACGTGCAAATTTGTAAATGAAATATAAGTTTATGTCACTGAGGGATAAGTTCAATGAATTTGAATTGATACAGACGAAATTAAATCAGCAACAATCAGCAATTTAAAATTTCCCCATTGAACTCTAAAATATAAAATGTATTGAAAGTAGTTACAATTTATTATCAGAATAAAACTTAAAAAAGAAAAAACAGTACGTATACGCCAGAGTTAATAGAATACACTTAAAAAAAATGTATCAAAAATGTCTTTTTTGTGTTCCGATAACTAAAAGACTTATACTTTTGTATAGATTAATTTCAAAACAAACAAAACGAATCCGTTTTTAATAAAAAAAAAACAATATTTTTATGAAGATTGAAATATTATTAATTTATTCGGCACATCATGTTGCTTACTTACAAAACTGTGTTTTCCTGAAATACTGGCTATTTAGAAGGTTAAAATTTAATGACAGACACGCACTGTTATTATACAGTCTGTTAGTCAATTTAAAGCTTTCTCATAAACCATATTTTTTGTTTTGTGTTGTGGTGCATAAATAATCAAAGAAGACGGTTTTCCGACGCTCGAACATGCGAAACATAACTGTCCATGCGCGAAACAGGAAACCTTTAAGTTGATTCCGCAAACTTCTAACGACTGTATTTGTGATTTATTTATTGTCATCGCAAAGGCCGGACGTAGTGGAAATTGAAACTGTTTAAAATCGAATGGTAATTCCGTTGGAATCATCGGTATTCGCAGGATAAAGACATCCTCTCCTTTGTATTGTCCTTTTATGATTGTTTCTTCAATGACGTTATTCATCAGTTTTTTCACAGTCAGTCTTATTCCATTGCATAGTCTAAGGGTTGATTAATGTTACTGATCCTACTTTTAACTGCAAATTGTGAAGTGATAGTTAATCGCAGCGAATTTAGAATTTCCGTGGGATAGTTGACTACGTCATCCTGATTCATAACGGTGTCGACTGATTTGAAGGAAACCAACTGCCCTGGAAGAAAATTCTGAATGGTCGCATTGAGATCCTCGACCTAAGTCAGGTCGCCTTCTCCTCGTCAACGTAAATTGCTAAATTAGTGGTAAATTGTCACTATCACAGAATATCAAAAAAAAAAATTAATGGAAAAAGCACATTACCTGCAATCAATCAATCATATCACAAAGAATCACAAAAATACAGAAAGTTCTCGCGCACGTAACGATAATCTTCACTCACAAGGATTGGTTGTCAAATCTTAAATGTTATGGTTGCTTTCAGAAATCTAGATTGATAAATTGACTATTTGACATTCCCATTTCCGTTCCAGTGGGAATTGGAGGATGAAATATAGTCTATTGTATTGGGCAATAATTAATAAATAATCTTATAAGTCAAAAATTTAAAATAATTGTTAAAAATAAACAATTAAATAATCTTATTATTTATTATTAATTATAGTAATTTGTTGTTATCAAAAAAGATTAAGAAAAAACAAAAGTATTGTTTGAATTTAATTTTTTATTCATTACTGTTAAGAATAAAGAAATTGTTACTTTTACTATGTTCCAATTCTTTTTTTATATTTACTTACATTTTTAACCTTCCCTAGACCTCCACGAACATTTCAAGACCAAGATAAGATTAATCCGTTCAGCCGTTCTCGAGTTTAAGCCAGACTGACGAACAGCAATCGATTTTTATATATACAGATAGATAACTGCCATTGTTTGCTCTGTCTTAATTTAGACAAAAGTTCAGCAAAAGAAGTTTCTATAAGCACCCACCCTTCTTTAAAAATTTTTTCCCCATTTCGAAAAGTTCTCGATAGCAATTTTTAGAATTTGGAAAAATCCCATGGGTCATGAAGTTCTCTCAAATATAAAGGGCAGAATGGTACCTACTTACCAAACCTGAATTAAAATCTTAAGAAGGAGCTGTTGATGACAGTCTGAATTTTCTTTTCACAAATTAAGAATTTTAAGCTTCGGAACAAAATTGAAATTGTAGTTCACCTACGTCGATGAACAGTGGATATGCAAATTGCAGCACTCTTTAGCGTAGGTTTTAAAAGAAATCTATTAGTTGTAGATAAACTGTTCCTCTCTTCAACGCATTGACATACCTACCTATCCTCCCCTCAGAAGAAAAGAGGCTTATCTCAAAATTTTAAGTAGGTACAGAAAAAACTTCAAGGAAATTGAACCTTTGATTACTTAATGACCTAATTTGTTATGCTCCTCTCCTCTAGATTATGAAGTACGCCACTGCTCCTAAGGGAACGAATATGTGCTTCTGTTTTATGTTTTCATTTTGATTTTCTTAAATCGTGAATCGGGTAAGGTCACATAGTCGCTTTAATCATCTGGCCTCAGCAAGCTTAAACCTTCCGTACACACAAGCTTCGCACAATCATAAACGCTACCCTTCCAAGCCTATTTAAAGTCATGAAAATTAATCAACCCCAAAAGCCAAAAGCGTTGACCTTCATATTGAAGAGACCACTTGCACGGGTCTCGGTGCTTTTAACATCACTGAACAAATAAACCCAAAGGGCTCCTCATTTTTACTTCCCCCTCCTATTAGAGCGTAACGCAAATAATACATCATCTCCAATGTAATATGCCATCAGCCTCATACGACTCAATGATGATAAAAACCCTGCATAATTCTGTTAAAGCCATCCACACAGAACACCAACAACATCAAAAACAACAAAAACATCCGTAACAACTTTGAAACGACAAGAAAATCCTCAAGCGCGGCGTATTTGCCGAAATAACCTTCATTTAGCATCCCTTCAAAATGAAACAAAAAAGAATCAAAAACAAAACAACCAAACTGCCGCGATGGAGGTAACATATAACACACACACAGTTATTCACACGAAAAATAACATTTCAACCGCTTTTGGCACCGAGAACCTTCATACACATCCTCTTTTACCCGGGCGAGCTGCCAGTCACCAAACAAGTCATCAGACAAACAGCTACTCTGAGCCATCAGGGCCGCTGGTTATTCATTCAGTCAACCAACCATTCAGCCGGGAACTAAATATTATGCCTGACTATTTGTGCACAGTATTAATTAAAGTTTGTTAAAAATAAAAAAAGTAAAAACTGCATATAGTTGGTGTTGCTGCAAACAACATCAACGACATTAAAGTCCTGTATCCCGTTTGGTTAAAATGATGTTGCTTCAAAAGCAAAATGGTGTCATGTGTATTTCTGTCTACATAAAATGTGTGAAATAAAACTGCTGGTGCAAAAATCGATGCGAAAAGTGAGGTTTCACATTCGTCAGACAGGGTCGAATGTATGTGTAACCAAGGTCGCATTTATTGACTGTCAGGGCCCAAAGATAATTTACGAGTTTCGTAGTTTTGGCAGAGCTTTTGCTTTGGTTTGATTTCGTTCGATCTATTTTCTTGGGAAAAGTTGGTTTTTTGTGATTGAAAATTTTCTCGGCAGTATGCATAAGTAATTATGCTGATTTCCTGCATAATTAAAGGCATACCCACACTTGTTATAGGTGGATACTCTTTGGGTTGTAGTCGCTGATGAGTTTCTGTCTTTTGCTTTTGCTGCTTTTACAGAGAGCAAAGATTCAAACCAGTGCAGGAAGTCAGGACGAACTTGGAAAAAAACTACACACCAACTGATGTTTGGGTATTAGGAGAACATTTTCCCGACTTGAACCTTCCCCGATTCTCGAAACACAATAGTTCAAGCGTACGCTATGTTGAAGCGTTTAAATTCTTGTCAACAGATCTATATGAATTGAAAAAACTAATCCTATCGAGGTAACCGTCGCCGTCACGTCGAAGGGAAAATCAACGGGTTGAAGAAGGAAAAATCTAGCTCATAAAATGTAGCTTTATTCAAATGGCTGCCTCGGTTGGCCATGCAGTAGCCTACACGATCTTTCCAATTTTTAAGCACATTATCGATCGTGTGCAGCTGTATTTCACCAATGGCTTCACAAATATTGTCCTTTAAAGCGTCAATAGTCTCTGGCTTGTCAGCGTAACACTTATCTTTTACGGCACCCCACAAACAATAGTCCAACGGTGTCAAATCGCAGCTCCGAGGTGGCTAAACTACATCAGTTCTGCGGCTGATAATGCGATCGTCAAAAACAGGGCGCAAAAATCGAGTGTAGCTTCGGTTGTGTGACACGTAGCGCCCTCTTATTGAAACCAAATGTTGCCAATATCCTCTTCTTCAATTTTTGTAAACAAAAATTCGTTCAACATAGCCTGATAACGATCGCCATTGACTGTAACGGCGAATTAGCCATTGCCCAATTACGCCTCTAGACCAAACTCCGCACCAAACAGTGACTCGTTTTGGGTGTATCGGCTTTTCAATGTATGCGTGCGGTTTTTTTGTACCCCAAAACCGACAAGATCAAAATGAATTTCATCTGAAAAGATGATTTTTTTTTGGCAAAATTAGCAACAGATTTTCAAAGTAATGTCGAAATATTTCCCAGCGTTGTTCAAGCTTATACACAACCATATTCATTCAGCGGAAGGATAAAACTAATTATCTGTCAGATCAGACATGAGCTGAATGTTACCAATCACGAAATAAACACCAGTTGAAAAAAGACCTCAAAAGTTAGATGGCGGACCCTGGTGCCGTGACTTAAGGCCAAGCGACATAAGGCCAAATTTGAAGGTTTGGCCTTATGTCACTTTGCGAAAGCGATCTAAAGCCAAATTTTAGGAATTGGCCTTATGTCACTTTCGCAAAGCGTCATAAGGCCAATTTTTTTTGGACACATGGCCAACTGTTCAATTTATTGTTTGCAATAACAAAAAACCTGTTTTTGCCGTTAGGATTGTTATCAATATCTAGCTTGTAATATGTTGCGCTCATTAACATTCTTCTTCTCAATTGTGTAAAAAGTCTTAAAGCGCAACGTGGTATTAGGGAAATGGAAAATTCAAGTGATTTGACTTATGATTTTGAATTTTGTGAAAGCTTACGAAAGGGTAGTAAATTAATATAGGTTCATCCCAAAAATTAAACACTTATATAAATTTAAAGTGAATTCATTATTAAGTAAGCGGTATGTTTGTTACAACAAATTATGTAGTGCAAGTGCAGTGATTGATTTACAAAATCAAAATGTTATTCGCATACCTAAGGTAAGCGCAGTGCATAACCATCCTGACAGTGAAGATTTGCGAAAAAAATGAATAAAATTAACGAAATAAAAGATGAGTGCAAAAAAACCTCATTGAAAAGGAACGGAATAAGAGAAGTTTTTAATGAAGTATGTGCGAGAAGTAGTGAAAACCCTCCCCAGGTAAGCTAGGCAATATACGGAAATAAACTCATACAACCAAACTTTCTTCTAATATTTGAAAAAAAAAACACGCTCTTTGAATGTAGTCTAATTAGTTGAATTTTGTAGGATTAATTTGGAAAAATGCGCAGGCAACTGATGCGAATTCGGAATCAAACACTCCCAAAAGCTCCGGTTACAGCAAAAGATGTTTCGGACACCTTTAAAACCGAAACTATCATGGGCAAATTCGGCATGTCCCGGTACATAAATGAACCAATCTATAGGAGTACAATTATAGAAGAAAATTTTTCCTACTCGGTTTTTATATCTCCGGCAATCGCAAATGAAATTTCAAAACAGTCTAGCGAATCCCCACGCAATTATCTTTTGGACGGGAGGACGGAACTTTCAGTGTAGTGCCAGCATGTGGATTCAAACAACTTCTTATTCATTTTTCGCACGACAACCATGTAAGCCTAATTCCTTAATTTATAATTGAACAACACATTTTCCCATTATTAACTTCTTATCATAATTTTGCTTTATGCACGAGATGCATTGTTTTGTAAAGGACGATTCAGTTATAATTAAAAATGTGAATGCATACATACATACATAATATTTTAAAGTATCTTTGATACAAAGAGATATGCTTTCAATTAGTTCAATTTAAAGATATAAGTTAAAATGCTGTTACAAAACATTAGCCGGGAATTCTATTTTTAAATATTTTTTCAGTTTTGTTTTCAAATCTTTAGGTTTTGAGCTTAAGATAAAGTAAAAGTAAAAAATTCACGCGAATTTAAAAATAAAATTCCCGGCTAATGTTTTGTAACAGCATTTTAACTTATATCTTTAAATTGAACTAATTGAAAGCATATCTCTTTGTATCAAAGATACTTAAAAATATTATGTATGTATGTATGCATTCACATTTTTAATTATAACTGTATCGTCCTTTACAAAACAATGCATCACGTGAATTTAATTAGTAATACAATTGATAACAGAAAACTGCACTCCCATTCTTTTACTGTCCATTTTATATAACACTGCGCTTTAAACTTTTATTTAAATTACAGGCTTACCCTTTTATTTATGTACTTATGAGTCGCAAATCGATGTCAGCATATCTTCATGTTCTGCAGTTCATTGAAGCAAATTTGTTCCAGTTCAAGCCAACTTCTTTCGTTACTGATTATGAAACGGCTCTTATAGAAATAGCTTGAAAACTGTTTTCCCCAAAGCGAAACTTACAACATGTTGGTTTCATTTCTGTCAAGCTGTAAGAAGAAGAGCTTTAAAAATTTCAAATTTTGTAACGTCACTTCACAGCAATAAGGAAGCCAACCGAGTTTTTAGAATGTTTCTGGTGCTTCCGCTCCGCTCCGCTAATCAAAAAAACTTCAACAAAAATGGAGAGAGTATTTTCAAAGAATTTATCAGTTATTTTCGACGACAGTGGATAGAAAAAGTGAGTAATCTATATTACTTGTAAAAATATTTTTATTTTAAAGTACTTACCAACGTAAATAAATTATTTTCATTATGTTAGGAAACTCCATCAAATATTTCCGTTTATGGGTCGTCTTTCCGAACCACAAGTGCGATCGAAGGTTTCAACAGTCATCTCAGTGGAAAACTATCGAAACATGGGAGTTTTTTTTTTTAATTTTTGGATATCTTGCTGGATGAAGACTGGGTGAAATCAAGAGAATTCAATATGTCGATGGATGGCACTTTCAGCATCTTTGAACCACAAAAAAAAAAAAAAAAAAAATACAAAACAAACACACACTCATAGAAAGCATACTTCAAAAGCTAGACCGAAAACTTATATCAATTGATGACTTTCTTAAACAAATGACGAACGACAATAATAATTTGCTTACAGAAAAATCAGCTGCGTTTGAATTGTGTCAGGAAGACGAAGAAGAAGACACTTCAGAAGAGCAGAGTTTTGAAGCTGATGGACCGATTCTCTGCGTTATTTGCTGCGAGAACACACGCACCATTCTCCTGCAGCCGTGTTATCATTTTAAATTATGTTTAAATTGTTATACACAGCTGTCGGAGAATTATATGAAAAACAATAATCCAATCCTCTGTCCAATTTGCAGACAAATTGTGACCAATACCATCCACATTTTTAGTTAGTTTTGATAAGTATGTGATCTATTTTCAATTGTTGTTAATTTGTTCTGACATAAGTTTTATGTTCATAAGAATACTTTTGTTGTTGTTTGTTATCCTAACTAATATTATAAATGTGAAAGTCCCTCTGTCTGTCCGGCCTTCTATGTTACCATCTCTCGCACAAACTACTGAACCGATTCAAATAAAATTTGATACAGATATAGTCCAAAACTTGAGGAAGGACATAGGCTATATATTTTATCCCTAAATTCCCACGGGAACGGGAACGTATACGGGAATTTAGAAACTACAACACCGATTTCAAAAATTTTTCCACCGATAGAATGCTTCTCTATCCCAGAGTAACATAAACTTTATTTCATCCACATATTCCTACGGGAACGGGGTAAGTAAGGACTACTAATATAATATGTGTGAAAGAAGCTCTGCCTGTTCGTCGTTCTATGTTACCATCTCCCGCCCAAACTAATAAACCAATTTAAATGAAATTTTGTTCAAAGATTGTTCAGAACCTGAGGAAGGACATAGGCTATATGTTTTT
This sequence comes from Melanostoma mellinum, assembly GCA_914767635.1. Classification (NCBI taxonomy): domain Eukaryota; kingdom Metazoa; phylum Arthropoda; class Insecta; order Diptera; family Syrphidae; genus Melanostoma; species Melanostoma mellinum. The sequence goes on from OU612058.1 coordinate 171,850,925, forward strand.
TCCCTATGTTCCCACGGGAGCAGGAACGTATACGGGAACTTTGACACTACAGCACCGATTTCAAAAATTCTTCCACCGTTGGAATGCTTGCTCCATAGTCCCTGAGTAGCATTAACTTCAGCTCATCCACATATTCCCACGAAAACGGTCACCCTATTCCCACGGGAACGGGAGTTTTTACTAATATTGAAAATGCGAATATAGCTTTGTCGGTATGTTTTTCGTATGTCAGCCGTTCAAATTAATAAACAGATTTTATAAAACTAGCTAAAGAGATGGTCTAGAACATGCGGAAGGATAAAGGCTATATATTTATCCTTATATGGAAATGGGAATTCAAAAACTACGGTCTCAAAAGTACTTTTAACAGGGCTATAAGGTGTTGAAATAGGGGATGAATGTTTATTTTTGGAAATACCGCCATTTTTAAGGCTAAAAGTTTCAAAAAAATGTTTAATGCTCTTAATCCTAATCCTAACTAATATTATAATTGTGAAAATAACTCTGTCTGTCCGACATTCTATGTTACCGTCTCCCGCCCAAACTACTAAACTGATTGATATGAAATTTTGTATAGAGATAGTCTAGAACCTGTGGAAAGACATAGGCTATATATTTTATCCCTTAATTTCCACGGGAACGGGAACGTATACGGGAAATTAGAAGCTACAGCACCGATTTCAAAAATTCTTCTACCGTTAGAATGCTACACTATCCCCGAGTAACATAAACATTAATTTATCCCCATATTCTTATGGGAACGGTCACCATATTCCCACGGGAATGGGAGTCTTTACTAATATCGTAAGTCTGAAATGAAATCTGTCTGTCTATTTTTATTTGTTATAAAAAACCGCCCAAACTTTTAAACCTATTTATATGAATTGGTACCCAGATATTGTCTTCAGCCTGAAGATGGACATAAGGCTATTTATGTTATCCCTGTATTCCCACAAGAAACGCAAACATAAACGGGAACCTGGAAACTACTGAACTGATTTCAAGAACTATTCTCCCGTTAGAATGCTACACTATTTCAAAGTAACATGATCTTTAATTTATCCCCATATTCCCATGGGAACGGAAGTACTTACTTACATTATAGATCTGAAATCAACTCCGTTTGTCTGTTTTTCTTTGTTACCATCTACCGCCCAAACTATTGAACCTATTTGTATGAATTTTGGTGCAGAGATAGTTTTGAACCTGAAGAAGGACATGGGCTGTATTTGTTATCCCAATATTTCTACGGGAACGGCAACGTAAACGGGAACCTTGGAGCTACTGGACCGATTTCAAAAGTTCTGTCACCGCGAGGTGATTTCTGTTAAATTGTCGATAACACAGTTGACCTGAGAAGAAATGTCTATCTTGATCTTCAAATAAATATTTTCAATCAGTAATATTTTTTTCAGTAATGACTGTTTGAAAAGTCGGTTTCGGCGCTAACTAATGAGATAGTTAACCATATAAACTAATAAGTTATAGACTAGACTATATCATAGACACTGAGCAAGTGACATCATACCCTATAGAGTTTCTTAAATTTATTCGAATTATCATAAGTGGCTGCAAGTTTGTGTTCCAGTGCCAATAATGAGTAATCAAGAATAAATTGTACACAGCTACAAATTACACATTTGGGATGCGGCATTATAAAAGATTTAATAATGACTGAAACAGCGATAGGAGAAAACAGAAAACTATTGATTCCCCGTATTTCTTTAATTCCCAATGATTTTTTCATTTCATTTCATTTTTCATTTTTCATTTTAGTTTAAAAGATTGTATCAAACTCGCAAAACCTTTTTATTTGACATAAAATGGAAAAAGTAAGAACGTCGTGTGCAGATATGTATTGAAATAAAATAATAAAGCAATAGTTTACCAAAGTGCACGTGTCTTATTTGCAAAAAAGGTGCCTAAAAATTGAAAATGCTGCCGAAAATCACTATCCCACACAGACGAAGTCGCGGGCACAGCTAGTATATATATATGTGGTTTTCTTGTTTCAAAATAATAAAATTAAATATTTACGAAAATATTATCACTATACACTTGAATATTAAACCATTTTTCGTCTTTTGTTAGAAGTTATATAATGTGATTTGTGTTCTTGGAATCCAGGTATAACCTCTTCTGAGTGACATAAGGCCAAATTGGCTTTATGACGCATTGCGAAAGTGACATAAGGCCAACTCTTAAAATTTGGCCTTATGTCACTTTGCGAAAGCGACATTTGGCCTTATGTCGCTTGGCCTTATGTCACGGCACGGTAACGTTTGGGTCCGCTACACGAAGTCCCGACACTTCGAAAATTATGCAACACATTAGAAAATTGAGAACCTGCAACATTGGACAATTGCTGGTCGAAGTTCCTAGCTTGAGAAAACCTGAATGACATGACATGAATATCAAGTATTTTCTGATTTTCTTTTTTCGTTAAAAAGCACTCATGTAACATAATTTTTGGGAAAACGCCAAAAACTGAATAACTTCTTTGTTTCACTGTTCTCAGATTTTTGATGTAGGGATAAATAAGGAATTCCATTCTTCGATTTGCAAAAGATATAATTATTGTCTCTACCACTTTCTGGTAGCTTGAACCACTGCCCAGATCGTATTATCGCTGAGTTAAAATGAAAAAACAAAATTTGTCAGTGGGAAGAAGGAAATAAAACCGGGATCTGTTTCTTTCATTTTTTATTTCTTTCTTCGACCTAACCGATGGGTTTACGTATAGAGATGACATTTGCGTCAAAATATCATTTTTGCAAATTTTGGGATACATTCCTTTCTACTGCATCGATTCATCTGAAGATTTTTGAGAGTCTTCCTTATAGACTTTTCTATATCTGCATCTACGAGTATTCTCTCTCATTCCCAATTTTTTGAAAACTTCAAAAAAGTTTAAAAATTAGCAATAAAATATTTTTTTTTGGCGAGTCACCATTTGTGGAAAAAATTAAATCCATCCGTAGCACCAGATATAGCAACATTATTTTGGGTTATTTATCTTCTTTTTTTTGTTTCCGATCTCGTCCTAGGAAGCGCAATTAAGTGCAAGAAGACTTAAACCAACTTAGAGTAAGAAACTGGAGAGAGTTCACCCGAAATCCAAATTTTTGTAGAAAGACGTTCGTTGAGGTCCAGTTTCACTTTGAACTGTAATGCCCAACTAAAGTAAGTAAGAATAGCAAAGTAATTAGGCACAATCATAAGAACAAATTGGTGGCCACTTTTAACTCAAAGGCTTCTCTTGAATACTACATATTTAAAATGTTAGACTCAACTTTGTTTGGCAGAACATATTTGGAATGGGTAAAGTCTTTTGATTTAAAAAACATTTCTGGAACAAAGTCACCTAATGCAGAAACAGAAAAAACTTATAAAAGCAAATGGAATGGAACACTGCATTCATCATACGTCAGGATATGAATTTACATGTAACAGGGCTCGTGGCGTAATGGTAAAGATGTCTTCTCTTTGAAAAAAAATTCTCTTTGAAGAGCACAACGTCATTAGACTATTCTTCAGGCTTATTGCGCTAACCTATCAATTGATTTTCTTTTTCAAACAATAGCAACAATAACAAACTATACACCAACTTGGAATTTTGTAAAGGTAGAAACATGTTGTTCATAATATCCAATTTATAGGTCACATATGAAGGGCAACATAAAATTCATCAAATGTTTACTTCGGAAATATACTCTTAGTTGGCTTAACAAAACCAACAGATTACAGACGATAAATGGCAGATGACAGATTTCAGATGAAATACAATAGATGAAAGATGACAAATTATAGATGACAGATGGCAGATGGCAGATAACAGAAGACATATTATGCCATATGACAGAAAATAGATGAGAGATTAAATGGTATATTGTAGATGAAAGATTAGAAAAAAACCAAAAATTAAAACATTGAAACAAACACTTTTACTAAAGCGTAATAATACGGAAGCTTATTAGCTAGGTTAAGGTTATCATTAAACTCTTGCTAGTAAGTCTTTTTGACTACAATTTTTTAACTTTTAACTTAACCCACATCCAAATCGCTTAGAACTCATCCAAGGGTCCAAGGCGTTCAAAAATTTGTAATATAAAATACATTGACATATAGGCTTTTAAGTTGACGTAGTATGAAATTTTAATCCATAAATAAGCTAATTGTATTAATTTCTTTTTCTTATCTTTGGAGTTAAGTTATCGCCGCTAAAAGTTTTGTGAAACATTCAATTTTAATAAAATCCTGAAATTGACAAAGATGGTACCAGCCTGAGAGCTGTAGAGTTTTGAAGAAATAAGTGAAAATCAAGATTCGGTTCATGCGGAAAGGACTGATTTAGAATTAAAATCAGGGTTACGTTGCGGGATGAATACGGTATTGAAAACCAAAATTACCACCAAACTATCAAATGACCAGAAGGCTTTTCCAGTTCCTAACAAATAACCTCCAATCAAGTTCTCAGCTAACGAAGCGGTGTGTGTGTGGCTTTTGATGTAGTCTGCGAGGTTAAGGAAACATAAATTATACAAGGCCTTTTAATACTCGTAGAAAAACTAGTTGGTTTCATTTTGTGCAAATGAAAACTCATTAAAAATTTCAGAATAAATTCCCTGTCGAAAAGTAGAAACAAGCATTACACTGTTTTGGAGAGAGTTAGATTATTGCGATTGATATTTCCTAGGCATTTGGTAGAGGTTGGCATCAAAAATACGTACTTTTGATAAAGATGAGTCTCTTCTTCGTTGGATTAGAAACTACCTTTCCGACTGTTCAATACAAGTTTTGTTGGATGGTTTTAAGTCTTGCAATCACCTTATAATGCTGGTGTACCTCTCTTGTGTGAAACTGTTGATCCCCTTAACTTTTTTGCTTACGACTCAGCCCTCAGCTTTTTATATTGGTTTCCAAACTCACGTCCTTGCTCTTCAGATGTGGTCGCGTATGATTCATTGAATTCAGACCTTGGCAGCATTGTTGCATGGGGCAGTAAGAACCAAGTAGAATAATTCATTAATTCGAAAACACAATTTCTGTTATTTATCGTTAAAGCGTTGCATCCCCTATTGCCATTCGCCATGAATGGTACCTGCATCCAAGAAACCGAAAAACTGCCAATTACTTTCGCTGGAAATGACCACATATTTGACGTTGCTAAAAATGCGCAGAGATACAGCGAAATGCTTAAGCTTCTTCAGGCTATGCAGAACATTTTTAAACCCTTCAGATCGGGCTGCAATTTAGAAAGCCTACAAAACTAGAGTATAGCTCTCATAAAGGGGTTTCCAATAGGTATGATATGATTTCGCAGTGGCGGGCGTTTCGACCATTTGTAGTAGGTCATGATCTGTCATTTGTATTTTATTGCATTCAGTAGTGTTTACAATTTCATCATTGGACCACTGTAAACGTCATGAGTTTTCTTATTTTGTCTTGGAACAACTTGAATCCGACAACGATTTTTAAGAAAATCATCTTTTCCGATGAGGTTCACTTTCATTTGACTGTTGCGGTAAATAAACAAAACCGTCAATTCTGGTGCGATGACAATCCACAAATAATATTCATGAAAAACAGGTGGTGGAATCATCGGTCCGTACTTCTTTCAAAATGAAGCTGGTAAAACCATTGCTGTCAATGGAGAACGGTATAGATCGATGATAACCAACTTTTAATGGCCAAAATTGAAAGAAGTTGAATTTGTTTGGCAACATTTGTTTTTAACAAGAAGGGGCTACGTGCCACACAGTTAACGCATCAATTGAATAATTGCGAGAAAAGTTTGGAGATTCGATTATTTCAAGAAATTGTGATATTGAATGACCTTCAAGAAGTTGCGATTTAACACCATTAGGCTATATATTTGTGAGGTTATTTGAAGTCATTGCTCTTTCAAGATAAACCAGACGAAGTTTCAGTGGCCATTTGAATGACGTTTTATTTGAAACTAAATTGTATTGATTGAACTGCACATGAAATAAAAAATATTTGAATTTCCTTAACTACAAGTGTGGTTTTTTTTAAAAAGAAATCATATTACTCTTATTGGAAAACCCTTTATTTGATCAGGTGCTCCTCAAACATCTTTGCGTTTACTTTATAGGGTACAAAACAGAGCGATAAGATTGATAGGTGATAATTCAACTGCAGGTTGGATTAATTCTCTGGAACATCTTCAAGACGTTACCTGTCACATTATCCTTTATTGCTCTCGTGAAAAAAGAACTCCGCAACACCCACATCGCTAGGAATGCTCATGAGTCTTACCCTAAGTCCAGCTTCTTACATGCAATCAAGTGAAGAGATTCATTTTAAGCCGCAATACAAGTCTGTGGAATGATTTACCTGACTATGCTTTTCCCCTAAAATACGAATCACAAAAGTGTAAAAGCAACATGCATCGGTTTCTCCTATTAAGTCTCCTACTTTCCTAAGTACTTGCTGTTCATAACCTTTTAATGTGCGTTATAATTATGAAAAAACAAATCAAATCCTTACACAACAAAAAAGGAAAGATTTGTTCGTACCAAAGCTGCTGAGCCGATTTGATTGTAATTTCGAAAAGAGATTGTATAAAGCCTCGAAAGTAGCTCAGGGCATATTTCATCCAAAAATTTTTTCGGAAACGGAAACGGGATCGTAAATAACAACTTAAAGTTTGTATTGGAAATGATCCAAAATACTGAACCCAATCGAATAATATTTGAGCAAAGACGGTCTCCTTTAGAATTTAAGAAATGATATAGGCTATACCGCAGCGAGATGAACGAAACACAACGAACGTAACGAATCGAAACATTACCTACTGTGCAGCACTAGTTACAAAGACCGTCAGCTGACACAGAAAAATTAGAAAAAAAGCGTGTGGTTGTGCATACAGACGGTCCTCCATTTAACCACTAACAGTGCTCAACTCGACTTGATTCCAGTGTTTCAAAGCGTTTTCGTAGGTCCCCTCCATTCCATCACAAGCGATGGTTGTGAGAAATGCGCTAGGCCCTGAGGATTCTCGGTCAGTTGCGTCACCCGATGCTTTCGAGTGCCAAGGTAGTTGACTAGCAATATTTCATAGCCATATTCGCACGGGAACGGGAACGTAAAGTGGAACAAAAGAACTGCTGAACAGATTTTCAAAATTCTTTTTAAAGCTAGAATGTTTCAATATTTCTCGGCAACATAGATTTCATTTCATGTAAATATATCAAAGTCGATGCTATACACGGAATCACCGAAGGACCCGAGCTACGCCGCGCCGCCGGCACCGGGCTCGCCCAAGACATATAATTTATACGGTAATCCTCTTCGGTCCATCTTACCAAAAAAAAAATAGATTTAAAATCAACAGGGTCATATGTTTCGCTAACTGAAACGCAGTTCTATGACAATTTCAATTAATCAATCTTATGATTCAATCCGTTGCATAATTGTAAATATTTTTTAAGTGGTATTTTTCACTGAGATTCCTCAAGAGTTTGAAGGATGATTTTTTATCAGGAATATGATCAACTCTTGGAACTCCTCTCGAGTAATATGACTCTTAGAAACTATGTTTTAATGTGTTGACAAGCTCTTTCTCAGATTATCCGTTTCATATTAACAAAATTTGACGGATATTTTATTTGCTATTGAAGCTTTACCATCCTTCAGACGTCTTAGCACAGTTTCCACTTCGCCCGGTTCCAAAACATCATTCTTAAAAGTTAAAACCCAGAACTGCATAGGGCCAATCTAAGCTACTTGGTACTACATTCAAAAGCATTCTTAAATGCTCTTTATCCAGAATTTCGCATATGTGGTAAGGTTTACTATTCAACCTCCACGCTATAGTCTCCAGACCTATGATGCATCTTTACATTTTGCCAACATTTTGCTTGCATTTCTTCATAATTTTTCTTGTTAGCTTTGCATAGTTGTTTGAACCCTCTTTTTGCTTCTAAGTAGTTCAGCTTGAATAGCCCTTGGTTTGACTTCTGGAAAATTTTGAGCCACGCAAATGATTTACTGCGGGCATATTGCCACTCATCATCGATCCAAAGCTCTTTTTATTATTGTTTTGAGTATGAGGGGTGATTACTGATTCTAGTTTGCCGGAGTCTGTTTCTTATTGCGTTTGGAGTTGCAAATCAATTAAAAAGTCTTTGATCTGGAGTTCTGTTCATATTACATTTGAACTTAGGAGGAAGCTGCAAGTTTGAATTTTCAATTTCTGTACACATTACATAATAAGTTAATGAGATTCAAAAAGACGTTTTCAGGAAAAAGCGTAGGTTTTTATTGCGTTCCGACGGAATACGCATTCCTTCCTTTCGATTTTGTTTTGACAACAACCACTTTCATCAATTAAGACAAGGCGTGTGACTTTTTTCTTATTTTCCGATGCGGAATTTTATAAAGAAAATGATCTTTAATTTAATTTGGAGCTGTAAAAACAATTTTTTCAGTAACGAAAAGCACACTAAAACGTCTCTTTGAAGTCGCAGACACAAAGTAAAATGTCAAGACTTTAAAATCGATGGACTTTTGATGAAGAGTTCCTTTATACACACACACGTTCAAGCGGAAGTATGTGCGTTCTACACTTGTGTTCGACGACGTCTTATTTTAAATAAATTCATTCTTTAATTGGGGCGCAAAAAACAAGCGTTTTCATTTTCGTATTTCACAAATTAGTAAGCAATTTAGCAAAACTGACTACAAAAAGGTTTTGTGCGAGCATCCTCTCATCATTCATTTAAATTACCAACTCGCGCCTTTTCAATATGAACTTTTTCTAAATCATCCACACCACTTGGTAGGAGTAGTGAATTAAACCAAACCACAACTTTTACGTCGCTCAACACCGCAACCGCACAGAAATAGGTAATTAATCTCCTTGGGATAATAACACAAAAAAAGTAACGGAATTTGTTGTATTTATCAACGTACTTTTCGCATTCTCCAGTTATTACCTACACGTTGGCTGCTCTTATTACCGGCAATAAAAGATTACATTCATAACGTTAATGTTCACAGTGAACAATATAAAACCATTAATGTCGGATGCTGATGTGTGGCGGGCGTATCACACATGTGTGTGGATTATCCTGACGTGGATCAGGCTCACGGCAAGCAGATGTGCCACACTGCGATGTTGTGGGAGGAATTCTTTCAGAGCAGGAGAAAGAGTGAATAGAAATTTCATTCTAAGTAACAGCAAAGCTTTGAAATACCCTTGCTGGTGTAGTTCACCTCATGCAAAAAAGTACTCTACCTACCTACTGCCTCTTGTCGTTGTTCACTGACTTTTTTTTACTTTCTGCTTTTCATGATTTTTGTAAATAAGAATGGGAATCTGAATAAACGAGGACCATGAAATGTAAATATGGGCCAATTCTTGACTACCTACACAAAAAAAAAAGTCAAACATTTAAAGGCTTTCCTTTTTTAAAGCTGGGTAATCAGTGTATTTCAATTCACATTCCTTTACAGCATCTCGTTTTGTATTGAAAATACTTGCATACTCATACTCAGTTCTCAGTATCCCAGAGGTTGGGTTTCCTTTTGTTTAAGCACACCACACGCTTGTGTTACTCAGTTGATGTAATATGGCAGATGAATATGCTAAATGTCAGGGTGAAACCAAAGAACTGTGAAACGAGTGAGCTTCCACACAGATACGAACGAAGTTTGAATTTTTTTTGCAGAAGCACTTTGTGTGAGGTGTTTTTGTGTGGTAAGTTGCCGGTTACACTACAGAACTCTTTCACAATTAATTTTGTTTTAGGTAACTGGGATTCTGTTGAAGGGGAATACACAGTCTGTTTTTAGGTTAAAAGGAAACCCTTGCGAACTGCAGTACAAATAGTAAGGTACTTAGATATATAGGTGAGTGTGAAATTTTGCAGGCATAGGTGGGTCAAAGAAAAGCAAGAGATTTAGGTACGTGTGCATATTATCTCGATTGGTGTAGCTTCTAAAATGTTGCCCTGTGTCGACAAGAAACTATCCAGAGTGAGTTTGTAGGTAGTTCGTTTAGGGGGATCGAGCTTGAATTACGATGATAGATTCTGTCTCTATGTCTTCCTGTCCGTAAGGAGCTACAGTCCTTATAGCAGTTAAGGTCTGTGCGGGGGTTTTTGAAATTGGGTCTCTATAAAGAAAAAAAAATAGGGTGGCGCAACAGAGCAGGGTGTCCCAGGACCTAGCGCATTTCTCCAAACCATGCCTTGTGACGGTACGGAAGGGACCTTCATTTTTCGACTGCATCCGAACAGCTAAACTAGATAGTGCTTTTCATGGCAATGAATTTACTATCGGAAGACCTGCCAATTCCTCGCGAAAAGCGATGTTCGTGGAAAAATTTGTAGGCTTTCGTTGTTATTCGAACCACGAACCTCCCACGTAATAGGCAGACATGCTAACCATCACGCCAAGGGGAGAACAAATTGGAATTGGGTCTGTAGGTTTTAAAATAACCATGCAAGCTATATGATAATGCTTATTTTTCTCAAAACCGACTCTAACGATTTTGATAAATTTTTTTTTTGGCTGAAGACTAAGAAGGGTAACCTCTATAGTGACCTCTATAGTTCTTTCTAAGCCGAATTCCTTGTTAATTGCTGGCACGATTTCAATGAAATTTCAGTTTTAAAAAGTAATAGATTGATTGTTTACGAAAGATTGCATTTTAATATTAAGGAAAAAATTTTTAAGATTTTAAAAAAATTCAAAAAAAAATTTAGATTTTTGGTAATAGTTTCAAAACCGTATCATCAATTTTTTGTCGAAACATCTTCTGGTAAGACCTTAATACCTGCATACCTACTTGACTTTTAAGAAACTTGTTTTCATAAAAAGTGAAAAATAAAGCATTCGGTTTAAAAAAAATTCTCTAGCGATTTTGATTAAATCTCAGCGTCTATATGTAAAAACAACTACAAAAAAAGGTGTTTTTATATTTAACTAGCCGAGCAGCCCCGCGTTGCTCGGGTCTGTAGTTTATAGGTTGCCGTAATCATTTTTCCGCTTAAGTGGGAATTCGGCGATAAAAAATAATCGTGGGATTATGTGACATCCTAACGCTGAAAGAGATTATGTGGCATCCCAATGCCGAAAGAATTTTTGAAATCTGTCCAGTAGTTTCTAAATTTCCGTTTACAACCCCGATCCTGTGGGAATCTTCCGTTCCTGTGGAAATATGTGAATGCAATATAAGTCTATGTCACTGATAGATAATGTAATATGCTATAGTTGAAAGCATTTTTTAAATCAGTCAAGTAGCTTTAAGGTTCCCATTTCTGTTCCCGTGGGATTATACGGATAAAATACAGACATACTTATTTTGACATTCTATTCGAAAGAAAGTAAGTCGATTTCGAAAGAAGTGCATTTTGAGACTCGAATGATTCGAATGTTAAAAAAAGAATTTTTGACATCGGTCAAGTAACTTTAAGGTTTCGGTTTTCGTTCCCATTTCTGTTCCTGTGGGATTATAGGGATGAAATATAAAGTAGGTTACTGATGGAGGGTGATAATGTAGCACTCCTAATGCCGAAAGAATTTTAGAAATCTATACAGTAGTTTCTAAGTTTCCGTTCCCAACCCCGTTTCTTTGGGAATATGGGGATCAAACTTTGACAGGAACCATTTATAAGTTTATGTCACTGAGGGATGAATGTAACATCCAAGAGTTGAAAGAATTTTTGAAATCAGTCAAGTAACTTTAAGGTTTCAGTTCTCGTTCCTGTTTCTGTTCCTTTGAGATTACAAGGATGAAATATAATCTAAGTTAAGTTATTGATGGAGGGGGGTAGTGTAGCAATCCTTATGCTGGAACAGTTTTAGAAACCTGTCTAGTAGCTTCTAAGTTTCCGTTCCAAACCCGTTACTGTAGGAATACCCGCAAAATTTTTTTTATTTGTTATATCATAAAAACCTTCTCCTGACAATAACAAACACAACAAAAAAAGAATTGGCTAAATAGGTCCAGGCGTTGTTGATTTATGCTTGCCAACACATACATTGCGATTCAATTTTAAAGTTAAAGATTTTTTTTTTTCAATATTTTGTTTTTAAATTTTTCAATTTCACAATAAATGTTAGCAACCCTATGCATCCAAATATATAACGAAGAGCGAATAATAGAACCCTGTACTTAGCTTCAAGATTTTGAAATTGTACTTAAAACACAATTGCAAGTTTGTGTGACCTAGTCTCTCAATTTTGTATTGCTGAAGACCAAAGTCTGGATATTCAGGGGCCAAATTACCGCACACGTGATCGAGCAATACGTGAAACGTGAATAAATTATTTGTTTTTGGCATTCTTTCATCAGTATTTGAACGATAAATGAACAACAGACGGATGTTGAGTAATAAAAAGTGAATTTTGAAAGAAAATAAGTGCTGACTCACTCGATCACTGATGCGGTAATTCCATTCCTGATTTCGGTTCGGGTTTCATACCCATAAAAAGAGCGCAGATAATATATAAATTAAATTTAAATTTAGAATTCACGGCTTTGGTGGACTGTAAGACTAAGCCGTCTGGTCCATCACGAAAATCAGTAACTCCGTCGTTTCTATTCAACTTAAATTTTAAATACATCATATTGAGTTAGTGTCTTAAACATTAGGAACCACTTTTGCCCTGTTTTTCAAGAAAGCAGTAATTTTTTTTGTTGAGTTTACTTTCAGGTACAACATAACGCAATTTTTGAAGGTTTAAGAACTTCCTTCCCTCTACGTAAAACACAGTGACGTTTTTGTGTATACCCCTCTTTCCGCCCAATACGTTATGTAACATCTTGTAACGATTTTAACTTTATACTCACAACTGTTCCTCAAATTACAAAAAAAAAATTATAGGAAATAAAAAAAATCATGAAAATCACATGCAATATAGTCCAAGGATTCTCCGTTTACATAAACACATAGAAAAGCGACTTGTTAACCTTTTGTTTAGTAGTTCTTTTTTTATTAAAATAAAAAAAAAAATACGGAACACATTATTTCAATAACCCCTCCTGTAATATACCGCAACGTTTCACAAGACAGGCATCGCCCACAAGCTATAAGGAGGTGATTAGGGTAAAATAAAGTTTCGGAAAAGAAAAGAATCACCCGACAATAAAAACACGTCTTCTATGATTCTCTGTACGTCAAATCCACCGTTAACGACAATTTTCTTACAAATTGAAAATTTGCAGCACAAAAATTGATCTCTTTTGACCATGAAACTGTTTTCAATTTTCAGTGTCAGAAAATTAATTTTATTTGAACTCGCTCAAAAATCTCAATCTGTATATATAAAAATGAATTGCTGTTCGTTAGTCTGTCTTAAACTCGAGAACGGCTGAACGGATTAATCTTATCTTGGTCTTGAAATGTTTGTGGAGGTCTAGGGAAGGTTAAAAAGGTAAGTAAATATGAAAAAAAGAATTGGAACATAGTAAAAGTAACAATTTTTTTTAATCTTAACAGTAATGAATAAAATATTAAATTCAAACAATACTTTTGTTTTTTCTTAATCTTTTTTGTCAACAAAAAATTACTATAATTAATAACAAATATTAAGATTATTTAATTGGTTGTTTTTGAAAATTATTATTTTAGCTTTTTGACTGGTTAGAAGTAAAAAAGACTATATTTCATCCTCAAATTCCCACTGGAACGGAAATGGGAATGTCAAAAAGTCAATTTATCAATCTAGATTTCTGAAAGCAACCATAACATTTAAGATTTGACAACCAATCCTTGTGAGTGAAGATTATCGTTACGTGCGCGAGAACTTTCTGTATTTTTGTGATTCTTTGTGATATGATTGATTGATTGCAGGTAATGTGCTTTTTCCATTAATTTTTTTTTTGATATTCTGTGATAGTGACAATTTACCACTAATTTAGCAATTTACGTTGACGAGGAGAAGGCGACCTGACTTAGGTCGAGGATCTCAATGCGACCATTCAGAATTTTCTTCCAGGGCAGTTGGGTTCCTTCAAATCAGTCGACTTCGTTATGAACCAGGATGACATAGTCAGCTATCTCACGGAAATTCTAAATTCGCTGCGATTGACTATCACTTCACAATTTGCAGTTAAAAGTAGGATCAGTAACATTAATCAACCCTTAGACTATGCAATGGAATATGACTGACTGTGAAAAAACTGATGAATAACGTCATTGAAGCAACAATCATAAAAGGACAATACAAAAAAAAAGGATGTCTTGATTCCGCGAATACCGATGATTCCAACGGAATTACCATTCGATTTTTAACATTTACAATTTCCAGTACGTCTGGCCTTTGCGATGACAGTAAATAAATCACAATTCACAAGTACAGTCGTTAGAAGTTTGCGAAATCAACTTTAAGGTTTCCTGTTTCGCGCATGGACAATTATACGTCGCATGTTCGCGCGTCGGAAAACCGTCTTCTTTATTTATTTACGCACCACAAAACAAAAAAAAATATAGTTTAAGAGAAGGTTTTAAATTTACTAACAGATTGCATAATAACAGTGTGTATCTATCATAAAATTTAAACCTTCAGTATTTCAGAAAAACACTGATTTGTAAGTAAGCAACATGATGTGCCGAAAATAATAAAAATATTTCAATCTTCATAAAAAAATGCTTTTTTATTAAATACGGATTCGTTTTGCTGGTTTTGAAATTAGTTTATGCAAAAGTATAGGTCTTTTATTTATCGGAACACAAAAAGCCATTTTGATATTGATTTTTGGTATATTTTCTTAAGTGTATGTACTATTGACTCTGGCGTATACGTACTGTTTTTTTTCTAAGTTTTATTCTGATAACTAGCTGACCCGCCTTGCGTAGCTTAGGCCCTACTTTTATCAAATTGAAAGTGAAGTAAAGCAGTCTCCAAGCTTTCATTCTAGTGGCAGAGTGTGGATGAAATATAGTCTATGCTGCTCAGGTGCTGCTCTAACGATGACAAACTTTTCGGAATAGGCCTACCGGCCGGCGTTGCTCGGGTCTGTAATTTTATCACTAAAAGATGAAATATACGCTAAGAAACTAAGGGACTATATGGCATCCCAGTGCCGAAAGAAATCTGTCCAGTAGTTTCTAGGTTTCCATTTCCAACTCCTTTCCTGAGGGAATCTTCAGTTCACGTGCAAATTTGTGAATGAAATATAAGTTTATGTCACTGAGGGATAAGTTCAATGAATTTGAATTGATACTGACGAAATTAATTCAGCAACAATCAGCAACTACAATTTTTCTCAATGAACACTTAAATATAAAATCATTACAATTTATAATCAGAATACATACAACTTAAAAAAAAAATAGTACGTATACGCCAGAGTGAATAGTATACACTTAAGAAAATTTATCAAAAATGTGTTTTTGTGTTCTGATAAATAAAAGACCTATGTATACTTTCGCCTGAATTAATTTCAAAGCAAACAAAGCAAACCCGTATTTAATTAAAAAAGCATTTTCTAATGAAGATTGAAATATTATTATTATTTTTGGCACATCATGTTGCTTACTTACAAAACAGAGTTCTCCTGAAATGGTGGAAATTTATAAGGTTTAAATTTGATATTGACAGACACACACTGTTATTATACAGTCTGTAAGTCAATTTAAAGCTTTTTCATAAAATATTTTTTGTCTCTAAACAAAGAAGACGGTTTTCCGACGCGCGAACTTGAACGTATAATTGTCCATGCGCGGAACAGGAAACCTTTAAGTTGACTCCGCAAACTTCTAACAATTTATCTATTGTCATCGCAAAAGCCAGACATACTGGAAATTGTAATCGTTTAAAATCGAATGGCAAATCCGTTGTAATCATCGATATTTGCGGGATCAAGATATCCTCTCCTTTGAATTTTCGTTTTATGATCGTTGCTTCAATGGCGTTATTCATTAGCTTTTCACAGCCAGTCTTGTTCCATTGCACAGTCGAGGTTGATTAATGTTACGCCGCATTATGATAACCGATCCTACATTTAACTGCAAATTGTGAGGTGGTAGTCCAGGCAATTCCAGTGAATTTAAAAATTCCATTAGATAGTTGAATATGTCGTCCTGGTACATAACGGTGTCGACTGATTTTAAGGAAACCAACTGTCCTGGAAGAAAATTCTGAATGGTCGCATTGAGATCCTTGACTTCTTCATTTTTTGCTGCCAATATTGCTCGTTCACTCATACAATTATGGTTTTTGAACTTTTGCGTTATATCCAGGAAAACACGCTGAATAAGCTCCTCTTTTGATTGTGTAATGTGACAGAAATCTGTGGGTAATGTGACGAATCCGGTCAAGGTGTTTACTGCAACTTTATTGTTTCCAATGTCTATAAACTGCTTCGCAAACACATTTGCAGTTTCATCATGTTGCAAAAATGCTCGCATTGGATTGTCTTTACGAGCCCCACTAATGATTTTAGGATTTCAATTCATAAGCTACAGTTGATCGGGGAATAACTGGAAGAGTCTGACAAAAATCACCTGACAAAAAAATCATGACCCCACCAAAAATATTTTGGTTGTCACGGAGATCTTTCAACGTTCTGTTAAGTGTCTCCAGCGACCTCTTAAGTGCCATTGTGCATTCATCCCAAACAATCAATTTGCATATTTGTAATATATTGGCCATTGCGCTATTTTTGGCGATGTTGCTTATTGGTGTTTCGGTGATTTGCATGTTTTGCTGTCCATTAACTGTTCTCAGTTGTTTGAACGATGTTAGACCGCGAACATTCACCAACAACAATCGCAAAAAATAACATTCATCGTTGTTTGGATGTACTGTGTAGATGCAACCCAGAGCGCCTGAAGCAAATAGGTACATTTGGATTCCCTTCAACTGGTGTTCCTTATTTTCGACGCTGAAACGATTTCAATGATGCATTCCATGTGTAATAGCGTGGCATGTCAGCATTCAGTAAAGTGCAAGCAAAATCATCACTTTGACAAACTGTGAAGAAGCTAAGTCGATAAATCGATTATTTGACGTTTCCATTCCCGTTCCTGTGGGAATTTGAGGATGAAGTAAAGTCTATTGTACTCATGGGCAATAAATTAAGTTCTTACCAGTCAAAAAATTCAAATAATTTTCATAAACAAACAGTCAAATAATGTTATTCTCTTTCTATGCATTAAATTAATTTTTTATTGTCAAAAATGATTAATATAAAAAAACAAAAGTATTGTTTGAATTAAATTTTTTATTCATTACAGTTAAGAATAAAGTAATTGTTACTTTTACTATATTCCAATTCCTTTTTTTTAATTACTTACTTTTTAAACCTTCCCTAGACCTCCACGAACATTTCATGACCAAGATAAGATAAATCCGTTCAGTCGTTCTCGAGTTTTAATCAGACAAACGAACAGCAATTGATTTTTTATATATATAGATAGATAACTAACCCAGAAACTATGGGTTGACAGGTAGACATGCTAACTATCATGCCACGGCTAGCTTTCTACAATCTTTTCTTTCACGAGAAAAGTGTTAAAGTCTTCTATTAACGTTAGAGAGTACCTATAGGTTTTGTCTGTCTTCATCCAATGGAGGGAGGCATGTCATCCACGGCGTTGCTTTTGATAGATCCAATTGTTGATTGAAACCCCCACTGAGGACCCTAGCAGACTATTTGCTAGTTCAGGTTCTGAGAAGGCTGTATAAGATTGGTGCGATCTTGTTTCATTATGCGGTGATGGCTTGGAAATAAATAAAAAGGATTCACTTTCGACTGCATTCGGATTTACATAACTTCTTCTATTCATTCTGACTTGGCTAGAGTTTATTGACCCTACATTCGTCTTAAGCTAGAGTAGGTATATAGTGGGAACGTTTCGTTAAACGCTTCTCAAACATCCTTGCGCTTACTTAAAAGAGTTTGTTATGCCCTTTGCGTAGTGGTTAGCATGTCTGCCTATTAAGTGGAAGTTCCTGAAATATAAAACTGTTTTCCACGCGTTGCGTATCTCCTTTCGTGAAAAATTGGCAAGTGCAATAAAGGTGATCCAGTGGCATGAAAAGAGCTTTATCAAAAAATTACAGCCCCCTCTTTTCCTCACAATGCAATGGTGAGAAAGATTCGTTAAGCTAGGAAACCCACGAGATCTATTGCGCTCACGCTATGTATTTATGCTTGTTTAATTTTTGAGAGAGTTCTAAGCAAGGCTTTTAAACTGATAGGTGAGAGTTCAATTGTAGGCTGTATTGGCTGTCTTCAGCATTGGCAACATCCCGTCATATTAGGCAAGTGATTCACTATACTCATTATCTTTTATCACCTTTCTGCAAATAGTGCTCTAGCGAAACTATTTGTTCACAACAACCGCCTCACTAGGAATAAATTTCGGTTTTACCTTGAGTTCAGCTTCTGAAGCACAGGCGAGTCCAAAATCATATTATAACTCTTCCCTCAACCTCAATTTGCAATCCTTCACTCGATCTTGTTTTTCCCGGATTATAACTTGCAAAGATTTTAAGCCCTTATGCAGCTGTGGCTCCTCCTTTTTTCTCTCCCATTTTCCTGAATGCTCGTCTTATGTTTTAAGACTTTGCATGAGTGTTTATAACCTCTAAATGTAAAAACAAATATAATAGAAATGAAAATAGACGGCACACCTAAACCATTGTCTTCGTTTTCCGGAACAAACAAGAACTGCCAGTTAAAATCTTCATTTATTCTTGGCAGGCAACTGTTTAATTTCTTTGAAAGATGGGTTGACATATTTGACAAGTAGGGGTATTGGGAGCTGAGTTTTCAACCGTCTTCGTCATTCCATAAATTAAGTATTATCCTCTGAGCCCTATCAATCACTTTAACAGCATTCTTTGGTGTCAGGAAATAAAACAAACCAAACTTTTGCTTCAAAAGCAGGTACTCACTTCCTGCGACAAAAAACAAAAACCCAAAAAAACTTTAGAACGTGTTCTTACGCCTGTTATCACATATCTCGAAACCCAAAGTAATTTGTAATTCGTATACAAACAAATACGAGATCTCAACAAGGAAATAACAAGAACAACCCGCTTAAAGCCACGTTGTATAGCAAAGCAATCATTCGCTAATGCGCTGTATAACCAATTTACGAGTACTAAGACCACACAAAATCTTCTGCCATCCTGTATAACGACGAGCAGGATACAAAACCAAACAAAAAAGTATTTAACAATCCTTCGTTCTCATAATCATTCGAAAATTACATTTTCTTTGTTTAACTTTCACATTTGTCTGTCTAAAAAGTTCATGAAATGTGGTTAGCATTTAATTATGAGTTAATGAAAGGCTGTGCTGCTGTATCCTTCCTTGTCATTGCCTTCCCTCCAAGGGTATGGATTATGTTGGGCAAATTATAAAAAGGTATCACAAGGCTGTGTAATTAACTTTTAATTTGAAATCGTGATCGTTTTACGCATAACGTTAAGTCTTCTTTTCAGCTCCAGATTAACTATACACACAAACGTATATTATAATCCTCAACATTGTTGAGATAAAAAAGGGATAATAAAAAGTTATTTTAAATAATTAACATCAGTGGGTGGTTTACTCGTTAATATTAAACAAATCCTTATGACAGTTCAGTGCACTAGTTTGGGAAACTTAAAACTAGGTAAAAAGGACGACCCTAGGACAGGTGAAGGATTAAACTTCGAAAACGATAAATTGCAACAAAATCTTGTAATACGTTACTTGAACGAACAAAGTGTTTAATCTAAACAAATTGTGTGTCTTGCTGGTTGTAGAGGTAAAAGTTTAACACCCTTATCGACCGAAGATGAGCCACAACCGCATGTACCTTGTCGTGTTGAGCTTGCTTGACAAATGCAACTTTGTTCGTTTGAGTTTCGTGAGTGCTGTTGTAGTCATTGCTGTGCACTATGCGCCTTAACATCAACCAAAGTTTTGACTTGTTTTATGAGGTACTTTCTTGAGTTTTCATAACCCATTCCCGACCGAAAGAGGGAGCATTAAACAAAGTAGAAAATATTTAATCTACATTAAGTAAAGAAGGTATGCTCACATAGTTTCGGAATACCAACCGCCGTGTAGTCGTAATGCATTCGTAAAGCCCGTAACTTCTAAATTTATGCACTAGGTGATTCTGTTGTTGTATGTATTGTGGCTGTTGCTTGTTGCTGTTCTTCGAGCAAAGGACATTATTTTTACCATAAAATAAATGCAAGAGGGAAGCAATTATTTTTTACAGCTAATTTTATCCAAGTTATTCTGCTCGTTAGTGCTGAAGTTTATGGTGTTGGATTTTTTTTTTTTTTTATAATTTTTTAATTCCTGTTTTGGAAAATATTTAAGAGTGGAAAATTATGCAAATGGTGCTCAGTGATGACTTAAAATTTTATTTCCACTCGGTAAAACAATGTTTGTTATGCGGTGGCCTTAGCTTAGAGAATTTTCAAATAAATACGCAAGTTTAGCGATTAAAATTGTTTTTATTTTCCACGAAGATGAATTCGGAAGGTCGTAAAACGACCGTGTTGATTGTTGATGGTGATTTACGTCTTTTTTTTTTAACCTAAGCCTGCTTTGTAGTCGAATTAGGATCTAAAAAGACTGGAAATGGAAAATTCCGGTGTCATTGTCTGCAGTGGTTTGCTTTTCGAGCTAACTGCTCACCAAAGCTTTTAGATTTTTCCTCAAATCTTTTCACGGCCACTGTAAGCCTTTCAGTTTTCCCATAAAGAGGTAGCACAAAAAGGGCAAATGTAAACCAGGGACAAATGAAAATATGGCTCAGATTAAACTTGAGTCCGGTCTCTTTGACGTATACATTAGTGGAAATTATATGTTAGTTTGACGTCAAACGCATAGCTGTGAAAAGAGAATTCATTTGACACGCGCATTCTTCGTGAAGGTTACAATTGTGCTTAGCAAGCCCCAGTCTTTCTGAGACTAAAAAAATGTATATATAATAATATTAGTTGTAGCACTTAAACCTCCCTTACGCCACGTCGAGCGAATACTTATTTATAAAACATTTTCCAACTTTTTAACTTTTCATTAAAAAAACTACCCATCTATAGGGTTACTGTAGACGTAAGCAAATCAAAGCTGATTTTATTGTGCACGTTCAACACATTAAGTTTTTCAGATAATCTAACTTTTTTCGGACTCTGATTGGCCAGAATTTAAATTTTTTCTTTTGATACGTGACTTTTGACCAATCAGAGGTCGAAAAAAAGATAGATTATCTGAAAAATTTGATTGCGTTGAAACCGAGCATTATGATTTTTTTAGTGGTTGGCGGAAATTTTTCTAAAATGGATATTAAACGAAACAAAACAAAAAATATTAGTTTCCATTTATACACAAGCGTTAAAAGAATTTAAATCATTCACAAACCCAAAATAATTTTCCACTTTTCCTCCAAAAATTTGAACAGTATTTTTCCTACACTTTTATCATCAAAATGACATTTAGACTTAAATACAACCTTACGCCGGCTTTAATACCAATATGAACCAGTTCTAGCTTACTCCGCCTCTAAAACTGGTGTTGTTTTTTTGTAAATAAAGTTTGCCGTATTAGATAGGAATTAAATTCGTTGAACATTTAATCCTCCGATAATACGAGTTTATAAATAAGGCTGTAAGAGTCCATGAAGGCCGGACCATTGTTATTATAAAAAATCTGAAAGTTTTCCTGAACATGCCCTCAACACAGGTAAAAATGAATCGCGAATAGAAGGAACTACGAGTTTGAATTGTGGCTACTTGGAAAGGAAACAAATGGTAGAGAGGTATTCAAAATTGTACCCCAAATTCGTGAAAATATAAATATCAGCCTTTTTATATTTTCTTTGGAAAACGTTAGAAAACACTTCCCACGGAAACGGGAACGGGGACCTGAAAACTACTGGGCTGGGTCACTAAGCATTAATATGTAAATATAACAAATATAAATGAATTAACCGAAGGTTTAATTACAATTTATCAAAGGTTAGGGGAAGCTGGAGCTAGGGCACTGTACTAAGTATCTGACAATGAGGGACGTGTTTTCTTATTTGCAAATTCAATTCGTTAAGCATAACAGAGTGGAGAGCCCAGGAGCATAGTGTATTTCTCACAACCCTCCTATATGAGAGAATGGAGGGAATTTACAATTTTTTGCCGGTTCCGAATGGCTTTTCAAGAAAGCGATTTTCACGGCAATAAATTTTATCGGAACACCTGCCGATTCTTCGGGAAAGGTGATACCAGTGCAAAAACATTTCTTGCTCTCTATTGGCACGGGACCCACCACTAAAGAGTTAGAAGCCATCACCACCATATATTGTGCGGACAACTTTGCAAAAGCCGATAAGACGTAAATAGCAGCTCAAGATAAATATGAAGTACCCATATCTACAATTTTAACCCAACAGATTAAAAAGAAGAAAGAACTTAATGGGCAAACAAACAAGGACGTAAGATTGCACTTTCAATTGGAAGTAAAAAAATGACATTATGTCAAATGCTCTTTATGTAATTAACCATGATTTTAAGACGATTTTAATTTAATTGTTGAGTGTGTCGTTACAAATGATACATAAAATGCGTTAACGAGCTAAAAACGTTGACGAACAAGGAAAAAAGTTGTGTGAACGTTGATAGCAGAACTTTTTATAGGATCATTCGAAGTATAAACACAAAATAGTAATTTACTAAAGACCATAAACTAGAACTTGGGAAAAAGAATAAAAATTAAAATCGTAAACTGGCAGGGCAGACAATTTTACAAAAAAATACGAAAAAATTAAAGCTTTAGACAAAAAAAAAAAAGAAAAAAAAAATTCTGTAGCCAGTTGTTTTTAAAAAAATCCTTCAGTTCAGTCATTGAAATTCTATTTCGAAATTAAATTTAATTTCATCAAGATCGGTTGAGTAGTTCTCGAGAATTATTGACAAACGATAACACACTAGGCGTAGATGACCTCGATTTTGTGACTTCTCATCAGTATGTCTCCAAAACTATTACAGTGAAACCCGCTTAAGAGAAAAGGCAAATTGTCACAGTTTTTCTTTCACTTAAGCGGGTTTTTCACTAAACCGAACCCCGGTTAAGTGAAAAAAATTTCATTTAAGCGGAGTCCTGATAAGTGAAAAAAAATTGCACTTAAGCGGATTTAAAAGTTCCATTAAGCGGAGGTTTAATGCTTCATATACACAATAAATAATTTGATGTATTTATCTTTGGAGTTGCCTGGAAATAATTTAAATAAAAGTGTTTGAATAACTAACCACGATTAAACATCAAAAAAGTAATTTATTGAATAACAAAAATAACATATGTTTGTACATTGGAATTCATAGGTATGTAGTACATAAATATATTACATAAATTACAATAAATCACATTTGAGTTTTTGTAGGTTAATTCGTAGGCACATTGGGCATATCAAAAAGAGGCCACTCCCAAGTTTGGTTTCAGGTTTCAAATATGTAGGTACATTAGGGTGTGTCATTTTTGTGCAACTTTTTTTTTTCAACGATAAAACAGGCTAATTACTTTCAGGAAGGTATAAAACGAAGCCGCTTAAAATTTGAGCTCTTAATATTAAAATTTAGAGGTGCCTCAATTTTCCATACAAATAACATAGAAAAATAATGTAATTTTTTTCTTATTTTTATAGCTTGACATTTGAGCATTTTAAAAATACACTGACAAATTATTTAAGTAGGAAAATGAATGCTCTACAAAAAAGCTCAATTTAATTTTTTCATAGAGTGCGCCGTTCTGAAGATATTTAAACTAAAAGTTGGAAATGTATGAAATTAAGATTTTTATTTTATTAAACACTGATGACTTTTTAATGACTTTAAGAGTTACTCAAAAAATGACACACCCTTATGTACATACATATTCATATTTTTGAATACAATTAGGAACGTTTTATGAAGACAAAAATAATCTCACTTTTTTTAAAAAAGTCATCAATTTTCGTTTGCGACAAAGTCGGAAATGGCAATCATTTTATATTCAATTTCATCTAAGATTAGATCCCCATCAGAAAACTGCTTAAGAACATTGAGAGATTTAAAAGCTTCTGTAGTTGTTGCTTTCTGGACTCGCAAAATTTCCACATCTAAATCATTGTCAGATACAGATCTGCTAGCATCAAACTTTTCGAATTGTAGTGCTGCTTCATTAATTAACAGGAATTGTGCTTTTTTAAAGCATCTCGGATTATGAGATCTACTTTATACATATTAAGAAGAAAAATTATAAGCAAAAGAAAAACAAAATATGTTTAATCTTAGACTACACACCAATACAAAAAATAATTTTGTCTGTTCCAGTCGAATAAGAAATGAAAAGGACTGTGATACGGCCCTTTGGTAGCTTCAATCCTGAAGGTTTTCACATCTATTTACCAATGAAGCCGTCGGCGTCGGTAGAGCCTTAAACATTACCCGACCCTGAATTTATCAGCATTATGCACGTCATCAGGTTTGTAGCTTTGACAAATGTTTGGCCAAAAAATTTCCAGCCAATGGTTAGCAGCAACTGTGTCAGCAGAATTATTTTCACCACAAATCTTCTTAAAATGAATATTTTCACGTTTTTTCCACTGATCTAACCATCCATTTTTTGGCTCAAATTGTTCTGTTCGATAAAATTTTTTTTCACTTAAGAGAGTTTTTTCAATAAGAAATATGAAATTTAACTGAAAATATGTTTCAGGTATCCGGGTTTTTCACTTAAGCGAGTTTCACTTAAGCGGAGTGTTTAATAGGTAATTGGTCTACAAATACTCGGGGACGAAAAAATTCCTTCAGATAAGCGGGTTTTTCTCTTAAGCGGGTTTCTCTTAAGCGGGTTTTACTGTACTCACATCAACTTGACAATTCTTCTTCTTTTTCATTTCCGGCGTTACGAGTAGTGATCTTGAAGCGATCACAACTCTCCCACTTTTCTGCTTCACACTAGTGATCCGCCTGTGGTGTACGCCGCGTTGACCTCAGGAGGGGCCGGTAAGCCTCCCTGCTTCGGATTGTTCCATGTCTGAGGCCATCCAAATGCTACTGTTCTTGCATTTGCTTGTACCAGGAGTGTTTTGGTCTGCCTTTTCTTTTTCGTCGCGAATTTGTTGAAACGTTGTACGATATTGCCTTTTGGACGGGGTTCTGCGGATCTCCTCTTTGAACATGACAATACCAACTGTGCCGGTCGTGCTGAATTTTGTCCAAGATGGTACTTTGGACATGAAGGCTTCCACGGATCTTAGTACTTTTAATTCGATCAAGCTTTGTTACTCCTGCTGTCATCCGAAGCATCTTCATTTCGGCTGCCGTCAATTTGCTCTCATATTTTTTGTACATTGTCCAACATTGTGAACCGTATGTCAGAGCTGGACGGACAACTGCTGTGTAGATTCTTCTCTTCAGCTTAGGGGGCATTTTTCGATCACAGAAGATAGCGTAGTTATCTCGCCAATTAACTTGACAATTAAGAGAATATTTCAGAGAAATTTTCATTAATCTGACCATCTGCACGAAAAACTTACAAACAGGAAGTGAATAAATCATTTCGAAGAAAACTAGTTGTTTACAATTCGGGGATAAATCAAAACAATGATTTTTCATTCACTAAGCACAATACTGAAAACCACACAAAAGGAAAATGAATACTGAGACTTTTAAATGACCCCTGGCGGCATTCGTAGCAAAAGGTGCACTAAGCACTAGTGATTTGATGGCAGATCTCACCGAAAAGTGCAACAAATCTTTTTTTTTTATGATCGATTGATTCTCTTGAACATCTTCTTAACTTTACATATCCCTCTATCTTTTATCGCTTTTTTCACAAACAGTACCTTAGGGAAATAGCCAGTCAAGTTAAGAACCAGGAGCAATTTAGACGCAGCACTTGACTGACATTTTACCTTCAACTCAACTTCGGACGTACAGTAAAGTATAGAGATTCCTGTTTTAGTCGCACTACTTGTATGTAGAATGCTCTACCTGTCTCGGTTTTTCCTATATTAGATTTGCAAAAACTAAAAAGTAACGTAAATCGGTGTCTCTTATTATTAGAGAGCCTCCGTTTAGGCAGGAGTGATAATTTTATTAAAAATTGATCAAATATAAAAAGATTATTTTGAATAAACTAAGCCACAACTTTCACATACTATAGTGGTTAAAGCCAAGACTTCGTTCTTTGAATAAAAGTTTTGCATTCAAATTTAGCCTCATTAGTTTTCAATATTTCCGCCTTTACGGAGCCAAAACAAATTTTTGTATTTGAACATGATTTGTTACGGGTTCATAATATCAACTTAAGCTGATTCACATTTTCCTCTTCGCTCAAGTCTAGATCTACCAAATCATTATTAGCTGGAGCATAGTTGACAGTTTCTTTGTATGATTAAGAAAGCGAATTTTTGTTTCCTTACGCAGCTTTCTTCTTTGGATGAAGTTTTTTAATTTTTCAAAAGCTGAAGAGTTTCATTCCAAGTCAAAATTTCTCCATATTTAAATGCCTTTAAGAGGCGAGCTACTTTTCATTTCGGATTTGCGTTTTGAAGCTAAAACGGAGTTCTGAAAAAGTGGGCCAAGGTGCAAGCCGAGACGAGGATTATTCCTTTAGAACTATTCCACAATTCTTAGGCTAACCAAATGCGGATATCGTTGAATTTGTCTCTATCAAGAATGTTTCGGCCAGCCCTTCCTCTTCTTTGTTAAACGTGACTGTAAAGGAACTTGGGAAGATATTACTTCTTCGATGTTGTCCTCTGGATTTCTATTTTGAATATTACAGTACCAGCTGTGCCGGGACAAGTTGTCTTTATTAAGTAGGAGAATAAGCGAGCGATTGGTACGCTCACCTATCTAGAGCAACTTTTACCTACTTATGTCTAAAAAAAAAAAAAAAAGGGTGGCGTAACAGCGCGAGGAGCTCCTGGGCCTAGCGCATTTCTCACAACCATGCCTTGTGAGGGCAAGAGCGTTAAAAATGATTGGAGAAAGAACTATAACGCAAACATTTGTTTCACTTGAACACCGTAGAAACCTCTCCTGTCTCTTTTTGAATAAACAATAGCTACTTTTATTAGCAGTGTTCTAAGGAATAGCCAGTTTCGTTCCTAGACTCAAACAATTCAGACGTATAAGTTACGCACTCAGGAATGCCCATCAGTTTACCCTTGAGTATAGTTTTGTATACTTTTTATAGTATTTTATAGGTCGAACAACACGAATGTGGAATACCCTACCGAGCTCATTTTCTCCATTATGGCATTACGATATTCAGGCATTTATAATCAGCGTACATGAGATTTCTTTTCATATCCTAAAAAATTATTCTAAACACTCGAAACTTGTCAAGCATCTCAAACCCGTCTAGTGGGCGTCACATAAAAAACAATGTTCAGCCTATTAAGTCAGGTTGGTGTGATAATGCCATTCATCAGCTCTTAAGGATCAGTGTTAATTACTTTGCTATCTTTCCTTCAACCTCATAGCTCATTACAACTTTTCATGTAGTTATTAAACCAATGGATTTTCTTATCTTCAGGCCAAGAAAAATTTCCTTTTTTTTGCTGCCTTAAATATAATGATTCGTTTCCTTCCACTTTCATTTGATTGAAACTTCTCTAAAAAACATTTAACTATAGTATTTTAATAAGATAATATATATTTTAACATATATACAAGAAACCAATAAAGCAATAAATCACATAAATTGTTGGCCAATTGCTGCGAATTCCAACAAATCAAACGTGAAAATTGCTGTTTGTATGAGCTACCAGGGCAGACAATATTGTCATGTGCAGCCTAAGGTTATTTCAACAAGTATTTCATAATTTTCCACCGATAACCACCGGGCGAAACTTAACTATGAAAACAGAAAGTTTCCCCCTTGCCTTACCGCAGCTATCCAAACACAAAAGAACACCTGCATCAGAGAAATTTAATGAAAATATGCTGCACCTTTGTAAGTGAACCAAGTGCTTATAAAAGCCGGGAAAAATTTGCATGAATCCTTGATTAATAAAAGCACTCGCGTTGTCTGATGGCTCTCGCACTTTACCATGACTATGTTAGCTGAGTTATTCACGGAATGTTCGTTCAAAGGTCGATATGGCAGCCACTTGGGCCTTTTCATGGAATAATGGAAGCCCAAGAGTAGTTTCGCTTCAATAGATCTGTCAGTAAAGTAGGTGGCAATGACTATTGGTAGCTGTGATAAATGCACTATGGACGTAATGTCTATATTTGTATAGTAAACGAAAAGCACTTTGCGGTGAACTGATGGTTGTCAACTCAGGACTCAGCACATTGACGTCAGCACGATGAGATTGAAGGAAAAAGAGAGACACCATTACCGTTTTGTGTTTATAGTCTTTTGATTTTATTGTACAAACCCAGAGATGATTTAACTTTAAGCTTTGCCTGCGGATGGGCATATAAAATGATTGTGGATGTGAGTATTGTTGTAATATCGATAATATTACTGATAAATTGAAAGTGAAGGCATTGCGGAACCGCCTTATTATTGAACAACCAAATTCGGGCTATACAGTTACAACCCGAGCATGCTTCCGGAAATAAATTAATCTTTTAAGAGAAGAGATCAATGTATTAAGCTCCGAACGGCAACAGAGAGCACAAACTTACTTCTGGAAATAGAAACAGATCGTGAGGACGCCATTTCGGATAATGAAACAATTTATAGTTGAAGATTGTCAAGAACTTTCTCTTGACAATGAGGCAGTGGTGCTGCTTTCGAGCAAGTGTATGAGGTAAACAAGTCCGATCACCCAAACAGACAGACTCTTTGTCTTTGTCTTGTCATTTCTCATTGACGATCTGCGAACTCTTGTTTCAATATCTTCAATCATGATCGACTTGCAAATGCCGCCATATCGCCGAGCGAATCGGTGATATTACCCTGTTCGTCTCTAAGACGGATCTTGAAAACATCTTCTGCAAAGTAAAGAAAAATAAATCAGCAAGAGTCAGAGCGCATTCCCTTTATTGTGCTGTTAAACTTTTCTTCAGAAGCGGTGGACTTTTGTGCTACGTTGTTTGACAATGCTCTGAACAGGACATATTATCCAGTGCGTTGGAAAATGGCAGTTGTCCATCCTCTACTCAAAATCACAAGTCAATTAGTCTTCGTCCGAGTATCAGCTAGGTACACATTCGAGAAGGTTCTCAATAGTTCACTGTTAACATGGGCTGGGGACAAACATATTATTCCAGAAAATAAAATCAGTTTTAAGGCAGGTCATGATAACATACATGCCGCGTCTAAACTAGAATGTATAAGATATTCAATGGATCAAAGTTAAAAAGCAGTGTACGCTTTCAACATTTTGAACAGTCTTCAACTGGGAGTGGTGAAATCCCATTTTTAATAATGCATACGCCGGCGATCTAATTGGTTCTCTTTACGATGCTAAGACGTACGCCGATGACCTAATTGCTTAATAAAATGGCCCAAGGAACGATGTCATTATAATTCGATACAGGATTAAGCAATATTGCGATGCCTGGAAGTTGAAAATCAACTTTCAGAAATCGAAACAATTGTGTTTAGCACCCCCTTTGGCTCGGCATCATAGGATATGAGAAAGAACAGGCGAGAGCTGGTGATCGTTGATCTACATGGCCAACCACTGCCAAGCCACGTAGTGGTCAAGTACCTCGGCCGCTGGCTAGATCAGTATATATATTTCAACAAACATATGAACGGCTCTGGTCAAGGCTAGAGGAAATTTTGCTCTGTTAAAGCGACTGTTTCAAAGCAGAACACTTGCTAGTAGAGTGAAAGTGGTAAGCTACATAGCCGTCATAAATTCAATGATTGAATAAAGGTTTTTCTGTGGTTCAATGTCACCACAGAAGTTTGGTGACACTATAAAAAATGCTAGGAGGCTCTATTCTTTCCTAGATTGTATTTCTGACGTGAAAGCTTCCACGAATTTCGGTACTTCTAATACGATTAAGCTTTATTACTCCTGTTGTCATACGAACCATGTTCATCTCAGCAGCCATCAATTTATTTTCATACTTTGTTTACATTTTTAACAACATTGTTAACCGTGGGGGAGATTTCTTTATCGCGCAAACGATTTTCTACATCCACTTTAC
Organism: Melanostoma mellinum; assembly: GCA_914767635.1. Classification (NCBI taxonomy): domain Eukaryota; kingdom Metazoa; phylum Arthropoda; class Insecta; order Diptera; family Syrphidae; genus Melanostoma; species Melanostoma mellinum. The sequence continues at coordinate 171,881,012 of OU612058.1, forward strand.
AATTACTCGGTATTTGAAGTCGTCATGACAAGTTGCTTCGCTGTTGATCATAGATGCCAGTTATTTAAGTTTCTTACACCTTGGAGGCCAACCAAATTTTCACATTACGGCAGATCTTGAAAAAAACCCGAGAACATCATATCGATATTCACCATCTTTTTATCGATTTCAAGGTCGCGTATGACAGTATTTACAGAGTCGAGCTGTACAGAGCCATGTCTAGTTTTGGCATCCCTGCAAAACTCGTACAGAACGCAGGATGACTTTGGAGAATTCACGCTTCTCCGTCAAGGTCGGTAAAGAGATCACCGAGATCTTTGATGTCGAAAAAGGCTTTAGGCAAGGCGACAAACTGTCATGCGATTTCTTCAACATCATACTTGAACAGATTGTAAGAAACTCAAACGTCAACACCAGAGGAACAATCATTCAAAAGTCTGTACAATTACTCGCCTACGCAGACGATATTAACGTAATGGGCAGAAAAAAGTGTGATGTCATAGGTGCTTTTGCGTATATTGAAACAGAAGCGGCAAAAATGGGTCTGATGGTTAATGAGGGCAAAACGAAGTAAATGCTGTCATCAAACAAAGACACAGAACATCGACGAATTGGACAAAACGTCACGATAGACAGACATAACTTCAAGGTAGTACAGGACTTCGTCTACCTAGGATCCGCTATAGACACAGAAAACAACATCAGTGCGGAGATCAAACGGAGAATAACTCTTGCCAACTGTTGCTTCTTTGGGTTAAGAAGGCAATTGAGAAACAAAACCCTCTCCAGAAAAACCAAGGTAACCTTGTATAAGACCTTAATCATCTCAGTCCTTCCTTACGGCGCGGAAGCATGGACCTTTTCGAAAGCGGACGAGGAAACTCTTGGTCGTTTTAAAAGAAAAATTCTCCGAATGATCTTTGGTCACGTATGCGAAGACAATATGTGGAGAAGAAGATACAACAACGAGCTGTATGATCTGTACCGCGACATGGGCATAACCAGAAGAGTGTGCATCGCGAGGCTACGATGGTTGGGCCATGTAGAGCGGATGGACCCAAACGCTCCGGCTCGTCGGGTGTTCGAAAGCACATTGCAGGAAAATCGCGGAAGGGGAAGACCTCGTCTTAGGTGGCACAATCAAGTGGATGAAGACCTCAACCGTCTTGGAGTGCAAAACTGGAGAGAGCTCGCCCGAAACCGAAGTCGTTATAGAAGGATGTTGGTTGAGGCGCAGGCTCACCCCGAACTGTAATGCCCACCTTAGTAAGTAAGTAAGTACACCTTGGAGGTATATTTTCATTCAAAGAATTTTTTCAAATAGAAATATCTGGATCACAAAAAACGAGCAGCACTTGAGCTCAGTCTTTTCGAACTAATACGTTGCCTTATACTTTCTTCCACGTCAACCCTTATGTCTAGGGCATGTTGCTCGAATGTATTGGAGTCTCGATTATGTCGGTTATATCGTCAGAGAAGAATGAATATACTTTCGTGATCTGTAATTTATCTTTCAGCTGGTAGTCTAAGACTGTAATAAAAAGGAGGACTTTAGGCTCTTCCTAGGCGTACGCCTGCTGTGACTTGAAATGCTTCTCTTACTTCAGCCAGACGTCTTACCTTTGCGCATCTTATCCTGGTGACTGCTGCTGCTACGCACAGGGGTCGTGAAACCTAATTTATTTGATGGCCACCTATATTAAACCTCTTGACTTTCTAACAAATGTTTTCTCTGTGTGAACATGTAATGTAAATTCTTAGTGGAATCACGCTGCTTTTCCGTATTTTTCAGTGTTCAGCTGAGAAATATTCTTCTTTTAGCAATTCCTTTGGATAGGGATGTGCCTTTATTCAAGCCATTTTAAAGTATTTCTTAATAACCTGGTGTGCAGTTGGAGCAGTAATATCTTTTAGTTCTTGATTCCTTGAAGCCCTCCATGTTATTTGCTTAGATGTCGATTTTTTCAGTTTTTGTATCTGGCTTTGCGATGAGCCATTATCATTCGTGGGACACGTTGAATTTGAAGTTCAATTTCATTTCACTAAGCTGCCTTAACTTCATAACATTTTACCACCATGTTTATTGGACTAGGTAGTGTCTATTCGAAGCCAATTGCAATGACTGGTTTGTTATAGGCTGATTCCCATGTTTTTTGAATCTATCCTTTCTTTCTGTTCCTATCTCCTTTCTACTTAGTTCTTCCATGAGTCTTGATTGTTTTAATATATTATCTTCAACGGCTCAGTAAAAAATTTTGTCAACAAAAGACGGTGTTGCTGAGCAACAGGTCGATCCATTTTGGAAGTTGGGTCTCATTACCACCACTGCTGTTAGTGGAAACATGCCAACCGTGTTTAGCAAGAAACACATTCAATACGTACAGAGTATGCGACAGTCACTAGTGACCTAGACTATGTTCACCAGGAAGGCTGCTGGTATCGAATCCTATACCTCCATGGTAGTTTGTCTTCCTGACATATCAGCTGAGAGTACAGCTGCTTATAAATATTACGCTTTCTATAGAACAAATAGATTTTTAGATTAGCCCAAAATGCATCTTCTTCAATCTACTCACTTTTAATTTGGGGAGCATAGATACCGACAATTTTACGCACCTTTCCTTGGAACAAGATCAGAAACATCAAACGGTCATTAGTCTCAAAATAGTCAATACGATGTCAATTAGATCTTCCGCCAGGATGATACAGATTTCGTTTTAACCTAATTCAAACAATAAGAAAAGATCTTGTAGGATCCACATCACAATACCGTTTCCTGTTTCCTGAATTTGAAAATATCCTTTCTTAGACACGCAAAATATTTACTCTCATCACTTCTTCCTTGTGGCTTTTCAGGTTCGTCCAATATATTGCATTGTTTGGCCAGCCCCCAGAATATGTTTAGCTCTGACTGCAGCATATTTTCTCTGATCAGGATCAGTACCATACGTAGAGGCGTGCCCTCAGGACGTTACTGGCAAATAATTGAATAAAGTCAACTCATAGCAATTAAAAACAGACTAGCAAGGATATCCTGGCAATCCTGTGAACATTTCTTGAAATATTTTCTTGTCGAATAAATGCATATAAATAAAACCTATCAAGATCTAATTAAACGGATATTATTCAATGTTATGGCCAAGAATTCTGATTTATTATAAAGATAAGACTTTCCCATTATGTTTTTAAAATGGTGTCGGACAAGTGGCCGCCGTGTGGCTGGTTCGAATAATTTCTGGCAGTTTTTAAAAGCGTATAAGGTGGTATTTCAGCTATAACGCGCTGAATGTTCTTTTCCAAGGCGTCAAACGTCTTGGCAGTGTTGGATTAACAAGTAAGCAGAATAGGCAGTTGGCTGGGCCCCCCGATTTTAGGGGGCCCCCGAAAAATGAATAATACTTCCCATTTTCTTACAAAAATAAAATCCTAGAGAGTGAAAGAAAAAAATTGTCAGGACTGAAAATAAATTTTACTCAAACAAATAAAACTCAATTGACCGTATTCAAAAGGTGAAAACCGGCGATCTAGACAAGGTTGTCTAGCGTGCAAAGAAGTGTAGGTATTCAGTGAGTAAGTCATTGCAGAGTGAAAACGCAGATTCGCAAACGTGTGCGTTTTTGTACGGTTCGTTAAAACAGAGAGTTTAGTTTCATTTCGTGAAAAATTTAATGATTTCAAGGAAAACAAAAACTAAATACTACCTGGGGGTCAATTCCCGATCTGTGAAGCTGTGAAGTGAAAACATTTATTACAGCTTCACCGAAAATTCGATTCTCGATTGGTGAAAATCCAATCTCAAATGCCAATTTTTTTCATATGATAAATTTCTTTTCATTGCCGTATGAGCCGGTGCAAAATTCAATTATGAAAAATGGCCGCAAAATTCAAACGATGAAAAATCCAATTGGAATCCAATTTAAATGAGAGAGTAAATGAAAGAAAACTGTTAGAATTTATCATTTAGAACGTTTTAGTACTTTTTAGATCCGGTACGCATAGAGTTGGTTCGTGAAGTGATAAATTGAAAAAACTGTATGAAAACTGAAATGATATTTTTCTTCCCCCTTCACAGCTTCACAGATCGGGAATTGACCCCCTGGTGTAGGTTAAACAGAAATCGTAAAAAGTACTCGTCGTAGAAAAAAACAACCTAATGACGAAAATGCTCCAGATTTCCAGAATTTTTGCCTCGCAATGATTTTAGGACAAAAGGTTTCCTCGAAATCATCGACAATCTTCACAGTGAAATCAAACGACGTGCGAAAGTGTATATGAAAGTTTCAAAGAGATTTGCATTTCTCATCAACTGTTCTCTAAGTGATGGAGAACTCCACGAAGCTATAAATAACTAAGTTCGTTTTTATTCTAGAGGTTTGGAAGAATATCTCATTCAAATGAAACAATTTCAAAGTTACGTAAGCTCCAGATTACACTAATGCACAAAAAACTCATAGTCATTTGTATAAGATTCTAATGGAATTTCAATTAGCCGATGTATTTCCTAACACAGAAATAGCTCCACGGATTTTTTTAATATTGATGATCACAAATTGTTCTGATTTTCTTCTTCTCGCAATTAAAAAAAAACCAAATATGCTAAAAGAGCTACAACGCTACAAGAGCGACAAAACATGTAAGGTATACTTTGCATTGAGTCAGATTAATTGAAGAAAATTGATATTGATGATATAATTGATGAATTTGCCGAAAAATGTAGAAAAAATATGTTTAAGATGTAGATGGCAGTTTCATTCATATTATTACGTTTTGACAATAAAATTAAAATGAAAGCTATAAGTTTTTATTTAAAGCGAAAAAAGAATGGAACAGACGTGAAAAAGGCCCATAAATCGATGGTTACCTATGGCCACGTTGAGGGTTAATCCGGCCCAGCGTCTTGGGCTCATCTGCATGGACAAGGGCATGTTACTTCATATAATCCCTCAAAAAATAGTGTTAAATCCTCCGATCTTGGAGTGAACTCTAAGGTTTTTTCGAAAGAAGATAGAATCTTTTCGACTTATTCAGTTGTACAAATAATAATGGTACGAATAATAGTTGTACGAATAATAAATAATGTCATATCTTCCGACATTAAGCTAATCAACCCTACCCACAAAGTAATCAGTGTGAGTGTAAGACAACAATAAAACTCATCCTAAATTTAATTACAAGACGCAAAACACTCAAGCACAACGATATTTTTATTCCAACAAACAAGATGTGAGATTATATCATGAGCTTAAATAATATTGCCTACACCTAGTCTTATAGACGAAGCCTTCTTAAATTGATATCCCATGAGACGTAGGAAGTTTCGTTGCTCCTTTATGTGCCCAGTAATAAAAATTACTTCCATTTCAAGTTTTGTCACACACGCTATCAGTTACATTTCTTTTCGTGTGTGGGTTCATTTTAAACGAATAAATAGACAAAGCAAATAAAAATGTTGTACCTGTCTTGTCCCATCAGAATTTTATTTTACACTTTGCCCCTAAATGAATTATTGCCCCTACAGCTTATTTGTACGTATGTTCTAAACTAAATCGCCTTGTGTTTTTTGTAAGATGAATTATTTGAGGCAGAATTCAAGCATATGCCATTAGAAGCTAAGGCGGCAATTAAGTTGAAGTAGATTCTCCGTAATAGCGCTGAATGAGCGACTGGGGAATAAGGATTTCTTACGAAATAAAATAAACGTTTCCAACGATGTAGATTAATTGCTTGGTGTTTTGATAGCGTTTCGTGTTCGGTGTTCTCTGTGCATCCATAAAACATGGTTATGGTAGCCGGAAAGTATTATTAGGTGGTTTGGTGCAGGAAGAAATTTACATGAGTGTTGACATTAATTTTTTGCAGCAACACACAGTTTATGAAAGCAATTTTGTTTCCTTTCCGGTTTGACAGTGACGTTTGTATTTTTGATTAAAGCTGTGAATGTTTTGTTTTGGTTTTTCTCAGTACGAGGTGGGTATATAAATTTAATGGATGTGGATTTTCAGATTTGAAAATCATTTTTCCTTGGAAATCCAATTTTGATTCATTAAATTGCATTAACACTGTAATTTAGTTATGCGTTGGTGAAATAAATTGGGAATTATCGATGACAAAATTGGATGATAGAGACTGGAAAACAGAAGATTATGTCATCTGTTAGCTGAGCAAACCTATAATACGGGTGAAAAATGGATGAATTTAGTACATGAACTGAAAATTCATTTATGAGTATCAAAATTGCTTAAGCTCAGTTTTTGTTCGTAAAAAAAATTTCTTTTGAAATACCTTGATTCCTTAATAACAAGTTGTCCGTTTAGTTTATCTCAGTCAGTGTGTGTAAGTGTGTATCTTTCGGTGAGCGGACGTATTTTTGTTATAGGTATCATATTTTTCGCGAAATCCACACGGTGTGAGTCGAATTTACGTAGGCTTATCTTTCGTGTGACTTTTAAGATTTTGATCATTTACATACCTAAGTTTATTTTATTTTTTAGGGAATTCTTTAAACTGATATTGATTGGTGATGAATTTCTATATATTTATATATTTATATGATTATATGTATATAGGTAGCATTGCAATGGCGCATCAAAATTCGAAGAACACAGTTCTTTATCCGCTCTTTTAGAAAGTGACGACGGAATCGAAAAGCAAGACACCGACATTGAGTTTGAACACTGTGAGAGTGAGGACGACATCCAAAATGACTTTAAGGACTGCTTTGTAGACGATGTGCAAAAAGATTTGAAGAAATGGTCTGCAGCACCTTCAACATCATCATCATAATAACTTATTAATAAACATTGGATATTAGAGGTATAAAAATAAATATGTGTGGTCGACAAAAAAGCAGTAAGGTGTTCCAGACTCATCAAAATAAAAAATGTTAGAGTTTCAAGAGATTCATGTATTTGCAACAAACTCTACGATCCCAGTTCTTGCTTCAATGACTTTTTTGCCGAGGAAATGTTGATGAAATTATTTCAGTGGACTTACGTCGAAATTTCTATGAAAAATCGGGACTACATGACTACTGCAGCCTTCAAAGACACTTTTGTAAGGAAAAAATGCAAGCATTGATTGGAATTTTGATTTTGACAACCATGAGGAAAGATAACCACTTATTCACAGAAGAATTAGCTGGCCGATCTTCCACAATGATCTATGTTTCAGTTATGAGCCGAGATCGTTTTACTTTTTTGATAAGGTGTCTCAGGATGATGACAAAATATTGCGGCCGTCACTAAGGCAAGGGGATGTTTTTTTTTCTATCCGAAAATTATGGGATTTTTTCATTCGGCAATGCATAAATAACTACAAACCCGGTTCGCACCTTACTATAGACGAACAGCTACTTGGAAGACGTTACCCTTTTAGGATGTATATACCTTATAAGTAATACAAATATGGCCTAAGAACTCTAATGGTGTGTGACACTGGGGTAAAATAAATGATCAACGACATGCCCTATTTAGAGAGAGGAACAAAAACCAATGGCCTGCCCCTGGGTGAATGCTATGTCAATGAACTCTCGAAACATGTTCAAGGTAGTGGTTGTAACATAACCTGCTATAATTTGTTTAACTCATTTCCCTTGGCAAAAACTGATTACAACAAGCATACAGTCTGACTTTGGTTGGAACTGTACGATCAAATAAACCAGAAGTACCTTGAAGGACTTAAAAATACTTGCTCAAGACCTGTTGGAACTTCCGTGTTTTGTTTCGATGAACCTCTGACGCTTGTTTCATACAAACCCAAATGATGGAAAACCTGAAATGATTATGTTTTATATATTCATACAAATGGAAGAGTGGATACATTGTATCAGATGTGTTCTAAGGCAGAACCAATAACCAGGCCATTTTAATATAAAATACATATTTTTTAAATTTACTCAAAAGGGTTGTCAACATTTTTTAAGGGGTAAGGCCACCCTAGAGGTTGAAAAAATAAGCTTTTTAGGGATTTTTTGTCAGAAATACTGCAAAACAAATCAAGATAAAAGAAACACGATTTTATTATTTATATCAATGACTCCTTACAATAATTATTTTGAAGCGATTTATTATACAAAATGGCGGCTGTGCAGCGTTTCTGCGACAACGTCTTTTTTTAAGTCTACGGCCGGACCAACAGCTCCTGTAATTTTTTAAATAATAATGAGTGAAGTACCTACGTAGGATTTTTGCGATCTATTGGTTTTTGGCCAAATGGCCATAGTGAAAAGTGCAGAAATTGTCTAAAAAAATGTAAATAACAAATGAACTACGCAATAAAAAAAACCTACGTACTTCCATAGAGAATGTTTATTTCAAGACATGTTTAAAATTTCATGTTAATTGGTTGAAAATTGCTTGAGTTACGAGTCCGGCCAACTTGAAAAATACAGTGTTGAGATAAAAGTTTGAGTAGTTGAAAATCATGAATATTTTACAATGCCTTTAATCTGCGATGCCTGAAAGAGACGTTCGACAAATTCAACTCCAGTTTAGACTAGTATAAGGAAATAAATATTTTCGATAACAATTGCCGTATACATGCTCTACTCCCCAAACGTACCTTCCCCTTTGCGCTCACAAATGGAGCTCGTTGCAGACGGCCTTGTACTTAAATTCAAAAAACGCATCATTAGGAACCATTTGGAATTAAAAAAAATCAATTCTTCGAAAATTCTAGGGTGGCCTAACCCCTCAAGGAAATCTTTGACTTTCATCATTTGCACTCAACCGAAAACAAAAACTGTCAATTTCAAATCCATGATACCAATCAAGGCGTTCTTACTTGTTACGTGATAACTCGTAGCGACAAATCACAACACTCGAAAAAATAGTTACGCATGTGATCGCTGTTCTAATATGGGTCTTAAGCATACCGAAAAAGCATTGCAAAAGTAAAAGGCAACTTCTACCCTAACTAAGTGTTGCAAAAAGTGATCGAAAATTGGACCTCTTGATTGTACTGCATCCGAGCATATAGCTATAGCTATCTTTCAGTTATCATGTTCAAATAAAAAAAAAGAACTATTATAAAAAAAAATATGTACGACTGGGTCGCACGAATTTGTGATTGTGTGGTAGATACGATATCAAAATCTTAAGATAGTACAAAATTTTAATATTAGCTCTTCATAACATATTTGATGGTACAGGGTTGCCAACTGCACATTAATTATGAAAATTGAGTTAAAACACACAAAATATTGAACAAATTTTTAATTAAATGTTCCAAGGACTTTAATCGAAAACATAGAAGTGCCATTCTTTTACAGTTGATAATACATACAAACGCTGAGAATTTAACCAAAACCGTTGGACTAGTTTTTTTCAAAAAACGGGGGAGAGTACGATAACTTTGGCTACCAGAAATAATAACGGTTTTTAGTGGAGGGGTTCAATACAAGCAATTTTTACGAGGAGGGGGTCTATCTCCCCCCGTTTAGGCGGTAAGGGCAGTTTTATAAAAATTGACTTCAAGATCAAAATAATTTGCAGGTTTACATAGCCTTGACGTGGCCTAAATTTCACATTTTGGCAGACCTTGGAAAAAAAACAGAGAACATCGATGTACACCATTTTTTTATCGATTTCAAGGCCACGTGTGACAGTATTTACAGATACGAGCTTCCCTGCAAAACTCGTACGACTATGCAGGATGACTTTCAAGAATTCGCGTAATGAACTCACCAAGAGCTTTGAAGTCGTAAAAAAATTTAAGGAAGGCGATAAGCTGACATGCGAATTTTTCAACATCACACTTAAAAAGATTGTACATAACTCAAACCCCAGAGGAAGTCTGTAAAATTACTTGCTCACGATATTAAAAAAATGGGAAGAAGGAAGCGCAATGTCATAGGTGCTTTTGCGAGCATTGAAAACAGAAGCGGCAAAAATGAGTTTGATGGTTAATGAGGGTAAAACGAAGTATATGTTGTCATCAAACCAGGACAGCGGACATCGAAGAATTGGGCAATACGCCACAATAGGCAGACATAGCCTCGAGGTAGTACCTACAGTACTTCGTCTACCTTGGATCAAATATACATAGACACGTAAAACAACTCAGTGCGCTGATCAAACGGAGAATAACTCTTGCGCTGCTTCTTTGCAATTGAGAAACAAAATCCTAGAAAAACCAAGGTAACCCTTTATAAGACCTTGATCATGCCAGTCCTGCTTTATGGCATTGAAGACCTTTTCGAAAGAAAATTACTCCAAGTGATCGTTGGTCCCGCATGTGAAGACAATGTGTGAAGAAGAAAAGTGAACAGCGAACTGTATCCCCTGGTCCTCGATAAGGGCATTTATTTTAAAGAGTACACATCGCTGAACTACGATTGCTATGAAATTCCTTAAGGGAACAAATTTGCCTAAGGTGACGCAAAAATATTAGAGATCATAACTGAAGAGAACCCACCCGAAATCGGAAGATATTTGCTGAGGGCCTTGTACACCACGAACTGTAATTCCCAAGTATGTATGTTAGTTGCTTTGTGAAAACATCTCACTTAATTTTTGCTTATTTACTGTACCTCTTTTTTTCTAAGCCTTCAGCGGTAAAGTCTGTTTTGAATCTTCTCATAAGAAGTTTGCAGCAACGAAAAAGGCTTTGTTAAAGGTTCATACCTATAGCAAAAACTTATGTGAGTTTTCTCATAACCAAAAGATTGACTTAAAAAAAAAAAAATTATGGGATCACCTGTCTGCTAGGGTCCTTTTTATATCCACCAGGTAGAGCCTCCAACTTTCACCAAAACTCGATTAACATTTTTTTAAAGTGTTTGAATTGGTTAATAAGAAATTTTTAAATACTTTTTGTTTTGAAGAGATAAGCTTTAATTTGGCAGATGGAATAACAAGGGCAAGATTATGGTGTAATTACAAAATCCAAAACATATTTCCAACATTGTTTCGTGATGCCTTAACCGCACGATATTACCCTAATAAATTGACTTTAACACAAAAACGGCTCAAAGGCAACATTTTAATCAAACCACAACATTTGTCCCTTACGTCAAGTAAGAAACACTTTTCAAAATCCCTTAACACCCACTTCTTGTTCCAATCTGCATAACAACTTACAATATCCCAATCGCTCCAAACTTACAACACAAACGCAAATATTTGAATGTATGTTTGTATATGTACGCGCCTTTTTTTAATTTAGAACGAATCATGGTGGTTCGCAGCCGCTGAAGCCATTAATTTTTCTTTTTGGCTTTTGTGGCGATTTTAAGGGATTCAATTTACAGTAATAGCTTTTTGGGTTTCAATGAGATTAGTTGTGGCATAAAAATTCGATGTTTTTTTTAGGTTTGGTCGTAAACATTGCGCGTTTCCTCTGTGGATACTGTGGCTCAAGGGAGCATGTGTGTTGGTTTGTCTTTATTTTTATTTTTTGTTGCTCTTTGCGGCAATACACAAATTCAATTTTGGGCGATCAATGAACATGAACAAATAACGATGATGCAATAACGTTTCAAAAAGAACCCAAAGCGTATACTACATGACAAAACCATAGTGTGGGTTGCCGCAATGTTGACAGGCGGATTGCTTTTATTTTTTAAAGCGGTTTTGGTTCAAGAACAGATTGAAATGGTCCACTTTGCAAATTGGGGCAATGCAATAAAGAAACAAAGACGACAAAAGGCTGCAGCTAAGAACGAATGTGAAAGGGAGATGTTCCGGGAATGAGAGATTCGAAAAAGTATATTCGTAAACACAGTTTTTGGCATCGCACATAGTTCTAGGAAATAATGGTTCAAGCAGTCTGTTTGCTTTCCCAATAAAATGGTCAAACCAGGGTGGCCAGATTCTATTAAGCGGTGTTGCATTTTAAAATGTTTTCCTAAGCTAAATATATATTTTTAAATATGGCGCAGCAGCAGAGCGAGGAGGCTCGGGGCCTTGCGTCATTCTCACAATCATTGCATTGTGAGGGAATAAAGGGGAATAACAATTTTCTGCCGATTCCTTAAAGGTAATGAATTTACTATCGGAGGATTTCCCTATTTATCGCGAAAGGCGAAACCTGTGAAAAAACATTTTTGTTTCTGTTGGGGTTCGAAATACGTACCTCCCGGCAAGCAGTCAGACATGCCTACCATCATGGCACGAGTGGTTAGCTCATGAGTAAAAAATATCAAAATATCAATATCAAATGGCTGAAGTTCCTTGGCTTAGATGAGAACACCGCGAATATCACAGAAAGTCTGAAAATCACTATGTTAATTGATTCTACTCAGCCACAGACCTTACAACCTTGCTTCAGCGTCCAAGGTTTAGCCATTTCCGTTTCATAAGATTTTGGTTTTTAAACGTTGCTGATACTTTCAATTCAAAGTCGGTTCTCTTTTTTCCAGTAGAGCGAAGGTAGAAACTTGTAATAAACTTGGCACGGTGGTGTGTGTGGTACCCATGCCCATGGTCTGCCTGTTATGTCGGAGGTTCGATTCCCAGGCATATCAAGATAAAAAGCTTTCGTTCGCGTATCGCCTTTGGTGCGACTGTCATTTCATGTCATGAAAGGGGCTTCCTCGAATAGCCATTCAGAATCGGCAAAAATTGTGTTTTCATTCCACTACCTGAAAAAGGCATGGAACAAAATGCGCAAGACCCCACGGCTCCCCATTTCGCCTTTCTTTTTATATTAAATTGTGGTTGACATCAGTAGTCATCGCTTTCTGAACATTATGAACCGATCGCACCAGCGTTGCACATCGTTTTGTGTCAGACAATAATTATGCTACATCTGTTATCGAGGAGAGAATCTTTCCATTCCAAAGCTTCTCTACGCTACAGTTAGAGATCAGAACACCTTTCGAAAGTTAAATGGAACGCAGGGGTTTAAGATAAGGTGGTGTACCAAAAGGTAGAGATATAGGGCCAATTCTTTTTTTTTTTCTAAGAAACTAGAGATATTAGTTAGTAAAGCAACTTACACCTCTAACCTACCGTTTATTTAATGAGAATCATTCTCTCATAGTTGCAGTAACAAAAGACAAAAAAATATTATTTTACTGACAAAAGATAATAACAGTTTTGGGTTTCTCGAGAATCATTTGTGCACAATGCGTAAGGTAACCTCAAATTGGTTTGTGTGTCTACAAGGGGAGCTTTAATGTAGTTAAGACAGAACGTTTGTGTTTATTTCCACAATTTCGCAAGTCGTCCGCCGTCTTTATGTTCATTGTCAGGACAACGAGATAGTTTTGTGCACATACAAAATTTGTTGTTCATGTGCGTGACTGTGCCAGATATGAATATCTATGTATCTAAAGGATGTTCTCAAAGCCTACGCAAATGAACTACAATCACACACACACACACACAAAGTGCATGACTCACAATGAAAAAACAAAGCAGTGTACGTATTTGTAACCTACTTCATCCCATTGTTTTGGATAAATCAATTTTATTGACTACACAAAAAGTAGGTAATATTGCGCTGGTTAACGAATATTCGTAGCACACGTTCGTTTTCTTTTGGACAAACAAGTGAGCGAGTAAAACAAGAACAGATTGAAGACAGGACGAGGTAATCAACGAATCTGTAGAGGTATGTTATGGAATATTTAGGCGAAATAAATTAGACATTATTTCGGGTCTGTTTTATTGTTGGCAATACAATTCAATGGATGATAGCAAGATGGCAAACCAGACTAACGACAAGGAATGAATGTATATTCGGGTTGGAATGGAATAATCCAATTTTATAGATTTGTGGGTAAAAAATATATTGCGTCTATCGCAGTGTGTTTTGTGGGTAAGAGAACATAAACCGTTGTTTATCTTTGTCGTGAGCGTAAATGAAATGCTTTCTTTGGTTCTTTGCATTGGGTTTATTAAGGTCTTAAGGCACGTAGGGAAGCTTTGTCAGAGAAAAAAAAGAAAAGATTTTCAAGAATTGATCGTTGTGCTTAGGTACATAATAATGACTTGTGATTATGTTTGCACAATCAAGGTTTTACATCGCACAGAAGCTTTTTTTTTGGTTCTTAGGTGAAAAAACGGGAGTCGTAGGGCCTCAGTGAGATAGTAAGAGAAACTTTATTTCACTAATTTGATAAAAAAAAAATTTATCGTGTAAGATGACAAAGCTTGGATATCCTCGAGGAGCTTAGGGTATGTCTCTCAACCAGAGCTTGGTTTTCACCAAATGGAGGGAATCTACACATTTTTGCCGGTTCCAAACGGCTTAATGAGCAAACATTTTACTTCGCAAAGTAGGAGGACTCGCCGATTGCTTGCAAAATTCGACATATGAGCAAAAAAAAAAAAAATAGGTTCAATTGATTCTTTGGAACATCTTCGCTATGGATGTGTCCTCATGTCTTCACTCCCTTATATGCTTAAAGAACTTTCTAGATATGATCAATCGACTAAGAAACTATATAAGAATTTCGGAAATTGTGTTCAAAATAAGAAAAAATTTAGATCATAATTGATTTTTGTACTTTAAGTTTGTCACTTACACGAAAAATACCAAACAACTTCAATAAAAATCTTATAACGGCATTGTTTTAAAAACCTGAAGTAGTACCATTGTTTTTATTTCGGATTTGAATTCAGCATACCAAAATCCTTTCAAAAAGAATATTTGATCATAGTCAACATAAAAGTTTATAATTATCGCCGTTAACAAGCACTTTCTGCCCCACTGTGTGTCGGTACGTTTCATGTCTCTCTCTTTTTATCGCTATTTTTTATAGACAGTGCTCTAGTGAAATAGCCAGTTGAATAGGGAAGGAATACCTCCTCTTAACAATTTAGCTGCAATACCCGCCTCGCAAGGAATGTCCATCAGTTTTCCCTTCAGCACAACTTCGGTCATATAGTAAGGTACCTACTTACAGTGATTCATATTTTAGCCGCTAAAATGGGAAGTGAAATATTTTACCCAAATCGATTTTAAATGCACAGAAATTCAAGAACAACGTACATTGACATCTCCTTTCTTATCCTTTCCTTATTTCCTAACACCCTCACTGTGTTTTCTAATATTGTTAGGTAGTCACAACCTCTTGAAGTGAATGTGAATTATATAAACAAAAAGATATAGACACGTCCATTTCAAAAAGTTATTTATTATCAACCAAAATAAATCCTACTAAGCAAAACATTTCGAAAAAAATGAGAATGAAACCACAACTAGTATGACAGGAACGGAAATATTTTTATAAAGAAAGTTCTTTGACGCAGAGTTTCAAATGATGCGCACATGATCGTGGTGCAGGACTACTGTTTCACGATAAACCGTTTGTTTCTTTTTTGATGAACAAAAAGCAGACGAACTCATTTCATAAAATCAAAGCGATGTGCACAACACGTTCAACACATTCGTAAATGAACATGGTGGTACCTACAGAACAAAGTTTGTGAAAGTGTCTACAGCAAACTTGCTTTAAGGAAGCCAGATGCTAGGGGTTGTAAAAAGCTAATGAAACATGTACCTAATGACTAAGCGTCCGTCCTGGATGGGGACAAAATTCTTCACAGCGTGTTGAAGGCAGAGCCGTAGCGAGGGTGAGTCGAGCGAGGCGCTTGCCTCGGGCGCCATCGCGGCGGGGCGTCAAAATTTGGTGAACTTTTAATTCATTTCCAACAAAAAATTTTAATTTTTTTCCAACAAAAATTTTTTAACACCATATTTTTCCAATTTAGAACTGACGTTTTTGAAATATCATTTCATGACATGCTAATATTTTTGAAATTTTTAATTCTCCCGCGGCGACTTTAAAGTCACACTACGGCGATATCTGACAAAAATTACCTGGCAGCACTGAGGCTGCGAGTGCCTGTATGGCACCCGGCACTTACAATAGTCATTATTTTAGTAAAAGTCAACGAACTGCACTACTTTTTTTATTATCACTGCAGCTTTGCAAGCGAAAATTTTATTCGTGGAAAAAGATGCACACTTGTTTATTGGACTGAAAAATTCACTGCAAGAACTTCGTGATACAGGATTTCAAGAGAATTTCATAAGCGCATCCACACTGGCTGATACTCTTAGATTGAAAAGTGTAGGCGAACGATCAAGAAAGAAGAAGCGATTGGAGCTGTACGAAAAAGAAGACGATGCATGGGGCAAATTTGTCAGAAATGCAAGAACTCCATATCAATCTCAACAACGCCGTCGATATTCTGATTACTGAAATCAGCTGGAGGTATGAGGAAATGATATTAGTTTCTGGTGATTTTGGATTTTTGTCTGGTGAGTCCTTGCAGAGAATGACCACTACTAAATTGAGAAAAGCAGCAACTGATTTGGCATTGAAGTATAAAAAAAACATTAACGTGGTTGAGTTCGTCGATGAGATTTCAGATTTTAATCAATTTACTTGCATGACGTCAAATCCGCGACGGCATTGAAATTACTTCAATTGATATGTGATTATAATAATTACAGAGATTCGTACCCGAACGTCGATATTGCATTCCGACAATTGCATTTGACAATGCCTGTAACTACAGCTACGTGTGAACGCCGCTTTAGCAAACTTAAACCATCTGAGATCGACAATGAGTCAGGAAAGATTGACTTATTTAGCAATTTTGTCGATCGAGTATAAAGTTGCAAGTATTATTAATTTTGATGGTGTCATCGATGAATTTACAGCGATAAAATCTCGCAAAATTCAATTATGATTATAAACAATCTGTTTTCGATACAAGTGTTCTTATAAAACATACATGTGTAGATTCTGCAATGAAAAAACGACATTATAATTTATGAATTCGCCTAAGGCGCCAAAGCGGCTCGCTGCGGCTCTGGTTGATGGTCTTGTGACTAACTATTGAACGAACAGTTTCTTCGAGAACACTGCAGTTAACATGTCTGCCTGTTAGGAAGCAGTTCCAGTTTCTTATACCAGAAAAATAAAAATTGTCTTACAACAAGTTCTCCGAGAAATATTACACTGCCATGAAGAGCGCGTTCTTATTTATGCATGTGTTCCAAATTGGAAAGAAAAAATGGAAGGTCTCTTTCATTAGTCACAAGTTTCGGCTCAGATATAAGGTTCTTCAAGCAGAACCCACTTATTTATTTATTTATTTATTGTTTCATATATTTATTGTGATCGTCACGGAAGTATTTCAAGTCACACTAGTATTACTGTAGCTCAAGGAATCGTCTTGAGTTCTACCACTAGAGGAATCCAAAGCGATTTACCAAATTAGCTTGTTTCGAGCACTTGAGGAATTGGCATAGGTTTTGGTAGGAAACGGGTGCAAGAGTAATAAAAAAAACGATTGAGTACTTTTCTTCTCTGTTTTTAGATGAAAGTGTAAAAAGCATAACTGTTTATTATTTATGATAATGTTGAATGCCACTTTCGCTGAAGTTAAGACTCTACACCGCAAATGTCTATAATGTTGGAAATGAAGGTACCAGGTATCAGAGTACCCGTGGTGTGATGGAAAGCGAGTCGGCCTGTTAATCCAGAGGTTCGACTTCGAATCCCAACAGAGGCAAAAATGCTTTTTCCGCGGGTATCGCCTTTCGCGAGGAACTGACAAGTCCTCCGTTAGTATTCATTGCTTTGAAAAGCGCTTTCTCGATTAGCCGTTCGGAACCGGCAGAAAATTGTAGGTTCCTTCCATTCCCTCATAAGGCATGGTTGCGAGAAATCCGATAGGCCCTCGCTCTGTTGTGCCACCCTATTTTTATTTTTTATTTTTTAGGTATTAGAGTATAAGTTTAGTTTAAAATTCATGTTTTATTGAATATCACTTATATACTTACTTACTTGCAAACAAAAATGATTAAATTAGCTTACATAATAACTTAATCAACTTACTGACCCTAGGCGGGTAGTATTAATTACACATTAACTTATTTCTTATACCTTTCGGCCTAATGATCTAATGTATATTTCTAACTATAGCTAATATTCAAACTAAGAGAATTGTTAAAATTTAGTTTTAGAGTATAAGTTTGGGGTAGCTGAGATGAACGGTATCTGACTAGAAATAATAAGATTTAGTACGATGAAATTCGAAGAACAGAAACAGTTATTCTACCACTTTAGCTTCAGTTTCGCCTGACGTTTACGAGTTCTATCATACAAAATCAGAACATCCAAAATCCTATCCCACGACTTCGATGTTTTGTTCATTCGTGTACTAGACAAGGTACGTTGATTCCAATTCAAAGCAAAAAGTTCAGTTGGGTTAAACTTTTGCGAGCTTTGACAGTAAAAACAAACAAAAAAAAAAAAAAAAGCGCTCACACGTTACGGGATCAAAGCCGAAGCCTAAGCTTGATTTTGATTAAGACAAAAGATTCCCAGAATCCTTATAGTCAAAAATACCATCTTGAAACAAGTAGAATACGCCCGGATAAGCTGGTTATTGTCGTGTTAAAGGGAGAGTTCCAGAAAACAGAACAGCAGCTTTCACCTATACCGACATAATTATGACCTAGAAAAGGCCAAACAAATCTTGTTACAGAAAAAGAAAATCCAAGGATCTTCATCCAGAAAAGGTTGTGCTAGAACGGTGACCCATATTACTTCCGTTTTTTTGAGAATGAAGCAGCTCTTAAAGTATGAAGAAGCAGCCCCGCTACATTCTTTGCTTGAGATGGACGCTCAATTTCATATATTCTTTTTTACATCTGAGCTATTTTGACTTTGAAGAACAAAATTTCTTTCCTCAACTGCTTCCACCTTCCAGTTCATCTTAGAATTACAATTCGAAAGCAACAAGTTTCGATCTCGAAACATTTATGTCTCAAAATTCTTGTTTAAAACTTACAGGACAATCAGTAAACAAAACTCAAATGCATCTGCACACAATCCTCCGACTCAATTTTCTTTCCAGCTTTAAAAAAATAAATAAAAACAAAGAAAATTCAAATGCACTTTTGGTCAAAAGATTTCAATTTTTTGCTTCACAAACTGAAAAATAAAAACAAATAGATAAAAATCTCAAATACCACAAATGTGCTTTTCCTGCTCTTGGGGGTAGCTCTTCTTTTTTGCTTAGTTTTACAAATTCTGACTTTGTTTGCCACATCTTTTTTTTTTTTTTTTTGTTAACCAGAAAACCAACAAAAAAAGCCCGGGATGCTTTAGTAAAATTCGCATGATTGTGAAACATTCACAGACTAGAACTATGTACGAAAACGAATAAATAGGAGCAAGGATAACTGAAAATGGTATTCAACTCATTCGCTTTCGTTTGCACTGTTTTTTTCTGTTTGCATCCTGATGACTGATGGGAATAAAGGAAAACATTCAATTTCATTTTTTGTTAGTTTAAAGCTGTTGAGTACCTAGGTACCGACTACTATGTGTTGTCGTTTTCTTTTCATTTTATTTTAATTTAAGGAACAAACAACGCAGACTTTTTTCAGCTGGTCAATTGAGAATTACGAGCAGCTAAAAAGTTTAGCATTAGATTGCAGCCTAGAGGGGGAGGTAATAGGAGAGTTCTAAAAAGCGTACATTTACGGAATAGTATACGTAAAAAAATTTATGGGGGAAATCAAGTTAATTTGCTGAACAAAGCCCTTCCACTTTGAGCTACTTTGTTATGAACGCAATGATGACAGCAAAAAGTCATCCTCCACAGTGCCTTATGAATTCTAAGTAAGTTAAATGTGCCCTTAAAAAAAAAAAACAATACTGCGATGTTAAATTCATGAGGAGTAGTACATACATACAAAGCTAGCGTACGAGTACCCACATAGTTCGTAAGTGGTATTGAAGAGTATGTCAATTCATTTAGAAGAAGTCCTTTGTAATACAAATTAGGCAAATGAAACCTTAAGTTTATATGCTTGAATGTTTAAGGAGTCGTTGGGTTATGTCTAGACTCTTAAATGAGCAGTTGTTCTTTTCCCATCATATCATGTTAAACGGCAGTTGTTTTGTGCTTTGAAATTGAAATTCCAGGTCATTATATTTTTAGGGCTCAGCCCATAAATAATGAGGACAGTGGGTGAGTTTCTATTCCAAAAACGCTACAGTAAATAATATTGGAAAATTTGTTTGTCAAAAAAGTCCAGAGCATTGACTTTGATTGTTCCGGGCAAAGCATATAAACTCGTTTTTTTATGATTGCTTCAAGGATGAAAAAATCTAAGGATATGTGTGAAACTAGGACCATTTTGAAACTCATGGTGTTTGAGTGTATTCTTTTATTTTAAATAACCATGCGCAGTTTTATGAGCGAGAGCAAGAAGAATTCGATCTATATGCTTCAAAAATGCATTTGGAGATTTTACTTGAAGCCTTACAGGGTAAAGAAGTTTCCCAAGACTGAAAGTGATTGGGTCAAAAAATTAAGCTGTGAGACGGCAAAGAAAAAATGTTAAAATAACCACCCTAGGTCTAGCCGATTCCTTTCACCATGAAGATTTCATGTAAGGTTAGGTCTAAATGGCTGTCAAGACACCAAATGACAGCATCCCCAAAAACTTCGTAAAATTAAAAGATAAGGCTTTGAATCAAAGCAAAAAGGCAACAAATTGGGTCCGAAGACATTTTTTTTTTTTAAATCAAAAGCTAAGCGACTTTGAAAAAAAAAATCACTTCATTCAAATACGTAGTGTCTTTGAATTTCCTAGTGAAATAAAAAAAAGGAGCCTTAGATTTTTGGAAGTTTAAAGTATTTAGTTGTTTTTATTTTAACTATTATTCACAGTCAGTTTTGTCCTTATTGCTTGCTTATACCCCTCTTACTAAAATGTAGGAAACTTTCATTTATTTCAAAAATTCGATAGCTTACTAATACTATTCAATATGGTCTGTTAATATATCACGAATAAACATAATTGCAGTGAACTTAATTTGATAGGTTAGAGGCAAAATACCGAGTTATTTACATTTTGTTTCATATCTATGTTCCAATCAAGTCCTTTCACAACAATTCTGGTAAATCGTTTTTGGATTTTTTCAATGCGGAACGAATGAACGGCATATGAGGGATCCCAAAATTATGTTGCAATACTCCAAATTAGAACTCACAAAGGCAACAAATAGACATTTTAAAGTCTGTGGATCGGAAAACTTTTTGGAGTTACGCAAAATAAAACCTACCATTTAGCTTCTCGTCAAAAATTACACCACATGATCTTTCTCAAAATGTATCACAGACAGTTTAGTAAAATGAGCTGGCGATCGGTTTCGACGAAATGTTATACTGACATTTAGAAATGTTAAGATTAAGAGAGTTAGTTGTACACCACCTTGACAACCAACCTATCGAGGTCTTTTTGTAAAAGCAAAGAATCAATTTCAGATTCAACGAAATACTTTTAAATCATCCGCAAACATCAAGCACTCTGAATTTAAAAATATTTTTGGAATGTCGTTGACAAAAAGCAAAAAAAGAAGGGGACCGAGGTGGCTGCTTTGTGGAACACCCGAAGTAATATGTTTACGAACGTACTGAATATGACCTCTTAAGTACGAATGGATCCAGTTTTAAAAGTTCGAGTCAAAGCCAACTTCGTTAATATTCATCAGCAATACGTCGTGGTTAGCTACATCGAAAGCTTTGGAAAAGTCGGTGTAGATGACGTCGTACTGAAAGCCATTCTCAAATCCATTTAAGACTTAGTTACAAAACATTGTAAGGTTAGTGGTAGTAGACCTACCAGCTACGAAGCCATGTTGGAATGAGAACTACTTTTCAAAAAATTTAGGAACTGTAGATCTTTTGCAAATTAGACGGTAAGTTAGGACCTCTTGCGTCTTGCCTGCTTCCCGATTTAAAGATGGGTGTGATTGTTGGTCGCTTCAATTTTTGAAGAAACTCACCACTTACTAGCGAGCGTTAAAAAATGATATTTAAAGGAATCGCCAAAAATCGCACACAATATTGAAAAATTATTGGAGGAATTCCATCTATATCTGAGCGTTTGTCAGTCTTAAGCTGTGACAATACTAATTCAATTTCGGAGGTAGAAAGACTTAAATTACCAATATTCAAAATTTTATATTAAAAATATGCTATTTTGCGCTTGCATGTATGTAAGTATATCGATTAAATTTTGATTTTAATTTGGTTCAAGCTTCCCACAGTCTAGATTTTGAGAACTTGCCATGTCAAAAAACAATGCTGTGAGTTTTTGCACAAGCAATATTTTGGATAGGTAGCTCAATCTAGATTGAAGGCTGAGTTTCGAGTAAGAAAATAATAAACCATTTTCTGTTTCAATAGATGTGGAATCTGGCACAATTTACACTGAAACTTCTAGGAACTCGCCAGTAGCAAATGCTTTGGCCTACGTCGGTCGTTTAAATATGACATCCGACACGGTCATCTCAAGGCTCAAACTGCACACTCAACTTTCCGTTCAGAACTGGACAACTCTACATGCTGAACAAGGAAAGGATTGCTAAAATGTCTTCAAGGATTACTCCAAAACCGATGATACATGATACATATGGCGCTCGTGACTTTGCAGCAGCGATGACATACGACTGTTCATTTCATTAGGCAAATAGCCAGAAACTATGCCCGTCACCTTTGAATTGCTTTGAGATAAGTAATTGTGTCTATAGGTTAAAACAAAACCTATAGCAACTTTCAAAGTAATCCAGGAATACAAAACCTCTCCGAATGCGTTCGGAAGACTTAATTCTTTGAAGCCCTTGTTCCAGTTCATCACGGCATAACTGGAAACGAGATATCACATGAATTCGAAAGGCAATGATCTCAGAAATTTTTCTCAGAACCTGAAGTGGCACGTGGTCTGCAATTAACTCGATCTTTCAACAGCACAACCGTAGATGAGATGCCTTCATTTCATGGAGACAAACCGAACGTATAATTTCCAACGTTAATAGAAAAAAAGCAACAAATTTTTGCTATCGCGAAGGAAAAAAGACTGTGGAAAGCTGATTGGCGTTTTCGAGGAGCACTTGTCTTTTGTAAAGCATTTAGATTTATAAGGCTTATCTTCTCTGTGGAGCAGATGATGACAATTTTTGGAGCTTCCTCTGTAAATGTGCTGCATTATATCGTACACACTCGGTGTAGACATGGTGAGACCTGGTACCTCAGCGTCTTCTGACATCTAAAAAGCTTCAGCTTTAGCTATCTGGTAGTAAAAAGGACCAGTATTAAGGTCTGAGTGCTTTATTTAGTATTTCAAAAACTTCAAACAGAAAAAAAAACATTACGCACAATATATTTTTATCAAAGTTCCTAAGTTATTATTAGTTACCTTCTCTAAAACGAGTGATATATTTATTGTGCCTCTTTACCTCAATTCACTTCACTTATCACTTCTTTTTTATAAGAACTGAAAAAAAGTCCTGGCTTTGTTTGTGTAAGTAAAACTCAACATGGAAAACTAGCAAATCCAATCACTGTGTTTAAAACATGAATGAAAATTCTAAGAAGTTAGATAACTAACTACCTTTCATCAGCAGAGTTCTAATCGTAGTAACAAATCAACGAGAATCACGAATGACTTCTGGCAACATTTTGTTTCACGCTTTCACTTGTTTCTAAGAAAATAGAAATTGACTTGTGAATTATTGTTAATCCAATTCAATTAAACATTAAAGAGCTTCAGCTTTCTTTCAATAGAGCATCTCTCTAATACCTACCTACCTACTGTCTTTCCATTCATTACCGCTGTCAAAAGCAATCAGTTAAATTAAATACCTTAACTCTTCTAAGAACTACTTTTCATTGCAAATCATTGTTCTTTTCGCAGAAGCTATACGTCAGCACGAATGAATCCAATTATTATTTGCAAACAAAGCAACCAGCAGTTTAAAGGTAATAAATTTGTCGTGTTCGCTGATCGCTGCCAAAGCCCTTTATCAGCTCATCTTGTCATATTCTTGTGTTTCGTGCTTGTCACTATATCTGATAAATCATTGTTAGTCAGAAAGGTGTTTGGTTCCATTGTCTTGGTGTCAGCATCGATGTTCTTTCTCTGGGTAAATTAATTATTCAGCACCCCCTGTGCGTCGTCGTCGCTGTCGTTGTCGTGTCTTGGCGTATCTTTGTTATTTCATCATCAATTCAACACTTTGGTGTCCACCTTCTGATCACATAAATGGGTTTTGGCTTGGCTGCACTTCTTTGGAAAAGTAAGCTACAGTTTGGAAAATGTTCTCGCGAATTTGTAGTTTTTAAGAAGATGGTTTGATTTTGGTTTTTTTTTGAGAGAAATAGAAAATTTGTATAGAGACGACGAGTTCCATGTGCAAGGACCAACTTAATTTCGTAGTCCTTAAAGTGCTTTTGACCCCATGCAAATATTAATGCTTCATTTCTATCAACGAATACTTTTTGTTGCAATGGTACCCTACTGGATTAACAGACTACCGATACTATCTACAAGAATAACTTGCAAGACTATACACTGATTACATTTTGAGTTCCAAAAATTGCAACTGAAATCTTTCCTTACATGCGAAAAGGTACTTTGTAAACAAAATCAATAAATCGATGTTCACCCAAAAGCAATACATCAGCACATAACAACGAAAGGTAAATAACCAGTGGGCCGTAAAAAGAAAGGAGCTTTTCAAACAAAACTCAAAAAATTCGCATCGCATTCTCATAAAATACTTTGTTTTCATGGACAACATTTCTACGGAGTTTCTTTAAATTCAAAGTTTCAGAAGGCAGGAAAATAAGAGAAAAGGTTAGCAACGGACAACATGAAAGAATAGTATCCCAAAAGGCAATCAATTCATTTAAGTGGATGCTGATAGCTTCGTCTCAATAGATTGTTTGTCTGAGCACCGACAGAAAAAGAAGAGAGAGAACTTTAAAAACTCTGGACTCGATATACATTTCCAGGTAAACGTCCTGCAAGTCTTTAGAAAGTGAAAGAAGCAATCAGTTGAATGGTTGATTGGCTATTTTAGTATAACTGAGACCATCGTTTGTTTAAATGAGCTCAATTAGTCATGTCGAGTTTTTTCTCTGTCTGTTTAGACGAGACTGAGTGTGCAACTTTGAAGAAAACTCCTGCATCACTTTAATTAACCCTGTTATCCACTTACTGTTAATTCTTTGATTGCAAACCTCACAATACGAGAATGAAAGCACAAAAAAAGTGTGGCGTTTGAAAACATATGATTGAGTTGAGTTGGAAAGGGATTTTATAGGAAATTTTGCTCAACTTTGATCTTTTGTTTTAAAAAGCAATTAACAAATTTCCTATACATGCTTTGAAATACTTTGTAGATATTGTTAGAAAAAAAAGCTTTGGAGCTCAGTGTTATTGAATGTTGTAGGATTAAAAAAGAGAAAGAATTGAAAATTGGTGCCCGTAGAGGCAAGTTCATAATGTGTGCTATTACCTTTTATTTGAAAAATGAACGGCAAAACTACTTACAAAACACATAATATTCAAGAAAATACAATCCAGAGAGCATTGGAAGTTAAACGAGGAAATGGCAAATAATTCGAAATTGAAAACTCTTCAGGCGTTTTGAGTCTACACACGGCCACTTTTTTGGTTGCAAGGCAATTGTTACTCTCAGTCCAGCTAGCGTTTGTTATCCTTAAAGCGTCTTGTCTAAGTAGGAGTTTACATGCAGCGATAGGTATTGTTCAATGAAGGTTGAACAGATTTGACAACTCCCTCAGAGACATTTTACAATTTTCGACCGTGATGGATTTTGTAGAAATAGAGCCAAGAAATTTAAGGGCAACTTGGTTTTTCGAGAAGATTCGAATATCCGTGAAGGATATGACGTTTTCTTTGAGCCAAGACAGCACCTCCTTAATCGCCAGAACTTCCACTTGAAACACACTACAATGATCGGGTAGGCGGAAAAGTTTTTCTGAGTAGAAGTGTATTGGTTCATTTTCCAAGAGAGTGCCATTTTCCCAAGCTTCTCTTGAAGGTATGGTTACTTACGAACTATTATCAAACACCAACTTGGAGGTGGTGTAGTCGAATCGATTCGTTAGGAATCTAAAGTTATCTAGAATAGTAGTGTGGCTGATTTGATTTATTGGTCCACTGTAATGTAGCTCGGAGTCGACTAGCTAAGCTAGCTGCGACTTGTTTGCTGAAGATATCTAGAAGTGTGAGATCTAATATTACATTGAGGGCGTCCGATAGGGAATGAGTTAGGGAGACCCAAAGGATCCCTGAGCCTTGCCGCTTCGCAGTTTTTATATCAATTAAAATTCAAAAAGCTTATGTGTCGATTGTTGCTGGCCAATCATCAAATCAAAACTAATATCCCCATGAGTATCCCATTTTATTCTTTTCATCGTAGAAACCCCCTGAGAAGTTAGTTGGTGACCTGCTGATAATTTGTATGGTTTTCCATTTCCACTTCCACTTCCACTTCCACTTCCACTTCCACTTCCACTTCCACTTCCACTTCCACTTCCACTTCCACTTCCACTTCCACTTCCACTTCCACTTCCACTTCCACTTCCACTTCCACTTCCACTTCCACTTCCACTTCCACTTCCACTTCCACTTCCACTTCCACTTCCACTTCCACTTCCACTTCCACTTCCACTTCCACTTCCACTTCCACTTCCACTTCCACTTCCACTTCCACTTCCACTTCCACTTCCACTTCCACTTCCACTTCCATTTCCACTTCCACTTCCACTTCCACTTCCACTTTCACTTCCACTTCCACTTCCACTTCCACTTCCACTTCCACTTCCACTTCCACTTCCACTTCCACTTCCACTTCCACTTCCACTTCCACTTCCACTTCCACTTCCACTTCCACTTCCACTTCCACTTCCACTTCCACTTCCACTTCCACTTCCACTTCCACTTCCACTTCCACTTCCACTTCCACTTCCACTTCCACTTCCGCTTCCACTTCCACTTCCACTTCAACTTCCACTTCCACTACAATTTCTAGCTTCCAAGTCATTTCCTATTTCCATCCATCCGCCATTATTCTATTGTTGTTCATTGTTCGTTCGTTCATTGTATCTCGCCCTTGCTCTTGTAAACTCATCGTTGAAAATAATTTTGAAAACAATAGAAATAGTTTTAAAAGGTTGGCAGTACCTGTGAACGCCCCATACTTTCAATACAATTGGTTAAGCCTTCAACACTCAACAATAGGTTTTCTATATTTGGCTCATCATTTTTACCACAACAGCTCAGCTCCACTCAATGCTTCGGGCATTAAATCAAATAAAAGAAGTGCTTAAACTCTTTGTTCGACTCACAACATAAAAAATGTTTCAGTTTATTTTTCCACATCTTTCAATGAAACTTTAAAGAGCACAAAATTACTTCCCACAATGAGTAGATACATTGTACTCGTATATTTGGATACGTGTTCCATTATAGTCGAAAAGAAGACGAAAAAATCATCAAAATAGTAAATTAAGACAGAAACACTCCCTAGCGCAATCATCCCCATCATTATCGTTCTTATCTTTTTTATTAAAAGAGCCAGAACACCGGAAGAATACGGAAACAGGCGGTACCAATAACGAACGTGGTTTTCCCCATCATACTCCTGCCATCGAGAAAGAACAAATTCACATTTCTGATTCGCATGCTTTATCGATATTTCATAGTGCGAATATCGAAATTCATCGGTGGGACACGTACAAAAAGCCCCAGCACCATACCCGGTTTCCGTTTCAGTCCGTCACCTTTTGCTCTATAAAAAAAAAAACCTTTCCAATTTGAGGAAGAAGCAACTGCTCCTCGCAGTGAAACTCCGCGAGATAGCACCAACAGCACCAGCGTCGGTCTAGTGTATTGCGAATAGTTTTAAGAGAATTTCACAAGTGGTAATGTTGTTTGGCAATTCTAATCATGTCGTTCCTAAGATATAAGCAAAACGAATGAATAGCTCAACAAGAAGTCAGCTCAACAATCAATTAACACAGAAGAAAAAGAATTACTCGAGAACGCAGAGTGAAGTGGTGAAATTCACAAAATAGTTCTCTTCGTTGGGAGAAGCAATCCACGTATTGATGGTATGCAGGGCATTCGACATCTTTAATATAATAAAAAGTCAAATAATTCGGCACAATCAAGATAATCGAATCGATTATCTACCATTCCGCCAAGTATTTTCTGTATCACGTTTTGCCTTATATGCCATCGTGCGTTTGCTATTTGTCTTTGTGTTGTCGTTCTCACGAATGAATGCTCCGTTTGACTCTGCTTCTGCTCCTGCAGTGCAAATGCTCCATTCCGCTCAACTCATCCTTAATAATTCGCTACAAGGACTACCGCCCAATGTTTCGTGCACACGCAGAGGATAGAGAACCTGTTCAAGCATACTAAGAGGCCGCAGTGTCTCTCTCTCTGTCACTTTTAATGCCATAAAGCCGCTGTGGACGTATTTCTTTTATTTTCTATCTTACCTATATATTCTTAAAGAAGGACACAAATCTTAAAAATAACACAGGAAATAGTAT
Source organism: Melanostoma mellinum (assembly GCA_914767635.1). Classification (NCBI taxonomy): domain Eukaryota; kingdom Metazoa; phylum Arthropoda; class Insecta; order Diptera; family Syrphidae; genus Melanostoma; species Melanostoma mellinum. The sequence goes on from OU612058.1 coordinate 171,909,367, forward strand.
AATGAGAGGTTTGAAAAAGATATCGTGGCAATTTGCGGGTGTAGATGAGACATGCGAGGATTAGGGACTGTGATGAGTGTCTGTCCTGCTGGGATATCTGTCTTAGGTTAAAAGAAGACAAATTATACAAAATAGTAGTAATAGGCGAAGGTGAAGGCATATTGGTTAAGATTTCTCGACTCGATGAAACCATTTTAAATGGTAAAGAGAGTTGATCCAATTTGATTACGGTTATCGTTTGGCAATGGATTATGTTAGTGACAGATTTAATTTGTATTTTTACATTCAGCACCTGCCGTCGGCGTCGTGGAAAAGACCTGTTTGTTTTGAAAAATGCCGGTTCATCAGAACTTTGTTTTCAAAGACCGAAAAGGTTTTCGAAGAGGTAACTGTGCATCAGAGTTTTGTTTCTGAATCGCCTCCAACCTCAATGTGGACGTTAAGCTAAACGAAACAGTTTGGCCGCATGCATGGTAAGTTCAAGTTTATTTGGAGGGATAATTCTGCAGACAAGTAGGTATTTGCTTTCTAAGAAAACGGCCAGCAAATTTGAAAGCTGAGCGGCATTGTTCTGAGTTTTGAGGGTTCAACAGGCATTTTTATGGTTTCTGAGTGTATTCTAAACAGATTTGGCCTCAGGACTTATGCCTAGCCCTATTGGTTTCTTCAATCAGGATGTTTTTGTGTATTCGAATTGGTTTCTGTTTACTGCACGAATGGTTTAGAGACGCCGCCGCCGCCGCCGTCAAAGCCTTTGAGCTGCAATGAAGTGGACGATAACAGCGATTTAATTTTTAGATCGAAGAGTAACATGTTTGTCTCCTGGACTACTTTGGATACTAAGACAGTTGAACTCAATGCATTCGCTGCAGTTTGACTGTCTGAGAAGATCATGATTTCTTTTTTCTTGCTTTCTTCAATGAAGTCAATATTTTCGTAAATTGATTGATGGCAAAGACCTACAATTTCGACAAAGGACAAAATACTACCAAGCCTTACTGAAAACTTCGAGAGTCACTGAAAATATTCGTCAGTATACCAGACCATATCTTGCCTTTAAGGATGAGATTTTGTGTTCTCCCAGTCTTCTACAGAGAGGATGATTACAAAGAAGTTGACTTTAAAGTTGTGGACAGAATAATAAGTAAAGAGAGTGGCGCAACAAAGCGAGGACCGCCGGGGCATAGTGCATTTGTCTCAATCACACCTTGTTGGGGGAATGGAAGGGGCTTACGATTGTTCGCCGGTTTCCAACGGCTAATCGAAAAATCGATTTTTATGACAAGACATTACTTTCGTATAGATAGCCAATTCCTCGCGAATGGTCACACCCGTAGAAATACATTTTTTTAATTTTCTGTTGGGATTGAAACCACTAATGCTACGCGTCCCATAGTGACTATTAAGCCACAGGCACCACCGGCATAAAGTGTGCATCGACTTCCGTTTCCATACATTTCCTTTGCTAGAATGAACTCTGCGTCAGACAAAGAATCGCTCATAGAACGATTGCGGCTAAGAAATGATGTTTAGCTTTACAATTGAAACTAAAAAAGGATCAAGGTATCGCTTAACCTTGATCGTATCAGTCCTGCAAAAGACCGCTTGAACCTTATATAAAGTGGAATCGGAAATCCGTTGTCTTGTCCAGGTAAATTACTCCGAGTGATATTTGGTTGGAAGAGTTTATCGCGAGACTACAATAGCAGGGACATGAAGAGAGAATGGATATCAACGGATCAAACGGAGTTATCGAAAGGAAATCGCGGAAAGGGAAGGTGGTACTATCAAGTGGAAAAAACCTTAACCAATTTCGATTGCAAAACTGGAGAGTTGGCAAATGATAATAGATAGAATGGGCTGACGGATGAATTTATTTTCACTGCACTTTGATCAATGTAGATCCATTTGTGGCACCCTCCAGTGTTGTAACATTTTATAGAGCTTAAAACCTATGAGTCAAAAGTTATTTAATTCTTAAACATTTTGTGGTCTTGATGAAGTTCAACAGGCTATTGCAAGGTCTGAACATTCTTCTAGTTCGTTGAAAAGTTAGTGCCCAGAAATTTTTTCCAGCTGTGCCAGATTACTGGGCAGTGACAAGGAAAGTGGGTTTTACTCTCATGTTCGTCTTTGTCACTGCATCCTCTACATAAGTCATCGGTTATATCCCGTTGGATTACTGATTAGAGATCGTAATGAAGACCATTTCTGTGATAGAAGATTTCAGATCTGTTCTTTTCGTATTTTGACAATGTTTTTCTGAAGATGACTTGGATTCTAGGAAATCTCATTTTTGTATTATCGTTACCAACGATCTGTTTAGTTGCACCCGGTGGAATTTTTATTGATTCATAATGAAAAGGGTCAAAGTGTTGAACCTTTCGTCGCCAGTTTGTCTGCTTTTTCGTTGTTCGGTATGTTACCATGACCGTCAACACTGCAGAGTTTTACTACATGCCAAGAACCCTTCCAAGATCCCTTAGCTCTTTGCCATAGGAAGAAACAAGCTTTGATTTTCCTAAGAGTGGTCGCTTTTATTGCAACTTGGCTATCAATGAAAAAAGTGATATCACCATATGAAAGCGCTATCAGGGACACTAGTTCTGCGGCTGTAGTTCACAAGATCTCAGCTTACAAGACACTGCTGTGATTAGGAGGTTAGAAGGGACTGGCAAGGCTGAGACTTTCTGAAAATAAGTCTGCACAGGCAAAATGCTCCAGCTCCCATTTTCGAGCCGTCGGCATATGGCAAATAATGTTGGTTGAGGCTCATGCCGGAATGGAATGCCTATTTTAGTAGGTAAATAAAAGGTTTCTTTTTAGAATTCTATTTTTTTACAATTCTATTTTCGGAGTTGATCATCTTAACTAACTGTTACTTTAATAATGCTCAGTTGGGTTTGCCATTTTATCGTGGAAGAATTAAAGACGCACGACTACTGGAAACTCCGTACGATCCGTAAACTGTCGCGAAACAAAAACGATAACGATTTTTAAATAATTCCGAGTCTTAAGCTTTTGCGTTTCTGCAAAGATCGGGCGAATTAACACCGCTGGACTTATTTTGTGGGGTAATGTGGAGTTTGTTACGCAGATCGAGACGATTGACGCCTTAAAAGAGATTATCGGGGCGCTATTGCTGATATACGGCCCAAAATTATGCAAAAAGTGGTCAGTAATTAGATCTCTTGGCAGGATTTATTCGAGCCAGCTTGGGTGTTCCTTTGCCCAAAATCAGTCTTCAACATAATGGCAAAGCCTTATCCTTACAAAAAAGTAATATTTTATGACATATTTATTAGATAAATTACATGCGTTTAACATCTTCTTCAAAATCACACATCTGAAAAGAAAATCAACACAAGGCCAATTGTTACACCACATCAAAACTAAACAAGGGAGTCAATAAAGTCCCCGGTGAGATTTTCATTGGCAACAAAAATCAAAACACATCTCCAGACGTTTTGATAGAAAAACTTCGTGAAACTATGAGAAACCTGATTCCAACGGAAACACGACAAACCAAACACGAAATCTTCATCCCCAAGCTTTTGGACGAATGCAAACATGTTTTCGTGAGAATAGACAAAGTCAAAACCGGCCTAATGCCGTCATACGAAGGTCCGTATGAAGTACTTCGCAGACTTCGAAAACAATTCATTTTAAAAATAAAAAACAAAAGCGTATCGATCTCTATCGACCGTCTCAAGCCAGCTCACTTCACCGAAAACTCAGTTGAAATGAATCGGAACTGAACTTTCAAGGGGGAACTCGATTGGAGGAGGGTGATGTAGCGGATCTACATATTAATAATAATAATAACAATTATATTATCGTTCAATAATAAAATTATGGCAAGACAAAAGAAGCCGCTGCAAAATGAAAAGTAAAACGCAGCAGCATCTTACGTGAATGCGTCCATTCCACTCTCACGAAAAATGTTTCGTCAAGGTAGTTGACGAAACAAATACATGGGCATTTCGTTGTCGCCATGCCTTTTCCGGCAACCCACATTTCTTCTAATTCTGTCACTCGATCCGCGAAGACGTGCCGACATTTTGCATAGAAAGAAAATTCTCTCACAGTATAAATATTCAATTTTCAATAACTTAATGTAGAAAAGAAAATTCTCTCATAGTATCAATGTTCAATGACTTGATGTACATAAATTTAATTGATTTAGAGTAAAGAGCTATTTTTGTAAAATGCATTAAAAAGATAAATATTTTCTGGGCACTAAGTTGGAAGTATACGACGGAGCGATAAAGGTAATCAGCATCAGTGTACAACGGAGCGCGAGAGGTAACCAGCATCAGGTACAACCCAAGAATTTATTGGTACACGTAAACAAGGTTATTGTAACGAGGGGCCTAGTAAAGTAAAGTAAAGTAAAGTAAAGTATTCATTTTATTGGTATATTAATACATCATTTACAAATATTTATAATGAATTTAAAGCCTTGGCTTTGCCGTCAGCTCGGTTGGCAGATTAATAAAAAAGGATTTAATATTTATAATAGAAAAATAATAATAAAAGGAGAGTTATCTATTCAAATTCTGTTATAAGTAACTTTCTATATTTTAATATGTCTTTCATAAAGAGGTACAGTTTTCTCCAAGCAGTATAGTTTAACAATGTTATTGTTTCTTGTAATGTAAGTAATTTTTTTCCGAAGTATGAAAGTCGATGTTGTGCAAATATGGGACATACACTAATGAGATGGAAGCAGTCTTCTTTAGCTTTCAGATTACACAATGAACAAAATTGATGGAAGCTGTTATTATATGGTGTTCCATTAATTCCAAGGACTTCACATCTTGTCTTGAAAATCAGAGATATTTCCTTATAAGTGTACGCATCGTTAAAATAACTTGCTTCCATTAAGTTCAGTTTCAATTGAGAATAAAGGATTCTGCTTTGTGACTTTTGAGCTTCTTTAATGAATTCAATCCTCACTATATCTTCCTGAGTTTGGATTATTTTGTAGAGCCGTTCTTTAAAATGCAACAAATTACTATAATCCAGTTCCAAGGCCTCTCCACAATAATTTCCTAAGTCTTTCCACTTCGCCATCCACCAGTCCGCATTTCTAAGTTCGTACAATGCCATTTGTTTGGTTAGCCGATTATCTGGATGAGCAAGTACCCTTAAGATGTAGTCTGCATGCAGCTTGAGAGTGAATGTGTAGATTTTAGCTAGACCCGTTTCGAGATGTAGAGCATAGGTTGGCGTTTTTATCGGAAGATTGAACAGTTTCTTTAAGAAGGACCTTTGAAATTTTTCTATTGCCTCAAACTCATTTATTCCCCAAACTTGCGCAGCATAACATAGAGAAGACTTAACAACAGCATTAAATATCATGTATTTTGCTGACAGTGCAATACGCTGATTCGAAAAGATATTTTTCCATGACATGTTAAGCAGGCTTTGTGATGAAGTAGATTTCATTGCTATATGTTCATTATAGTCCATGGTTTTGTTGGGGCCTAGTACTACCTCACCTACTAAGCTATGGGGGATATTAGATGGCTTCCCCAAGCCGAATTGTGTTGATGGCTAGAGAGCCTATCTGTTGGAAATAAGAATAGAGGCTGAAGAGCCAAAGTGTTCTGTTCTACTTCAAACTTAAAAGTGAATTTATTACACTGAACTTAAGCTATTTATACAAAATAATCAACTTACACACTAACATCTTAAACCAATATCAAATATACATATTATAACTAACACATAGAAATATTTGGGATTCCGAATTCAGTGGGAAATAAACGAACAACGGAACCCGGTAGCATACTTGCTATGTCATCAAATTAATAGCACATGCCAATATGCATAGCCCGTCTAATACAATGCACAAATGTATCCAAATATGTCCAGCCATATGCACTACACAGTATGCAGTACATTGAACCTTAGTGAGTAGGTAGATACACTTTACAAAAGTAATCTGAAGCGTCGCGTCCCGTCATCGTCAGTGGCATTGAAATTATTACTTAATAATTTAGTGCATGAGGTTGATACTCATGACCATGAATGAAATATGAGTTCAAGGTTGGCTATCGTGAAGCGTAATGTGGATTAACGTCAATGACCGGAATTAAATGTATAATGACGTGGTCGCTAGTGTGATCCCTTCACATTATAAAGTTAATGTTACTCCGGGATTATGGAGCATTCCAACGGTGGAAGAATTTTTGAAATCGGTGCTGTAGTGTCAAAGTTCCCGTATACGTACCTGCTCCCGTGGGAATATTAGGAAAAAATAAATAGTCTATGTCCTTCCTCAGGTTCTGTGAACGGGAGACATACGAAAAACATACCGATATTGCTACATTCGCATTTTCAATATCAGTAAAGACTCCCGTTCCCGTGGGAATATGGTGCCGGTCCCGTAGGAATATGGGGATGAGTTAAAGTTTTTGTTACTCGGGGATAGTGTAGCATTCTAACGGTGAAAGAATTTTTGAAATCGGTGCTGTAGTGTCAAAGTTCCCGTATACGTTCCTGCTCCCCTGGGAATATAGGGAACCGTAGGAATATGGGGATGAATTAGTTTTTATGTTAGTCGGGGATAGTGAAGCATTCTAAGGGTGGAAGAATTTTTGAAATCGGTGCTGTAGTGTCAAAGTTCCCGTATACGTTCCTGCTCCCCTGGGAATATAGGGAACCGTAGGAATATGGGGATGAATTAGTTTTTATGTTAGTCGGGGATAGTGTAGCATTCTAACGGTGAAAGAATTTTTGAAATCGGTGCTGTAGTGTCAAAGTTCCCGTATGCGTTCCTGCTCCCCTGGGAATATAGGGAACCGTAGGAATATGGGGATGAATTAGTTTTTATGTTAGTCGGGGATAGTGTAGCATTCTAACGGTGGAAGAATTTTTGAAATCGGTGCTGTAGTGTCAAAGTTCCCGTATGCGTTCCTGCTCCCCTGGGAATATAGGGAACCGTAGGAATATGGGGATGAATTAGTTTTTATGTTAGTCGGGGATAGTGTAGCATTCTAACGGTGAAAGAATTTTTGAAATCGGTGCTGTACTGTCCCGTATACGTTCCTGCTCCCGTGGGAATATAGGGAAAAAATATGTAGTCTATGTCCTTCCTCAGGTTCTGTGAACGGGAGGCATACGAAAAACATACCAACTTAGCTACATTCGCATTTTCAATATCAGTAAAGACTTCCGTTCCCGTGGGAATATGGGGATGAGTTAAAGTTTTTGTTACTCGGGGATAGTGTAGCATTCTAACGGTGAAAGAATTTTTGAAATCGGTGCTGTAGTGTCAAAGTTCCCGCATACGTTCCTGCTCCCGTGGGAATATAGGGAACCGTAGGAATATAGGGATGAATTAGTTTTTATGTTACTCGGGGATAATGAAGCATTCTAACAGTGGAAAAATGTTTGAAATCGGTGTTGTAGTTTCTAAGTTCCCGTATACGTTCCCGTTCCCGAGCGAGTTTAGGGATTAATTGTAGCCTATGTGTTATTCTGATGTATAAGCTATATTATTGGAAAGTTTAATTGAAATCCATTCAGCAGTTTTAGCGTGAAAGAGTAACAAACATACATCCACACATACAAACTTTCACGTTTATAATATTATATACTAGCTGACCCGCCCGGCGTTGCTCGGATCTAAGTTATTTAAAAAATTGTCAGAAACACCCGCCGAATTAAGCTGAAGATAGCCGGAAAGTCTCTTGTTTTACGTTGCCGTTTCTGTGGAAATGTTATCATGAAATATAGTCTACATATGTATGTAGAGGTAATAAAGCATCCAAGTGTCGAAAAAATTTTTGATATTGGCTCAGAATTTCAATAGTTCCCGTTCCCGTTCCCATTCCTTTCCTGTCCCCGTTTCCGTGGTAGTTCTGGGATGATAAAATTATAAAACTAATCTCAGAGGCACCAAATATGTACATACAATAATAAACTTACTTGAGAATACAATTGATATGACATTTACATAGAGACTGTAAAATCTAATTTATAATGTTCTCGTGTCACAGTGTAAATTAAAGAAACAATGTTAAGGGTAGATGACCCTTATCACTTAGGGGTATGGAAAATAATTAGTAGCCGATTCTCAGACCTACTGAATACGCATATAAAATTTGGTGAAAATCGGTAAAGCCGTTTCGGAGGAGTTCGGTAACTAACATTGTGACATGGAAATTTTATATATATGTATAAAGAAAGATATTAATAGGATAAATTACAACAAACATATTGCCAACACTTTATCGATATAAAAGGGAAAATTATTAGTAGCGCAGCCTTAACAATAAGGTTGATTCAATAGTACTTCATTCACGCAAAAGTGTTCATTTAAAAAAAAAAAAAACCTCTTATGTTCGCATACGTATGGCACCATATCACGGAAATAGTGTGCACTTCCGACGCATGTGCTTGAACGAATTAATTATAAAGTGAAGTGTGCAAACGTGTATCGGCAATCCACAATACTCGAGAAACTACAAAGTTAAAACCTCACACATTACACGCTACTATCGTTGTTAATAGGGCCAGATTCGTCCAACCGGTTGCTCTTGCAACTCAATAATGATATTCCACCTACAGCGTTTATAAAATCCGTCCGCGAATTTCCTTTGCAAAACTACCCTGGAAATGGGTCAACTTCATTAAAAACCTTATTCATCCTGGTCACATCCTCGTAATAATAATAATTATCATCCGCCAGTGTGCATTATTTTATCGCTCTCATTGTTCGTCAAGAATTTTAAACATGCAGCTCAAACAAAAAGTAAAATGAATAAAATAAAATAAGAGGTCTATAAATATTATAAATTCCTGTCGTCATCTCTTCTGCTTCTTTTTTGTTGAAAGCAAAATACTCAACCAATTACTTTGTATGTCAGAATAATAAATTAAAATAAAGGTAAAATATACATGCCAACTGTGATAGAGATACAGCGCCTCAGCTACAACACTTTGGATTTGTGTTTGTGATTGTGAACTAAGCGATGATTGATGTTAACGCTTACGGTGTGTAGGTAGTAGGTACCTCTCTTTTACTCTCTCATATCCTTAAGAAAAGCAAATAAAGACGATAGAGATGTCTCTTCAGATAAATTGACTCAGGACGAAGGCGGAATCGCATAATGCAATCAATCATTATTAAATGGTTAACGTCTACTTAGAAATTTGTTCTTCTTTCTTCTGTTTTTTTTTTCTTCTCTTTTTTCTTTCTAATTTATCTATGTGTTCGATGTTCTTAGACGTACTTTTCTGTTGTTCGTTTTTGTATCTTCTTTAAGCCTCAAGGGGATTTTTAAGTGTCTACTTTTAACGATAAATGAAAAAATTAGCTTACGATGCTTTGTCAACTCGGCAAAAGGAGATTGAAAGAATTTCAAATGACTTTACAAATAAAGATATATTAGTTTGGCTCCTTGGAAAAAATTTTGTCTTGAGGCTCAGGGTGATTCCATTCAAAGTGATGAAGCTGAACAACATGAACAACATGTTAATAAAGGAGATGAAAGCACGGTTTTGGGGTATTCAAAGTACGTGCCAAATTCTTACTTGTTCAATGTATGCTTAGATTTTCAACCTAATTAGCTCCTTGGAATGGAATGCATGTGTGTGAAGATATTTTGTGTGTACGAGTTATTACAGGTGATTCGAATATAACACTTGTGGTTATATTTTGAGTAGAGCAGAGACAGAATCTGAGCAAAATAGAAAAACCTTGCTTAACTTAACGAGCGTGATGTGAAAATAAAAGTAAATGAGATCGTTACAATTTTCTTTAATTTTTTTAGAGATGTGATATATTCGGGGGCCAATGAAACAAAGCGGTCAGTGGTTGAGCAACACATTCACATACTGCATCCTGCATGGCCAAGTGGCAGAGTTGCAAAATAAGAACAAAATTGAAAGCTGAGCGGCTGAACGATGACGCTCAGCTATTTAATTTGAACTTACTTTGCCACATTACAGCTCTTTACGTGGCAGTGTCCTGAAAAAGAGTAAATAACCTAGGGAGTGGACCATATAGCGGTTTCTTTTTAACTTAAAGGTTGGTTTGACACTGACAGCTGTTTCCCTCTCGATATTTTGAAAGCCAGTAAAACCTGAGCAGAACGAAATAAGTCGCCTTACGCTTGAACAACGATGGGAAATGGTAAAACACTTATTTTCAAAGTGAAAGCTGTGTAGTCTAGGCATTACGTTTTTACGTTTTTTTTACGGAGCTACGGTTTGATATATATGGACACATGGACATGGCAGATGAAAGGTAGCAGATGACAAAATCCTTTTCGATTTCGATGGCACGAAACTAAAAAAAATTTATATCTTTGGCCAAACCAATTCCTTTGCGGGCGAGCTTTCTTGAGGTCTTCTTTCATTTGATTATGCCACCTAAGACGACGTCTAGCAATGTGCTCTCAAGAACCCGTTGAGTCGGAGCGTTGTTGTCCGTCAGCTCTTCACGTTTCAGCCATCGCAGTCTTGCAATGCGTAGCCATGTCGCGGTACAGCTTATACAGCTCGTTGTTGTATCTTCTTCTCCACACATTGTCTACGCATACGGGACCAAAGATCATTCATTCGGAAAATTTTTCTTTCGAAACGATCAAGGGTTTCCTCATCCGCTTTCGATAGGGTCCATGCTTTCGCGCTGTAAAGTAGGACTGGGGTGATGAAGGTCTAATACAAGGTTACCTTGGTTTTTCTAGAGAGGGTTTTGTTTCTCAATTGCCTTCTTAACCCAAAGAAGCAACGTTTGGCAAGAGTTATTCTCCGTTTGATCTCCGCACTGATGTTGTTGTCCGTGTCTACAGCGGATCCTAAGAAGACGAAGTCCTGTACTACCTCGAAGTTATGTCTGTCTATTGTTACGTTTTGTTCAAACGTCCTGGTTTGATGACAACGTGTACTTCGTTTTGCCTTCATTAACCATCAAATCTATTTTTGACGCTTCTGTTTCAATACTCGCAAAAGCACTTATGACATCGCGCTGATTTCTTTCCATTACGTCAATATCGTCTGCGTAAGCGAGTAATTGTACATCCTTTCTGGTGTTGACGTTTGAGTTTCTTACAATCTTTTCAAGTATGTTAATTGAATCGCTAGCCAGTTTATCGTCTTGCCTTAAGCCTTTTTCGACATCAAATGTTTTGGTTAATTCTTTACCAGAGTGAGTACTTAAAAGTCATCCTGCATCGAGTTTTTTTGTGCGAGTTTTGCAGGGATGCCGAAACTATTCATGGCTTTGTACAGCTCGTCTCTGAAAAAAAAAATGTGGTACGCGGCATTGAAATCATTGAAAAGATAGTAAATTCCCAGGCTTTTTCCAAGAACTGTGGTTATGTGAAAATTTGGTCTGTTTGAATTTTTCTGGTCTGAAACCATATTGATAAGCATCTATCAAGTTGTTGACGTGGGGTTTCAGTTATTCACATAATATTACAGCAGACAAGATCTTATACGTGACGTTAAGGAGGCATATACCTCCATAATTGGCGCAATTGTGAGGGTCTCCCTCGTTTTTAGGACCGGGCATTCGATACTGAGGTTCCATTCATCGGGTATACTTTCTTCCGACTATATCAAGCCGATCAGCTGGTGCATGCTTCTTTCCAACTGAGCTCCAGCTGCCTCAAAAAGCTCAGCGTTTATTCCTACTACACCTGCAGTTTTAATTGATTTAAGTTTGCATGTGGTAAGTTCAATTTCTTATTAGACGGGAAGGACGGCGTTTTTGATCATCGTGAAGTGATCTTTATTTATTCTCAGTAATCACTGCGATTTTCTCACTATGTCTGCCTGATGGTTACGAGCTTGCTAGGGGGTTTGTCACCCTGGCCTTATCTCGTTGTTATCATGGCAGCTGCAAATATTTCTCATATTTCTACATAGTTTTTTCCATTTGAGTTGTTTTTCCCTTCCTTTCCTTTTCTCTATTGAAAGCAGCCATTATTTTGGTCACTCTCAGCAATTGATTTGACCATTTTTGATTTTATCTTCGGCGACATTTTTTTTTTGTCAAGTGGCAACCGTTTCATTGGAACACACTAAATTCACTTTAGTTGAAATCAATTAATTGTGAATTCAGATTGAATAATCTAAATAAAAAAAAATAAATAGGGTGGTGCAACAGAGCGAGGAGCCCCTGAGCCTAGCGCATTTCTCACAACCATGCCTTGTGAGGGAATGGAGGGGACCTACAATTTTTCGCCGGTTCCGAACGGCTAATTGAGAATGCTTTTCATGGCAATGAATACTAACAGAGGACTTGCCAATTCCTCGCGAAAGGCGCTACCCTCGGAAAAACATTTTTGCATTTTGCCTCTGCTGGGATTCGAACCTCGAACCTCTAGGTGAGCAGGTGGGCATGCTAACCATTACGCCACGGGTACCACAATTGAATTGAAAATTGAATAATCTACCCTTACGCAATGGTGCACGTTCGAGAACATAGTAGTATTCAATTTTGTGTTCGAATGGTGGTTAATCAATAAGGTTAGTGCATGGAAGTCCTTTAAGGGCTAATATTAAGAATTTTCGTTGTCTTGTAGTAAATTCCATAGAAAGAGAACCACACTTGATGACTGGGGTCTATGAAATAACTCCCACGAAATAAGTCCCACTTTTAAAAACGAAATAAGTCCCACCAAAAATTGCTTAAAAAAATGAAATAACTCCCACGAAATAAGTCCCACTTTTGAAAACGAAATAAGTCCCACCAAAATGAAATGATTTAAAAATTTACTTGAAATGAAATAACTCCCACTCAAAATGAAATAACTCCCCCTTGAATAATATATTTCTTAAATGAATTAAGTCCCACTTTCGTAAACGAAATAAGTCCCACTTTTTCATTGTTTATTGCGATTTCAAATAAGAAGTATTTTGCTCTTCGAAAAAAACACACGTCGAATAATATGACGAATCAAAGCAGAGGAATAATAAAGAAAAATCGTATACAAGCAAGAAGAGCCATGAGAGATAAGGACAAAAAATTATGGTTGTCCCTTTTACGAAATATTGGACATTTCGTAAAAGGGACAACCATAACTTTTTGCATAAGAAAAAATACAAATTTAGGGGTATGAAATAACTCCCACTTTACAAAACGAATTTATTCCCACTCAAAACGAAATAAGTCCCACCTAAAATAAAAACGCGTAACGAAATAAGTCCCACCAATTGACGAAATAAGTCCCACTTTTAAAAACGAAATAACTCCCACTTTCAAAATAGCAATTTTTGGTGGGACTTATTTCGTTTTTAAAAGTGGGACTTATTTCGTGGGAGTTATTTCATAGACCCGATGACTGTATCAAACTGCCGCTTAAGCTCCGGTTTCATCTGAGACCTGACCTTTATGAATTCAATCATAGCAGACCCTATCACAACGTCGCTTTGATGTTGGTGTCAGTTCGCGTACAATACAAAGTAACGCGATTGCAGTTCAAAGCGAAAACTTCGGTGTCCTTGAACTTTATTTTGCTCGACAGTTAAAAAATTAACATTAAAATACGAGTAAAAATGTCAATTCCATGCCAACACAAAACCTTGAACGTAAACAGGATCGAAGCCGAACCCGGAGCGTGATTTCAGGCATGAGAAGCATATACTCCATAATATGAGATCGTACTAAGCAGTACAGAGCACGAATTATAAATGGATCCGGAAACCCTTTTGACCATCATTTCATTGAACCATGAAAACAATTTGATTGACAATTTAAATTTTCAGTAAAGTTAATAACACAAAGGTCCTTAAAACTTGATTCAAAACATCTACGAAAATAAAATAACGAAGGCTCTTTAGCTTCTTCTTTTCAAATGAAGTCAAGCTTTGGTAACTAATCGGGATAAGTTTGAACTCATTGTTATAAAACCAAACTGTAAAATGATTAACATCGGTTTGGAAATAAAAACAATCCATCTGGCCTCTGTTTGAAAATGTTCATATCATCAGAAGATATCAAATAGTCACTGAAAGAAATAAAAGAAATATCAGAAACATCATCATTGATTGCAAGAGTGAATAGAATGGGTCCTAAATGACTTCCTTGAGGTACACCAAATCATCATCATCAAATAATGGCATTAAGAAAGTTTAAAAGCAAATTACGAAACTTTGAACAAATTTTCAAAAAACCTGACCGATACATCATAGTTCTGAGCAGTTTGATAAAATTTCCTTGTGTCTCAAAAATTAAGGACATTGCAACGCAAAACTTTTCTTTAAAATTGGAAAAGTCACTCAAACATTTCTAAGTTTTTAATCTCAATCACAAAGTTCTGTAGCAGTGCCTTTTATTTAAGTTCAGATTAAATACCAGCCATATTCATCCCCACTCTGCGTCCTATTGATTGTCAGCTAATTGCTATGTATGTTTCCGTCTCAGCTAGAATTTCGTTTTTTCAACCTTCAAGTGCTAATTTTATCTTGTATCTCCCCCTACCATAGACATGTGTAGATGTAGCTAATTATAAGGTTAACCAACATAATTGAATCCAATAAATAATTCATTCTTTTTCATTGCGGTTGAATACTAATTGAAACCTATAGGCAAACATCAGAATACGATGAAGACCACAGTGGTGAAATTAGAATTATGCTAATGACTCTGATTGATCAAAACCCTTTTCAAGTGCATAGAAAAAAGTGCCTGGATGGATAAATCGGGGAATGAGACAAACACTCAAAAAGCCACAAAGCTTTTTGATTATAACAAATTAATCCCACAGACTTGATAAAAAATTAAAACTCCCTTCATCCCACACATCGCCACGCTTCGGTTGTATGCGTTGGTTGGAAATGTTTCAATTTATTTACGCGCTCGCCCATCCATTTCGGTCTGAATAGTTTCGGTTCACCAGACAAAAGCACTCATGTCGTCGATGGCTTACTAAGTTTTCTTCTTTTTTTTTTGGAGCTCCAACAAACTCGATTACATGATTAAGGGGAGCCTCTAAAAGAAACTTAGCAAGTTGCCTCCATCAGTATAAACGAGACAAATATTGGCCAAACGCTGGCAAATAGCCTGTGGCGACCTAGTCAGTCTTATATAAAACTTTTCAAGTAGCCTTCGTCGTTCTTATAAGTTCGTTTGCCCTCGCTTTATCATGTCGAGATGGGTAGGTTAGGTAGGTAGGTGTATAAGTGTATGCTTTGAATAAGTTAGTTCATTACGTTACGCATCGTTTATTACAAGGCTGAGGCAATTGCCCAAGTTTTCCCATTAAAGTCATCTCCATGCTACAGCGGTGCACATTCTTATGATAGGTGAGCCAAGAAAAAACGGAGGAAGGAAAGAGAATCTCAAATCACTATACGTAACCTATGCAACTGACGCCCTAATGACATTCTCACCCCATCCATCCATTTACCCTCATTCGCCGACTCGGCGCTCACCCCAAAAATGACGACGTGCCAGAAATACAAATGAAATTTTAAACTTCTCTTTAATACTTCCGATGGCACACACTACGATAAAAAGTATCCTTTAAATATACAGAGACGGACCTACCAAAGACGAGAAGGGAAGTCCTACAGCTAGGTATACTACGAAAAAGAAGGGAAAAAATAATATAAAATTAACAAGGCAGGAAGGAACTGTCTTGAAACACAGAACGACATTAGCGAACTCCCGAAGAAGTCTCATTATAAATGCAGTTGACACACTTACAACGCCCCAAAAAGAGCTTTTCTTGTGGTGGAGGTGGAGGTGAATTGAAAGAGATCTTGGAGCCGGCTCCACGAGAATTTTTCGTTGAGTTTGAAAATTCTCTACACCATTGGGGGAGGAGAAATATCGTTCAGTGAAAATTAGTCTTTCCCCTCAACTAACAGCTTCGTAAGTGGAGACTTCTCTCTCAAAGCTCTCTCACCCTCTCTGACAGAACTAAACTCAACTTTAGTGAATGGCAATGGCATGGCAAGAACCAAGAATGCTTCGCTAGGGATGGTCCACAGTCCACACACAAAAAAGAAAGGAAGAGTCCAACGAACGATATGACTGGGACACTCTATTCCAGGCTGTGGTAGGCTATGTATGCGATGTCTGTGGTGCTGTGACTAGGGTCTATTTTGTAATCATTTCGAGGTCCAACTGACCACGGATACCACCAATGAATATGGTAATCAATCATTTCACAGCGCAGCACCGGGATGGAGGATGCTGTGCTAAGTGTTGAGTGATGATGGGCTTTGGTATGCTTGCTTTAACGAAAATAAGGACGGATCTTCGAAAGTTGACACGTGTATGCGTATGAATTGCACCCTCATGGCGAACAACGACGTTGTTATATTCAGCCCTGTCACTTTCACACAAAAAACATATCATCATTTTGCCAAGGCCCTTTGACGTGAACTCCAATCAGCATGAACGATTAACTACATGAAGCACCCATCCTAATGGTCGGTCGTTGGCTTCACCTTTCTAGGTCCCGATTTAATGGTGTTCGAAGTAATGAAACCCCCCGGTAGCAGTAGCCCCAACTTATAGGTACTCATATTAGATGATAATGGCGGTTTGTGTCGATGTGTGTGGGAGTCTGTTAGTAGTAAACATTAGAGAGGACTGCATGGTGACGGGTATGTTAGGGGGTGATATTGGTAAATGGTGTTTCGGAGTGAGTTGTTGGGTTGGGTTGCCACAGGCACCCTCGAGTGGTACTCGTTAAATAACTTTTAATTAACTTTTCCTATTTGTTTTTGTTCTTTCCGTTTATTTTTTTTCATCCGCTCTTCATCGGCCCTTCCTGCCTGCATTTGTACCATCGAGAGTATATTTTTTTATTTAAATGAATAAGCTGTATTCAATGAAAGTTTTTGTTTCGTTTGTTTATTTTTACTTTTATTTCATTTTTGCATATGAACTGAAAGCTTTTCATGGTGTCCTCCTTTTATAGATGATGACGGGGCTACGGCTACACTTTTATGAGGGCATCATAAAATTGTTTATTGCCAGAACGTCGTCCCATCGCATGTTCTAAGGGCTCGCCAGGTGCAGATTATCATCGAAAACGCCAGACATTGAACTCATGGTCCATAGCCAAACGATTTAGATTGGATTCGAGTTATGAGAATTTTAACGTTCTAACTTCCAACAATTGGAATGAATGAACGGAACATCGAACGTATCGAGAGAAGAAAACTTTATCTCTCGTCATTTTTCTATCTGTCGCAAGTACCAACGTGTCTGTATTTCCTGTTCTAAGTTTTAGTACAGGAAAAAAAATCTTTGCCTGAAGACACGTTTCAGTCGTTAAAATTTGCAAATCTTCCAGCAGGAAAATTAAAAAAGAAAAAGTCTTTCCCGTTTGTCTTTCTGATTTTTTTTTTTTTTTTTGTTCCAGAGGAAAATAAATTTTGATTACTTTGCACATACAAGCTGAGGTGGGTATAATGAACGTCCCTTGAAGGGCGAAGCAATGGTGGCAAACAAGAGTCCTTTGCAGGGCACAAAAAAAAAGAAAAGATGTGAAAAAAAAAAAATGAGTAAAGTGTTTGTGTCATCCTCTTTAATTCGATGACACAAATGCCACATTGTCACAGCACGTGTGAGGTTTATTCTGCCTTTTGCTCCCCAATTCAGAGATAGGAGATGCAATGCATGACTATAAGTGGTTCGTTTTTTTGCACTATGGGTATGGGGGTAGGTCTGCATATTTGTATTTGAATCGCTGCAGGGTGAAGCAGAGTGGAAGTGGAATTTCGGTCGCATATTATGAATAACGGATTCATCGATGGACGACACACCATATACAATAGTATAACATTGATATCTATGCATGTATTTTTATCTTTTTATTGGATTATCCGCCTCCAATCAAATCGTGAACGTGACAGTTTTTGAAAAAAAGCAAACCCATAACTTGAGTGGATGTTTCCTGATAAAACAAAGTTGTATGTGAGTGGGCGGCGGCGTTAATAAAGTGGTGACAAGTAAAATGCTCCATTCAGCAAATTCAATTGAACGAAAAAATAGTTTTGACAGGACATAATTGGAAAGCGTTTGTTTTTCTTTTTATTTAATTTTTTATTTTTGGTTATTAAATGTCCAGCATGAAGAAACAAAATTGAATGTTCAATTTCGCAGAAGCCGATGATATTTATTCACAAAGTTGTTATTGTTTGCTCAATTGCTCTCGATTAACATGTCTTTTATTTTTTATTTTCATTGCTTTTTATTATAATTTTTCCAAATGCTGCTATCGCTTCTTGTGACATTTCAAACTTCGCGCTTTGCCTAAGGGTGTCTGTTAGTGGTGCTGTTAGGGTTGAAAAATCTTTTATGAAAAGTCTATATCAATCTGGCAGACCGATTAGCTAACTTACCTACTAGTATTTTTCCGAAGTGGAAGGTCAACGACTGCTTCGACTTTCGTCGCATCGGGTCAGTCTTTAACTTACCTCCGCCTGCTATAGATCGCCAAGTACCTATTTATAGGTTCTTCAAAACAGAACTAGGGTGCAGGTTTCTTTACAAAAAAACCTCAATCAAGCCACTTACTTCAAACTTCCAATTCACAGCAGTGTCTTCCTAGTTTAAATCTTGGCAGTAACAAACGCTGCAAAACAGGTGTCCATGAGAGCGTTATCACGTGTTAATATCATTTTTTCATTGATAGCCAAAGAGCAATAAAAGTGATTTCTGTCACTCTTGTCAAATCAAAGCTTGTTTCTTCATAACGAAAAGAGCTAAGGGTTCTTGGCACACAGCATAACGATAGACTCTGCTCGGTCCCCGATCACAATGACATACCAGCAATCGAAAAGAGGACGAATTAGTAGAGAAAAAGATCAGCACTTGACCTTTCACTCACTGACCAACCAATCAGGCTCCCACTTTTTAAACAGATCATTGGTAACAAAATAATACGAAAATCGAATGAAAGATGGGGATGCGTATATTCTTGTGTCACTTCCAGGAAACTTTGGTCAAAATACGATAGGAACGGATCGGAAGGCTACTCTTCCTGAATAGGCCTTCATTACGATCACTTATCAGTTATCAGTATTATAACAGGACAGAACCTAATAGGTTACCACAAAAAGAAAATGGGTTTTTGCACCGATGACTTATGTAGAGGATATAATGACGAAGACGAATATGAAAATACCACTCACTTCCTTTGTCACTACCGAGCAATTTGCAACACAAAAAAAAATTCTAGGCAGTTACTTCTTCAACAATAGAAGATTTATAAGATACTCCAAGAAAAAGCCTTTTGAGCTTCATTAAGGCCAAATTAAAAATTGACCAACCAAGAACTCATATGGTTTTACGAGGTTACAATACTCCAGGGAATCACAATGGACATTGATCTAAGTGTGGCGAAAATAAGAACAACCGTCAGCTCATTCTTCCTAACCAAACCTAAAACAGAACTTAGACTTTTTGAGGTTGATAGTTAAGTTTTTAATTCCAAACGGTTCCTTAGGACCTCAAAAACGATTTCCCAGAAGATTATGGACGGGAAAAACATTAAGGTACTCGGTTTTCGAATTTTAGTTCAAGGTCGTCTGGTCCGCTGCGAGCTCCTTTTGTGAGCGCAAAGGGGAAGGTACGTTAGGGGAGTAGAAGATGTATACGGCAGTTGTTATTGAAAATATTAATTTCCTGACTAGTCTACACTAGAATTGGATTTGCCGAATGTCTCTTTCAGGCATCGCAGATTGAAGGTATTGTAAAATTATTCACGATTTTCTTCTACTCAAAACTTTAAACGCGTTTATCTCAATACTGTAATTTTCAAGTTGGCCGGACTAGTAACTCAAACAATTTTCAAACCGGTTAACTTGAAATTTTGATAACATCTTGAAGTGTAAATGTCATTTTGTAGTAAATCGTTTCAAAAAAAAAAATTATTATAAGCAGTCACTGATACAGATAACAAAACCACGTTTCTGTTAAAAAAAATCTCCAAAAAGCTTATTTTTTCAGTCTCTGGGGTGAACGAGCCGGTCTCGAAATCCGGTGTCTACTTCTTATCCCATCGATTTTAGCTCTCTGCAATCTATTACTGATATAGGATTTAAACCAATCAAGCATAAAACCACGAAAGCCTGCCTTTTTTAATTTATTCAACAGAATAGTGTGGTTGACCGTGTCAAACGCTTTTGTAATATCTACAAACAAACCTGCCGTATTCCTTTTCTTATAAAGGCTAGACATAATATGATCACAAAACTGTAACAGAGCATCTTCTGTAGACTTCCCTCTTTGAAAACCGTTTAAAAATTTTACTACTCTAGTCTTAACAATTTTTTCAAAGACCTTGCTGAAAACAGGCAGAAGTGAGATGGGCCTATAATTTCTTATGTCACTTGCAGAACCTTTTTTTAATATGGGTACAATATCAGCGCACTCAAAACCTTCAGGATAGAAACCCGAAAAAACACACCAATTGAAGATAAATGACAGGATATCGATTAAGAAAAATGCAATTTTTTTAAGAATCAGGCTCGAGATACCATCAGCTCCGCAGGAGCTAGAATTTTTTTAACTAACAATAGTTTCAAGTATCTCAAGAGGAGTTATGGACTCGAGAAAAAAACTATTACCTTGCATCTGTTCAGTTCTTCCGCAAATAGACAATAAGATCGAACGATGAGCTAGTGATCCAACTATGTAAAGGCACGATCTCTGATTCATCTTCGAATGACCTTGTCCATCAAAACGCGTAGGTAATTAAACAGACTGAATGGCTGGCAAACACAATTTACTATCTGCTCTCTTTCTCCGCCGGTATTTGCCACAACGCCTTCTTCAAGTCAACGCTACTTATGAAGCAAGCATCAGATGAACGGCTGAGGAGTCCTTCTATGAGGAAGTGGATTTACGTCCTTCTTGGTCACCGAGCTGAGTCTTCGAGCAACCAGGCAACCGGTATTTTACGGTTGTTTTCACTTATCTTCTTGATGAGTGCAACGGGTGGGCACCAATGACCACACTTTCCCTAATCACACCCCTGGTCCTTTTCCTAGATGTCTGTTCTAGAGAAAGGACTTTCAGCTGGTCTTCCACACACTGAAATCTCGCTCACTACTCAGGGGATCGATTCTCGATCTGTGAAGCTGTGAAGTGATAAGAAAAATATCATTTCAGTTTTCATTGAGATTTTTCACTTAATCATTTCATATACTCTACTTAAGCGATTCCCGAACTCAAAACGATAAACAGCTTTCAAAATAAGTACTAAAGAGTACTAAAGCGCTCTCAATGATAAGTTGTAGTTAAAGTATCTGTCTCTTTTTATTCATTTTTGAATCTGGCAAATTTAATTTTCACAAAAAATGTTAAAAATAATAATTCAAACATGAATTAATAGTAGAAGTCCTGATTTATATTTTTTTCAATTTTTTTCTACTGGGGGCATTGAAAAAGTGAAGTTATAGACTCGCGTATCTTGGATTATCTTACACTTTGAAATTGTGGAAAGGTTAAGAATTCGCAACTTTAGTATAATGGAATTTTCCTTGAAGAAGTCAGTATTAGAAACATTAAGTTGTTGCAGTTCACAAAAACTAAAATCAGTATTGGATAAATCAGCATCCTGAAGACTGGCTGAGAAACAAATACATGTTTTATCTTAAAACCATTCAAATATGATAAAGGAATTTGAGAGTCTATTACACCCTGATTCTTTTTACAAATTTTTTATATGTGCCCTACAAATAAACTTGCAATATCCAGATTATTTTTCCGCCTAGCTGTGTCATTTGCCTAACTATACTCAAGATTTACGTACATTGCCAAGATTCAAGTTTAATAAGTTAGAGAGATTCATTTTCATATTCGAAAAATGAGCTTGCAAACCAATTATGTTGTACATGTAAGAAGGAACTTTTAGCAAAAGATGAAGATGACATTTTGAAGCTCTACAATCAAATCATCCCTGATTGTCATAATATAGGCTATGATTTCGATTGAGAACAATTTTCGGGCTGTTTAAGACATTTGCACGTGTGTTTTGCATTTTACATATATTTCTAAATTCAAAACATTCGTTTTTGACAAATAATTTTTCATGTGAAGAAGTTTTGAAGTTTGTTTTAATTTTTTCAAAGAACGACAATCGAATTCCTCGTGAAGCTGTGATGTTCACAGTTCGGAAATCGACCCTCTGGGCCCTATTTCATAAACATTGACAAGTGACAATTCTACAAAACTGTCGCAGTTATCTGACAAATTTCCATTTCAAATCGCATTGCCAGGTCGTATATGACAATTTTGTAGTAACAAATTTGTCGCTGTCAGACTGTGATTAATTTGTCATTACAATTTTGTCACTGTCAGATACTGATATAATTGTCATGATATTTTTGTCTGATAAATTTGTCGTGAAAATTTTGTCACTGTCATATATTTTGACAAATTTCTTGCATTGTATGCGAGAGACTAAATTTAGCTAGAAGAAACTATATGCCACGCAAGATCTTTCATTAAATTGAAAATCACTTAATGCAGCAAAATCATTGTTAAGGACGACGTATTTCGCGAACTTGTATCTCAGACTCATTATCGCTTTCACTTGAAGAAATAATATTCGACATTTTTAATTCAACTTGTCACTTTTCGACCGAAACTCAATTGCCTGTCACAATTGTCAATTACATACTGACAAACTTGTGGTTTGTATAACCTTTTTCTGTTCAATAAAAAATTGTCACTACAAATTTGTCGGGGAATTTATGACAATTTTTAAAAAATCCCTGACAGTTCATTGTCATGACAATTTTTTATGAGACGAAATTACGACAATTGTCGCAGACTCCCGACATATTCTACAAAATTGGCAATTTTTCTATGGGACAGAATATAGACAATTACCAAGTTGTCATTTACAAATTGTCACCTGTCGCTACTGTCAATGTTTATGAAATAGCAATAGGGTCCTGGTGCTACATGCAAAGCCATCCAGAAGTTAATTTCTAAATTTAGTTATTGATCCGAATTTGGTACTGAGTAAAATGTAATTGTTTAAGTGGTTGCTTTAAAACCTACTTCTGTTTGATCTTAGCTATAGTTGCTTGGTTCTTAAAATCAGCTGTATTAACCACAGGTAGATGTCGTGAAACCGGTATTTTATAGCCCATCAACAACATTTTCACAATTTTTACCGAAAATACTAACAATAGCGCCGCTATCTAGCAGCCTAAGTATCTCTCGGTAGCCGATCTTGGAAAATAATGAACAATATCAACCGATCAAATTATAGCTGTGCTATGATGGTTTAGAATATCGCTGCAGCGCAAAGCAGCAATCACAAAGCTCAAATCGAAAGAAAAGATCCAGCTTTTAAGACCCTGTATTGTATTTCGAAGATCTGTTATGAATTTGGTCAAGATCGGCTTAATAGTCCTTGAGAAGCCTTGCGGAAAAAAATTTTTCGAGAAAAACGTATTTAAGGTTTAGAACCCTTAGCCTATTTTGACCTCCAGTTGGTTCAATTCTCATCATTTACAAAACTATTACTCAACTCGAAAATTAAGGATAATACCTATTCAAGAGATATTGCAGACAATAAGAAAATGTAGAAGCCATGAGACCCATGTAGATAACCCTGCAATATACTCTGCCAGGATGCACCGCTTGCCAACTATGCACCTCTTGCCCCCAACTTACCCAGAATCAAAGCGTAGTAAGCATTATTAACAAAAGCTTTCGGAAGATGAATAAGCAAATAAATTTCACTTAAAAACTGAAACGTTCTGATCTCAAAATGGTTAAATTCAGCATTCAACATTCTTCAACGTATTTCAACTAGAAAGTCTTTCGTATCGAATGATAAATACTAAATGATTACATACTTTCCATTTGCGTTTACACATAAACTCATCGTTGTACTATACAATTTAAAATTGCCAAGATACATGGTTTCCAATTGTTGCCGAATTCAGATGCATAAGATAGATTATTTCTGATACATCCGAAAATTTCAATATAAATCGCCTGCATCAGGTCTATGATTTTACTGTCGCCTCACTGCACAATATCTCATTTCCGTTTTTGCTATTCGTCCAGGCAAAACGCTGTGCTGAGATAGAGATATGTATGTTTGAATTTCATGGATTGCTGCTCCATTGGTCTGGAAGAACATGAAAATGGAATTCTATGAAAAGTTGAATTTTCCTTTAAAATCCGGATTGCTTTGTTACAATTTATCAATGTCTTCTTATTATTTGCTTGCTTCTGGTTGATGGAATCAAAGAAAACAATTTGAAGCCAATGCCGAATGCCGAGGCTGATCTTCAAACAAATTTTACTCGTTTTAAATTATGAGAGAAGCAAGACAAAAAAAAGTGATTTGTACGAAAGAAATCAAATTTACTTATAATGGATAAAAACGAAGCTAGCTACATCAATGTTATGGTGAACTTCGTCTAATTGAATTGGAAAAGAAACGTCGTAAAAAAATTAGAACAAAAAAAGAATAAAAAAAGCTCGAGATATAAATTTGATGTTGGTATACGGAATTTATATCAGTACTTTTCCAAGACATTCCTTCATAGGCTTCTGATGGCATTAAGTTGGAAAAAGGAAATGCATTTAAAGGCTTCCTATTCATTGAATTAATAAAAATAAAAAAAAGCACAAAACATAAATGAGATCGATTTGATACTCCTGAGGGAAATTAATAGAAAAGCTTTGAATCATTTTAATTATATTCAGAAAGAGAAAACAAAGTTGTGATCATAAAAAAATAACAAAAATGTAGCTCACCATAAAAATAAATTCTGAATTATTAGGCCAGACCTGAAAGAAAAATAAAATTCACAATTAAATGAATGCAGTCGATGCAGTTGAAACACTAAAAGGAACTGTTTTGAAATAGGCACACAGTTTTAATTCTAAACAATCGATTTTTCAAGAATCCGAGATAGGTGTCATTCAATTTAAGGTTAAACATAACTAGCCTATTAAAATATTACGGAATTAATTCTAAGAATATGGGATTTCACACAATACAATTTTTATTAGCAATTTATTTATGAAAGTTTGATTTTAAAAATGGAAATTATTAAATTAATTCCTGTTGAGTGAGAACCTGACTGTCAGAAGGCAGATTTGAAAGCAAAATCAAATTTAGGGACGAAACATTTTCTTTCTTAAATGTGGAAGAGGTGCAGCTTAATGTTTTACTCTAAACACATTTATTTCCAGGATAAATCTCTGATCAGATAAATCTCAGATTGGAAAAGGCCTGAAAGATTTTTCTTATTTTTTTCTTTTGTTTGAATTGCCAGATAAAAGTTTGTATGAAGAAAAATTATTTCCTTTCAATTAAAACAGTAAGACTTACGTACGGTATACGGTTGGAGGCATAATATAAAGAAGAAACTTTTTTAGATTTCAAACTATTTTTAACGGGATCGAGACACTGTAAATAAGACGAGACACTACACTACGGACTTTACAATATCAATTTTTTAATCAAACGAATTATTGATTTTTGATGGCCATCGCTACGTTTTGACATGATTCCACACTACGTGGTCACGGGTAAACAGTTTTACTTTTTTTTGGACACGAGACTTGATGTACAAGGCATTAAATCGAGTTTTCCAATTTATTTACGGTTGAAATAGGTGGTGGATTAGAAGCCATTTGGTTTCTGGAAAAAAATTCTCTATAAGCCTTAAACTACATAAAGTACATAGTTGCTTTAGAAAACAAATAAATTTTTAGGCAAAAAAATTGGCAAGACTAGGACGCACAATTTTGCGATTGTGTGCTAAGTACAATATCAAAGTCTTGAGGCTGAGTACAAGGTTTTACGCTCTTCATAATATATTTTGCAGTATGGTAAACTGGGGCACATTCGTTACTTCTTTTTCATAGGCCCATTTTGCCGTTTTTAAAACCTTCAACAGATCTTGTTTTTTGTTCTACAGGTAGTTTTAATAGTGGTAATTAATTCTTGGAAGAAATATTCATCATATTTGTTACGGGCCGTTTTTGGTCGTCGGGGTCGCGCTGGCATGCTTGTCCGGCTCCTGCTCGTCGATGGGCGTGGGACTTGACCCCCATAACCCGTATACAAAAAAATCATGCCAGACTTTGTTGCTAATTAGGTGTTGTTTTAGCATACGCGAGAAATCTCCTCAACCCACCCTACCATGTCACTGATCTCGCCTCAGTGACCCTTAATTAGCCATCTCCTCTATCCTTCGGTCCATCTATACACTTCCACTCACCCCTTTATGCCTAACACAACCTAGCAACTCATCCTAACAATCAAACCACACTGTTTCATTTCATAAACATACTATAAATCATTTAATTATGCAAAAAGTAAATCTAATTAAACATTCTTCCCCTCAGTGAGGGCTTTTATAAATTATATGTATTATTCTATGATCTAAATATTTAACTATTCTTGTTATTAAAACTTTTCTGAGTGTATGTATCTATATGTATTGAAAATTCCTCTTCGGAATATACCGCGCTTAATCTACTTATATAAAATGGTTCCACAAGAACTCAACCGACTAACAAAGTTTATACATATACATATATGAAATCAAATAATTCGAATCAAACAATTATGACTCACCGTTTTCTATTATATCCGCTGACGATGATGTGGCCACAGCATACGGGCAGGATTCTGGTGGTGTGCTTGATTCTGATGTTTACTACGACGCACTCAGGGGCGTAGCGAGGGGGGGGGGGTGTGGGGGGGGTGTAGCACCCCCCCACGATTTTTCCGAGTCGGCAAATCGAGGAAGAAAAACAAAGTAGATTTGTCGAGTTAAGTCAACTCAACCAAAAAGACACGAATGGAAGTGTTTGTGACAGTGGATTTGTTGCCAAAAAAATAACAAATCGGCAAATTAAGTTAGAAAAACAAGGTAGATTTTCCGATTGCCATGCCGAATCGAGTGATCTCAACCAAAAAGACACGAATGGAAGTGTTTGTGACAGTCGTTTTTTGGCAAAAAAAAATAACAAATCGGCAAATTAAGGTAGAAAAACAAGGTAGATTTCCCGACTGCCTTGCCGACTCGAGTGATCTCAACCAGAAAGACACGAATGGAATCGTTTTTGTCTCAACTTAGTAATTCTATAATCAGGGTCCTGGGGGTCAATTCCCGATCTGTGAAGCTGTGAAGTGAAAACATTTATCACAGCTTCACTGAAAATTCGAGTCTCGATTAGTGAAAATCCAACTTCAAATGTCAAATTTTTTTCATATGATAAATTTCTTTTCATTGCCGTCTTCAAAAAGGCCGCGAGGTGTGACGTATCTTAGTCCGACTACCCAAAATGAATTTATTGATCTCTTGGGTACTACAACCAAAAAATCATCGTGAATGAGATCAATAAAGCTGGTATTTTTTCTGTAATGGTTGACACAACCTCTGGCTCATCGCATCAAGATCGACTTGCTGTCAACATTTGATACTTAGTCCAAACTGAAGAGAAACCTGTTCCTATTGAACGCCTTTTGGAAATGGATGTCGTTTTAACAAAGAAGACTGGAGAAGAGTTGGCACAAAAAATCATATCTACACTTCAATCAATAGGTATTTCTGTGATGAATATTGTATTTCAATCCTATGACTTTGCCAAAAATATGTCCGGGAAGTATAATGGTACCCAGAGAAAATTGTCAGAAAAATGTGGTAAGAAAATCCCGTACATTCCATGTCAAGCGCATCGTATAAATATTTTCGTTGAAACAGCATGCAATTCAAGCGTGCTGATCAAAGAGTTTTTTAATACTTTGGAAGCATTGTTTGTTTTTTTCTATGGTAGTACAAAAAATTTTCAGTGTATGCAAGAAAAATTCAAAAACATTGAAAACTCCTTGCAATTGAAAAATTTTTCAAAAACTCGATGGACTGCTAGAGCTGAAACAGTAAAAGCTGTGTGGATATCCTTTGAAGGCATTGTAAATGCTTTAGAAGGAATAAAAAGCGATGCCAGTTCTTTTGATAACAATAATCGTACCTATGCTTATGGTCTTTTGAAAAAAATCTTAGATTTTGATTTTATTAGTTCGTTATATTTTTGCAAAAATGTCATGTTTAAAGTTAAAAATTTGACGGAAAGTCTAGAGGCGGAAGAGCTAAACGTTTTTGACGCTTCATTACTGATTCGAAGCACATTGGAGTTATTTCAAGAAATGAACGATGATGACATTCAATTAAATGCTTTGATAACAAGTTCTTCTTCATTTGCTGAAAAACTAAAGATATAAGTCCCGAAAACGATTTTTTAAAACATCATAGAACGCGTCGGTTACCAAAGAGAATTGATGAAAATTCTGAAACTGCTTTTGTATTTGATCTATAAACATTTTATAGAAAAGAGTTCAAAATGGTTCTTCAAACTTTTATTTCGCATGTTAAAGATTATCTAACAGATAATTTTACCATTTTTGAACCTTTCTTAAAAATTTTTAAAATACCCGCTTCCAGAGCAAATGCCAACATAGAACTAGTCAAATCTATCATAGAATTAGATCCATTTTTTTTTTAAAGAAGATGTGGACTGCTATTTATCGGAACTGCAAATTCTTCTTTTTACTTGTGAGAAATGCTCAAATTTCGATGATATTGTCAAAGAAGTATTCAAGTTAAGATATGTGATTCCGTTAGCCTTTAAACTAGTTTGCTACATGTTAACTGATCCTGTGACGTCGGCTTCTTGTGAGCTGTCATTTAGTAAACTTAAAATAGTTCTTAATTATTTGCGTACGACGATGGGTAGTGATAGGCTAAGTTCATTAATGCTTCTGTATTCCTCAAAGGATCTTGTTAATAATATTCAACCTAGTGAGGTCGTCAATAAAAGGGCATTATTAAAACACCGGAGAGTTGGAGTTTAAATTCCCATTGATGAACTTTTTTTTGAATAATGATAACATTTTTAAAGACTAAAATCAAAGAATATGTACTCTTTCTCATACCAAATACTATATTGTAATATTATTTCTTATAAATACTTTTAATTTTTTTGTTGTTATATCGCTAGGTATATTGCAATTATAAACTGATTTTATGTTAATAAATGAATTTCTGTGAAATGAACACTTTTACGTTTTTAAATAATTTTATTTATTTGTTAGCTGAGCCACCCGGTGTTGCTCGAGTCTGTAGTTTTAAGGTTCCCTTTCTCGTTCTTCCGCTTCCGTAGGAATATGGGTATAAGATATAAGCTTTTTTACTGTGGGATTATGTGACATCGCAATGACGAAAGAATTTTTGAAATCTGTTCAGTAGTTTCTAGGTTTCTGTTCCCAACCCCGTTCCTGTGGGTGTATGGAGATAAAACCTTGAAAGGAACCATCTCTGGTTTGAACTATGTCTACCCTGAAAATCTCATAAGAAACCAGTCTATAACGGACATAAATACAAACATACATACATCCTATTTTATATATGTATAAAGATTTATTTTTTGATGCAGTCGGCAAATTCTGAAGACTAGTCGGCATTTCAATAAAATTCACCCCCCCCATGGCTTGGAGCCTCGCTACGCCCCTGGACGCACTGTTGGCTAATTTTTTTATCAAAGAAAATTATTTGACTATATAATATGTACTCTATTAAGTTGGTGAGCTCGCGCCCCGCCCACTTGCGCACTTTATGGGTATATTCCGGTATCGGTATATATTTTGATATATATACCCGTACTACGGTTCTCAAATTAAATTTTTAACACAATTATATGCCTTATGGGCCAATAAAAAAATAAAAGAAAGTCACCAAAGTGGTGCAATAATTAAAAATAAAATAAAATTGAATTTGCCGGGATGTGAACCCGGGTCTGCTGCCGCAGCTCCCTTTATGGGTGAGCACTCAGCCTACTCAGCCAAAAGTCTGTCTGGGCTTTGCTGGATCTGCTCAGTGTTTTAACCGGTATCTAGAACCACCAATCCAAAAGTAGTGAATTTTCACTGAGCTCTAATTTCACGGATTTTTTTCCTAGGACGGCGCGGCGTAGATATAGAGTGTGGCGACTACCAGTTATGCTAACACTAGCCACCATCCACGGGTTCTATGTGGCTTTAACCTTTTTGAAATAAATTAAATTAATTCACACTATCACTCATACACAACAACAATCTAACATACCTTTCAGCAAATATCAACCTGGATTAAATTCCACAGGATATCAATCTCCGCAATTACACTCCACAATCCAAAAACTATCGTTAGCCAAATCGAAAAAAAAACTAATAATCAAACTAAAATTAATTTCACAAAACTACATCAAATTGCACAATCACTACCAATTTCAGTAATTCCAACGATCCTCACTCTTCGACAGTTTTCAAACCTTTGTCCAGCTTCACCGGTTAAATTGAATTAAAACCGTCAACTTCTCCTCTCCGGTTTTCCGTTGACGGAGATCTTTACCGGCTGGAGGCGGGACTTACTCCCGTTTTCGGAGCTTTCTCTCACTAAACCGATTCACTGACAACTCAAAACAACCATATTGGGATCAAAGTAGTGTTGCCACTATCCCACACTCAAAACAAACACTTTCGCATACAACACTCCAGTCAAAACCCATATTTCGTTACATATTATTCACCGTACTGGAACTCTAACCATTTTAAAAACTTACCTCTGTTTGATGAACGTGCCCCGGCACGGGGCAGCTTCGTCATTCAACGGGGATCATTCAGCATCCTAAAAACGTCAAAGAAAACATGAAGAGTTAACTATCCATTTCATATACATATCGTCGGCTGAGTACTATCTTGTTCAATGGGCCATTTTTCACAAAATTCAGTTCGGTATGCAGTCTTCATAATTTGGGGGTGCTTTTCCGATTGGCGCAGACTATTTTGCTCAACATATCTCTTTTAATTTTCAAGCTATGGAAAACAGCTTTGTTCAATATGACACATTTCTAACTCTTTTGGGTGTCATTTTTGTTCATCTATTTTGGTCAATGTCCACTGTTTTTTTGTTCAATATTCAAAAAAAAATTCCAACTTGTCATTGCTCCATACAACATTTTTTAATATCCAAAATGACTTTCATATTGATATTAATATATAACTCATTTAGAAGAAAAGAAAAACATTTACGGCCAATTTCTTCACACAGAACTAACGATAGATCTGGTACTAGTCCTAAAAATAACAAACAAATCGGTATCAACTCATTTCTTCACATCAAAAATTAAAATAAGTTCTGTCAGTTTGAAACCGAGTACTACTTAGGACCCGGTATTAGCTAGCTCTTCAAAAAGAACAAAAAAATATATTATTATACCAGTCATTAGTACTCAAATGAGTATCAACTCATTTCTTGACAAAACACAAACACACTAGTTCTGTCGAATTGATACGATAAATTAAATAGTACCCGACCAAAATTAGAACCAAAAAGTTGGGGGTCTAGCATACAAAATCAAGTCGTTTCGTTGGAGAATAATTTTAGTTTTTCGCTTTGAATCGATTGGATATAATTTTTGAATATGTTTACTTTTATTGGAATCAATGTGCATTTTTTTATGGTTACAGTTACAAAACAAAATGGGTGGAGATAATTTATCTATGGGCTTTGATAATGTCGAAAACGATGAAGAAGTGGTGGAAGTTCGTCGTGTATATCGAATGCCACAGAGAAAAAACTAAAATACATATGTAGTTAAGATGACGTTGACTTTTTTCAACGTTTTTGACAAAATTAACATTTCAATTTGTTCTTCAATTAGTTACAGAAGAATTAGCACATATGCTAACACGGTATTGTGAATATCAATTGTAGAGTATCAAAGCTAATCATGAACTGGATTTTACACAGGTCTCGTTTTGTATCAACGGCACAGAAACTTCTTGTTACTTTACGTTTCATGACATGTGGATCAATGCAGTTAGCAGTTGTTGATTTCATGCATGCGTCGGTCTTTAGTGTTTATCACATATCACCAAAAGCCGGTATGGCATAAATACTACATTTGGACCAGTGTGTTAAAACGCCCGCAAACAAGAGAGAGAAGCATCTGAATTTTACAAAACTGTCCAGTTCCCACGAACAATTGGGGCCAGTGACTGCACCCATGTGAAATTGCAATCACCTGGCGAAGAATCAGTAAGTGAAAATTGTACACATACACCAATAATACCGCAATTTCCTGTGTATGCATATCGTTTACTGCCCAAAAAATAGTTGCTGCATATTGCATAATATATGCATCAATACTAACGAACCGCAGCCGCCTGAAGAGACAACTCAACATGAAGATCGTTTAAGTCGAATTATTTTAAGTTGATCAGTTGAAAGCGATTCCGAATCAATTGGAGGAAACCTAAATAACAGAAATACTAATGTCAAAGAAAATATCACCCTACAATTGCAATAACCAAACAAAACAAAAGATATCAACTTTTTTGGTTGTTTTATTTAAAATAATAAAATCAAAACCATACTAGTTAAATAATAGTACCTAACCATAATTAAAAAATAGGATCCAACGACGTAGTGAGGACATAGTTAAAGGTATCTTCTACAATCTTCGGCAATCATAGCCCAATCTGCTTTCATGATTTAATTTGCTGTCCCATTTGTTCGACAGTTTAATTCCGATTTCAATCCAAGTTCGCGGTACCAATTTTCTATGCAATCACGTATTGCATAGAAAATTGGTATCTTTCTGACTCCAGCTAGCACTTCGGTTTTTCCTTTGGGTATTTTCATTCCTTTGTTCCAGGGTTCTATATGTATAATACATATATGTACATATATAAAATAAACTATATACATATACATATATGTATGTATGGATGTACATTTTTGTACATAAACAAAACTACATACATGAACACGACCGACGGCGACGGTACTTACCAGAGTAATCACATCCATATCAAATTAATTCTAATAATTGTATAAACGACGAAATTTACAAAAATAATTGAGGAATTTGAAGTTCAATTCAAATTTATAATTTTAACTGTCAAAAAAGTGTCGTAAAAAAGATTCGACCAGTTTTAGACGTATCAAGTCACTAGTACTTCAGTAGGAGTTTAGATCTGGTATCTATGATGTGAAGAAATGAAGAAGTACTAACTTTTATGTAGGACCAGGTATTAAGGCTATTACCAGGTCTAGCTAGACCGGGTACTAGGCCCCCTTAGTACTAATGTGAAGAAATCGGCCGTTAGTGTGACTGTTTTAAAACTAAAATTGCCTTTACACGAGCAATACTTATGTTTTCTGGTTTCATTTCTCTTCAAAAATTTATATAGCCAATCTTCCGAAGCATCTTTAGATATATCCATATAGATATGTTCTTCAGCGCATATTCATACGCCAGCTTTCGAAACGAACTGTAAGTCAACCCAAAGTAATGAAAAGCCGACTTCTTAACATAAGAAACGAGTTCTTCCTCTTGAACTCTAGTGAAGACTTGTTTGGAGGTATACTTTGATTGAAATTTCACTGCACCTTTGGAGTCCGATGGCTCTTCCCAAGGGTCCCGTTTCAAGCCTTGATTGCAAGGTCTGACGTTTTATCATGTATTTTCTTGCTGCAGACGAAATAGTTTCATTTTGCATTAAGACATCCGCAACTGTCTTCTTCATGAAATTTTCGTTAATGGAGTTTCTATTGATTTTCCATTTATAATTTCAAACCATATTTACACTAAAACTAGAAAGACTAAAATCAAAACTTAATTTCGGGGTACATTCGGCACCCGCTCAAACTGCCCCAAAGCCATATGCCGAATTTTCCCCGACGTCACAAAATTGCTTAATTTTTCACATGTGCTTAGCAGTTTTAGAAACAGACTTTTCCCTTTATTATATTTGACTTCCTAAAGTATAATACTTGGTAATGAATGAAATCTGCATTCCTTATGGCAATTTTTTCACTTAGAAAATCACTACTTACCAAATATCCAAAATAGCAACGGAGAGTGGGAAAACACAAAACTGCACACAACTTTCTTGAATGCGAGACTACTAATGTCAAACTAGGAAGGTGTTCGTGAGTTCAGTAATAGATGCATTCAACGCAATTTTTATTTCTTAATTCAGCAAGCATCCAGTCGAAAATAGCTTTGACGAATGTGCCCCGATAATGAATGCACCCCAGTTTACCATACAGGGTTGCCAACTGTGCAATAATGGTGTAAATAGAATAAAATCGCAAAAAAAAACTTCAAAAAATTAAATTGAATATTCCAAAGGTCTTTAACGATAGTTTAAAAACGCCACTTTTTAGCAATCAGATTTTAATACATGAAAACACTAAAAATTTATTAATAATCGTTAGAGCAGTTTTTTTTAATCTGTTTTTCATTTTTTCCTTTCTTAAAAAACTACTTTCATAAATATCAAGTTTGCAAGTTTGAAGACCTTTTTAGAAGATGTTTCAACAAAAAATTTTAAAAAAAATCAAAGACATTGTTTTGAAAATATTAAAAAGAAAAGTTTCTAAAAAAAAAGAGTAAGTTAAGTACCTATTCCAAAAATTAAAATTTTTCAAATGTTGACTCGTTATCTTTTTAAACTACACAGAACTTCTTTCATATAACATTTAGTGAGAAGCATGTAAGCCATTAACGAGAAAGTCGATTAAAAAAAAAACGGTAGTATGGGGGTACCGTTCTTAAACTATTTCCAAAAAATGTTTTAACATCACAAGAAAGACCTTCAAAAAATAGTCCTTCACACAAAATTTTATCGTTAGGACCGTTTTCGAGAAAAATAAGCACCATTCTGAAGGTTGTATGGCAGATACCTTTATTTCAAGACCTAGGGACTCAACTCTAAAAATCCCTCTGCAGGCTACCTTGTAACAAACTATAAGTGCAAAATTCTATGAAAATCGGTGTAGCTGTTCAGGCTGTAGATTCATATACGGGCAGACAGACATACTGATATCAAGACAGACAGACAGATTTTGAGGGCCCACTTTTTTCGTATTCTCTATCATCGTTATGTCATATTTAATTGTTATCACAATTTTTTGTCTTATATAATACATATTATCTTATAATACTTAAATTTAATATTATCTACCTATAATCGCAGGTAAAAAGTGTCCTAAAAAGTTCCAGATAGTTTCCAATATTCTTTCCAAATGACATCCTTTGGAGCGCGTATTGTTGAAGAACTGCGTTTCAAACCGTCTTGCAGTAATGAATGCAATGATTTTTTTTGTGAATGCAATGTTATCCTTAATGTTTGCACAAAAACATCACTGATGGGCTGTATCATCTCAACACGGGTCATATTTATAAATTTTATTCAATTTTACTGATTCAAGGGCAAATTCCCCATCGCACATAGGGGTATTTGCCTCGAAAAACCGCTCATATAAGTTTTTCGAAAAATGTAAAATTGAGAAGCGATTTTTTTCTTAGCTGTAGTTAAATACCCATAGAATATTGCACCGCAATTGCTTTTTTTTTTAATGCACCCACTACCGCACAGCATCTGTTGGAAGTCATCGATCGTAAGCTTTTAATGTTGATCAGTTTTGCTGTCAGAAAAATTATTTCACTAATAAATTTTTTTTTTTGGTTTTTTGCTATTGCACTTACAATTTTTGTTATGGAAGTTTCAGTTGCAGGTGTGTACCTTTTTTTAAAGCGATTTTCATAGCGTTCAATGCTTTAATTTAATGGAAAATGAATTTATTGAAATGTATGAAAAAGGGCAGTGTTTTTTTTTTCATTTATTTTTTTAATGGACCTTTTGTTATATCATTCCGTGTTATTCGGCAATATGTTTGATATCAGCTTAAAGAAGAAGATGTCAAAAAGCAAAAACAAACAAAAAAAAAAACCCTGCCCATAACTGCCCCTCGAAATTGTATCGTCCCTTATGTATACCTAGTTTTGTGAAAATAAATAACTTTTTATCATCCAAAAATAAGCCTTACTTTGAAGGGTCAATCTGGATTGCGTGTTTTTACAAAAAAACACCTATATGATGTTATGAATGAGTGTGAAGAGAATGTCTTTAAAGCCAAATTAAATAAATAAAACATAAAAAAATAAAAAAATTTTAAAATAAAAAAATTTAAAAAAATTAAAAAATTTTTTTTTTTCATTTATACCTTAATTCATTAGAAACTAGCTTCACAACCCTTTTGCATTTGTTTTAGCCAAGTATCACTTCACTCAGAGAAAAAAAATTTCATGAGCGGTTTTTCGAGGCTATGTGCATCGCACAGCAGCATTGTTGCCACCAGTGAAAATGGACATTTTCAAAGGTACTCATTGTTAGCTTCATATCTACAATGAAGATGACTATTCACAGATGACAGAAAGACGAATGAAAGAGAGCTACCATACACAGGATGTTTTGTATACTGTGCGACCAAAGCTCAGGACCAATTAGTTGAGCCAAAATAATCTTATGCAAGTAGTGTCTATTGCTCTCCGTTTGACGCGACACCGACGGTCAATTTTATAGAAAAACTAGCTGACCCGGCAAACTTTTTTCTGCCTTAAGCCCGAACTACATCGAAACACAAAGTAAAAAGTTTCTTCTATAAAAAACAAATTTGAATCTCTTCCTCTCAGTTTAAAAAAGTGTGTGTTGAACAATTTTTTTGAAAACAAACACAATCAAAAAATTTTGTTTATTTTCGCTTTTGTCACTAAAATCCTGTAGCTTTCATAACAAAAGCTCTTTCAAAGTTTCAAACAAATTCTGAAAATATGAAATTAAAATAAATTTCAATTGTATTTTCAAATTTTAGAGTAAATTGAAACATATTCGATTAAATTTACTGAACATTAGCCATAACCAGCTCCCGAAAACAGACATTTTTCTTTTCAGAGTTTTTCTAATGCTGCTAACAGGTGGCCACGCAGTAATATGTGCGTTTTTAAAAGCATTTACTTTATTTTTTTTTACCTTTTTTACTTCGTGTTTTGATGTAGTTCAGGCTTTAGAGGTAATAAATGAGCAGAATTTGGATTTTAGTAATTAAAAATCGGAAAAGCAATACAGTAGACTCGCGGTAACGTGAACTATTAAAAACCGAGCGTGTTCATGTTTACGGGTTGTTCACGTTTACGAAGGTGTATCTTTTTGAATTTTAAAAATAAATTTTACACATGTTTGAATTAAAATTCATATATGTATTTTATTTTTTATTGTATGTTAAAAAAATTTATATAAATTACACACACAAAAAATTATATTTTTTGTTACAAAAGGATTTGAGAATCCGTTAAAATTAATGAAAAAACGTGTTATTTTTTTTAATTTTCTTTTTTTGCAGGTTACTGAATACGTCCTTTTCGCGAAGACGTTTAAGTACTTTAGATTTAATTTATTTATCAATGAAAACTCAATACCGCGCACAAAACTGACTACCACACCACAATAAAATATCAGAAAGTTTTGTTCACGTTTGCCGGTGTTCACGTAAGGCGATGTTTTTGTTACCGCGAGTCTACTGTAGTTTGTTTTTGGGCTAACATATTTTTCATGTTGAAACAGAGGCTCAAAGATAGTAAAAACTGGATTTTTTCGATTTTGAACGCCTATTATCTCAGAAACGCGAGCTGTTAGGCAGATTCTGAGCTCATATTTAGATTCAGCGAAGCAAAAACCTTTAAAATAATATAACTTGCTTTTGGCAACAGAACCACTGTAGACCAGTGATTTAGCAATTGAAAAAACATCAAAGTTGGTAGTTACGATTAAGTATTTCTGGTAAATCAGCAATTTTATCAGAATAAATAAATCTAGTTCTTACATTAAGACCAAATTTGTTTAAAAAATATTTTTAGTTTATGATAATTGAAGTGCTTTACAAAAATGTGTAAAAATAATAACAGACCAGACCCTCGACACGTAGATAGACTTGTGCACAAGACTGTACTTAGAAGGCTTCATTTCAAAAAGAAAGCATCAAATATTGCTGATAAAGTTGTGTTTTGAATTAAATGCTCATCTTTTTTTTCTTTTTCTTCTTAATAAAATGATGCAAGCTTAAATGGTGAATACATATTTAGTCAGCAGTCTGCTAAATGTAATCTAAAGTAAATGTGTTATTGGTGTTGCTTCTATCTGCTTCTATTTATTATTTCTTTTTTGTGGTTGTTTTCATAATACATTGATGTTTCTATAATATAAAGTGCTTGAACCTTAAACAGACGATGATTATAGTCATTAATAAACTTTCACCCATCGTTACAATTTATTAAGCTAAATTAAATTAAAATACCTGACCTTAAGCCCATAAGTAATTTCAAAGTAATAATTAAAACAAAAAAACATTAAACCTGAAATCTGAGGAAGAGTGCGCATTTAAATTTGATAGTGAAAGACCTTTTTTTGGTACTTTTTTTAAGAAAAGGAAGAATTGGTATCTATACATTTTTCATAAGTCGCTGTACGAAGGTAGACTTAATAGTTGTTTGGGAAAGTTGATTCATTATAAGAGTTACGAGTTGATATAATAAAACACGACATAACAACCAAATGTTACAATTCGATAATAATAATAACCCTATTCCGCCGAAAAGACCCAAGTCAGGACGTTGTGGCCTGCTATTTACATCAAAGTTTGAGTGTTCACCTGATGTTTGAGTGTTATTTGATGAGTAGAAAGCGACTTGACTTGAATAAAATTTTTCTCATACACCGTAATCGACAATTTCCCAATTTTGTGGAAGCTGGTTCAAATTTCAAACACATTCAGTGAACCAAAAAATATCAGTGTTTCTCAAAATTCTAGAATTTTTTAAATTCTTAGAGAAGTTCAGATATAGAACACAAACTTAGAAAAGAGATCGACATTATACAGG
Source organism: Melanostoma mellinum (assembly GCA_914767635.1). Taxonomy (NCBI): domain Eukaryota; kingdom Metazoa; phylum Arthropoda; class Insecta; order Diptera; family Syrphidae; genus Melanostoma; species Melanostoma mellinum. Next base: position 171,948,107 of record OU612058.1, read on the forward strand.
TTGTTTGGCACACGGTGCAACAAAAGCTCACCACGGACTGATAGTTTGGGTCCAGACAAGAAAAAATCGTATGGGAGTGGGGGGCCTGTCCGTTTGGGCTGGAAAAATTAAATTGCTTAGAAAAAAAGACTCAATAAAAATCAGCTTAGCCACTTTCATTCACAAACTGTATAATGTTTTTGGAAGTCAATACTTTGATATTTAATAATCATTTTAGTTCAAATAAATTTAATGAATGATTGATTGATGAATGACTATTCAAGTCAAGTCTCAAAATTAAAATTTTTGATAAAAAATAATTTTTCTTTGTTCTTTAAATTTTTGCAAAATCTTGCCTTATTCAGGAACGCTATTTCATAAAATAATGAAAAATCTGAATTTTTTCTCACTTTTGACTTTTGATTTTGAATGTATTATCTGATTCAAATCTATTTTTGAGGGTCTACCTATGCTTCAAAACAATGAATGATCGTGCTTTCAAATTTTCAAAATTGATTACATAAGTTTTTTAAACTAATACTTAAAGGATTCTATTTAATACGAAAAACTATACAGTACTTATCACTCCCTAGATATCAACAGAAATAAATTTTGAAATTAGAGATTTTAAGTTATTCAGCCCCTATCATCGCAACAGATCGATGAAACATATGATCGTAGAGAAGTTCCGATCGTTAATATTGATTTTGTATCCTCCTCGTTAAGGAAACACTGACGAGTAACGATGCATGTAGTTGACATAAAACATATGTGAAATAAATTGATAGTGAGTCTGTCAACCATGGATACGGCAGCATTATTTTTGTAAGCTCATCGATATGAGAGAAGAACGTCAGAAAACAAGAAAGAACAACACTTAAAAATTATTCAGATACTTTCCAACTTTCAGATTAAATAAATGTGTTTAGCAAAAACTATCTCAAGCTTCAAAAAGAAATTTCGCTTAAGCCAATTTGCATTTAAAGGTGATTGAAAACCGAACACCCGCACCTATTTCCGTACATTCTTTGACATTAGCCATAGGCTTCCTTTCGATGTATTTTTTGAAGTTGCTTCAGACCTTAGAGCTAAAATTATTGGTGTTACAAATTGTCACACAAAGTTATGTTCACAAACCATTTTCCAGGCCAATGCTTCCCTATAAGGTGGACCGCGAGAGTTCATATGCCTTCCCAAAAAGTATTTGTTCAAATTTATTTTATTAAAATGGATTTTCTCTAGTTTGAAAAACCGTTACTGCAGTATTCGTTTAAGGATCTTCACTACCAATTTAATTTTAAGCTACCTCCGGCGTTCCCCAGGGTAGTAGCTTAGGTCCACTTCTTTTCATGATTGCGAATTGATCATTCCCGATTCCCTCATTTCACTGTTAGCAATCGATAAACATTTTTACGAAATCATTTAATCGGCTATCAATTACTTTCATTTTCAACACAATCTCGACAACTTCTCTGTCTAGTGCTCTAAGAACTCCTTGGAATCAAATACCAAGTGTGAATCCATTTCCTTCTCTATAATCCCTTCAAATCTCATTTCCGGGGCCGTCTTTCTCACAATCAAACCATTTCACCAGTTGAGCCGAATTGGATCTCGTTTTCATTTGCGACCAGGAACTCAATTTCATCTCACATATTGATGATATTATACTAGAAGCTGATTCAGGACTTCAGGACATCCCATTAATTTTTTTTCGTCCGCTCCTTGAATATGCCTGCCTAGTGTGGCCCCCAATACCAACATGTTCACATTATTATAGGGTTGAAAATATTCAGCGCCGTATTCTTCGATTTGCTCCTAAAGTTTTTTCTTGGAGTGATTCCTTGACACTACCTCCCTACCAAAATCTCATTAAAATTTTCAGCATAAATACATACGCTGAAAGATCGAAATAAGATAATCGACACTCTCTTCATTCATCGAGTCTTCCTGGGAACCTTTGACTGCACATTCCCTTACAATTCTGTCTTCTTCTTCTTCTCGTCCTCAGCAACGAAATTTTTGGCTCTTTGTTGGGGTAACTTTTCGAACGCTGAAACGAAGCTTTCTCCTAAATGCTGTGAAATGTTAATGCGGGTTTTAACTGTTTTCACTTCTACCTTATTACCCCTTGCCTTAGACTTCATTTCTTAAGTAAACCACCTCATCAGTGATAGCTATTAGTTTTTAAGTTTTTGAGTTCGGTTAAGATTGAGCATGTATTGAACCGAGTAAACGAAGGATTTGCCCTCACCAAAATTAAGATTAAATTTAAAATAAGGGATTGATTAGTTATGCTTATTTCGACAACACCACAAATTGGTCTGTGTTTACTCATACGATTTTTTTCTTTTCTTGACTCAACCCATCTGTTTCGGGCTTTTGTTGCATCATATTCAAAACATGGAAAATAATCAAAAACTCCATTTTCGAAAAAAAAAATCCATTTTTTATCGGGCGGTCAATAAAATATAGTTTTTTATATCCAGGTATTGTATATTTGGCTGTTAAGACCAGGGTTTCTAAAATGTATTCATTGGGGCCGTTCAAACTATACAATTTTGGATAGACTTTTGCTTGATCGACCAATGTTTGATAATGTGAACCCTCAGACGACCGCTTGTTTGATGTTAGTCATTTGTTGGATGGTTTTCAAATATTTTTGGAAGTTTTGAAGCTGGAATATAGATCACTAAGTTGGACAAAAAAGTTTGATAAGTCTGAACGCCAACTACACCCGACCATCCAACATCCATCAAACTATTTGTATATTATCTGAACGGCTCTTTTAACTTGATTTTCAAAAAAACTACACTAATAGTTCTCGTGAAACGTCTTATAACGTATTCGACGTCTTTTTTGAGATAGAAGAATGCCTACAAACATGTCAATTTTCCTCGACTTTCTTGTTAACAATTACGAAGAGAGTTTCATTTTACCTTTGCAAAAGCAAATTCTGTCTGCGGATTGCTCACGTTCCTTTAAGAATCCAACTTTCTTAAACACTTGTCGTTTTTGAAGGCTCAAAAAGTACCTATGTACACATATAGCAGAAGAAAGACAACGGGAATAAACAATGACATCTGTTTAATGAAGAAACTCGTTTCAAATAAATTACCAAGTGTAATTTATTATCCCAACATGGTAACACATACATCGCTCAGTATATTATTATTGTTTTTATTCTGTCAGTCCTTAATTTATACGATGAGGTACATAAATCCATTTATCAGCAGATGAAGAAGAATATTTAAAAGTACGACACGTTAATTTCATTGATATAAATGAAGAAGAAAAAAAAAAATAAATTGCTAGGTACACCGAGATGACAAGTTGATTTATTATTTATTTTTTGGTTAAGTGAACAAACAAATAGCTAAGTAATTTCACGATTTAAGATGGCAAATTTAGCCGTAGATTTCAGAGATCTTTTGTTTTTTATTTAACGTTAAATAATTAATTGCAAATGTTTTTTGTTTAGATACAGTGATGGTGGAGTTTTCTACCTTTACAGGGAAGTTCACCGTATAGTTCACTTAATATCGTAGACTGTGAGCACTTCACAGGGGTGTAGTAAGGGCGGCCGTGGTGCAGTGGTAGAGTGTTCAGTAGGTAGGCCGGACGCGTGGGTTCGAATCCCGCCCTGGGCATCTACTTTTCCTTCAACCTCCCAGTTTCATATGGACGCCACCCTTAGGATAATCTGTAACACCTTATTTCAACTACTGCAACACAAAAAAGGGAAGGCTGCTACCCTGGTAGTACAATGGACCATAAATTCGGTCTGAGTTCTCAAAAAAAAAAAAAGAAATTGTACATGTACATTGTACATACAATTAAAGTGTGAGTTATGTTTAAATCTAATTCACCTTCTATATATACCTATTTGAAATTGTTGATCTAAACATAAACAAAATCGAATACCCGTTCTCTAAGTTGAACTTGAATTTCATCGTCTAGAACTACTGAAATAATAAAAGTATAAAAACATTACAGTAATGCTAATAAACAATAGATAAAAAAGGGTAAATAACGCCAAAGTCTGCCGAGTAAACATGAGAATCAAAACCCAGAAGATCACTATGACATGGATGAGAACTTTGTTTCAGTTCATAGTAACTACTCGAACATATGTTAGTTCATTTTAGTCCAGAAATAGAATTCAATAAATTTTTTAAGACACCAAAAGTCATGTTTTGTTTTTAACTTGTGCGAACCATGCTGTGAAATGATTTCCTTTAATTTTTTTGTGCGTAACCTGAAACAGCGACGAAGATGTATTAGACCAATATCACTACACTATCAAATGTACACACTGAAATGTTTTTAGTGAAATGCCCCCACAGTAAACTGGGGTAAGAATAAGAAATATTTATTTTAAAGTTTTTTGTTTAGTTAAATATTTTAACATTTTTTTTTACACTTTCATCGATTTTATATTAAATTTTGCATCAAAGTGCACATAAGGAAGGATTCCAATAAAGTATTACACAGATAAAACAGTAATAAGATTAAGTTTCGTACTCGTTGAAGCTATTTAGGGATAACGTCATATTGTAATAGCGATAAAAATCTGATACAAGTGGTTTTCGAATTCCTGTTCCCGTTTTCAAGTACTTTTGAGGTTATGTAAAACTACTAAACAGATTTCAAAATTTTCTTTTAGCATTGGGATACCACATAATCCTTCAGTAACTTAATACACCAAAGAAAGAAGTACCTAGGATCCTACTATGTAGAGGAGAGGGAGGAGTATATTTCATTCCCATATATACACACGGAAGCAGAAGAATAAATAATTATAGTCAGCGATTTACTGTCAAAAGAATTACAATAATGCATTCCACATTTGGCTAGTGCGACTAAAACAAGAATCTCTATACTTGACTGTACGCCCGAAGTTAGGCTCAAGGTAAGACTGATGAGCATTCCTAGCGAAGCGGGTATTGCGGCTAAATTGTTTCAGGGAAGGAATGCAACTGGTCTTGCACGTGAGGGTCTTTACGAAAATCTGCATCTTATTTGTGTCAGATGTTCAAATGTGTATTTTGACATTCAAGAAAGCAAAGTAAAGTACCTACTACACTTTTTTTCCTACTTTTTTGTGAACCCAACTTAAAAGTTCTACTCACCGACAATTGATAAGCTACTTCACAAGGCAGTTTAAAATGGCTGATAGCTCGGCTAACACACTAAGGCCCGTTGGGCCCATTGTGGTATTTCTTCACACGGCATCCGTGGCATAAAAGTTAGCTTGCCTGCCTATTTCGTAGGAGTTCGAGGTTGTAATCCTATAAAAATCGAATCAATTTTCCGTTGATAATAAGATCAAAAGTTTTGTTTTGTTATTGATTTTCAGAATAAGGAATGTTGAACCAAGACACAGTAAGGAAAATATCACTATCTGGAGTAGATAGACTACGCACAGCGTTCAGGGTAGCAACTAACTACTCATTAACTGGAGCTACCTAAATGTACTCTGTTTACAACATTGATTAAGTTTGAAGGAAATATGTCCTACATATACCCAAAGGAAGAGTTCCACTTCCATGTTTGGTTAGATGCATTTCAAACATCCTTGAGACTACTTAAGGGGGTTCTTATATCATATAAGAGTTTTAAAACTAACCAGTGAGAGTTCAACCCCAGGATCGATTGATTCTTTTGTACTTCGTCGTTATGTCTCTCTTTCTTTGTTTTCTTATAACCAGTGCTCCAGTGAAATTGACAGTTGCACTTTTCTCTTTGAATAAATTTAGCAACTTGAATCTCCGATGGCCACAATTTTCAAACATATATCTAGTTGTGAGCACCCGCACATTGGTTTAGCTTTTTTTCAAAACTAAAGAAAAATGTATAGTGTAAGTTTCAAAGAATCCCCAAAAATGGGTCTGACACCCAAACTGTATACCTTCAATTAAGCTACAAAGCTTAACTCAAGACATCATTATTCAACAGAAAAAATTTCCTTCCTTTAAGTCGTTACAGAAACCATCAATTTTATGTAACCAAAGAAATGATTCTGCAATTAAACGGTTGGAACGCAGCATTTAAACATTTCAAATCAGGTGTTTTCTTCAAGTGATTGATTTGCCATTCACCCAAACCAAACAAAACCAGCTGCAGTATAGCCCAGCTCAAAATATTCTTCCTGTCTTTCTACCTATTGACACAATATTTTATGATTGTGAAGTAAACAGCCGAAAATTCAATATTTGAACACGTATTCTCTAAATGTAGGTATTCAGTGAGTTTACTGACTTTTTCTGAATAAATTGTGCAAACACGGATTATGGAAGCGAACACGTGCTTGTTCTTTCAAAATTGATTAATCGAAGCTTAGCTACACATTATTTTCAAATAAATATCAGCAACCTTGCACTTGATTCAACACAAAGTTATTTTTGAAATTGTTTTTATAATTTTTACTTTTTGAAGTAGCTGCATACCATGCCCAACTAAACTTTCTGGTAAGTGTTCTGGTTTTCCTGTAAAGGTCATGGAAGTTTTAGCTATGTTAGATGTTTATAAGTCTCTGTGTTCTCAGTAGGACCAAATCAAATTAAAACAAAAATAGATTTCCAATTGACAAACTGAAGTATGAGTCATGGAACGGTTTGAGATACAAAAATGTTGTCTACAAAAGTTCCTGAGAATCTATTGAACTTTGTAATATAAAAACTTATAGGAGCATACCTAACCAACAAATATGTGCCAATCAAAAAATGCCTTGCATCTGAACCAAATTTTTCCCAACCTCTGTGGTGATGGAAATAAAACAAAGCTTTCAGTCAAAATGCTAGAATGCTTTGCAAAAAATAGTCAATATTTGAGCACATGTGAGATATGCTTGAAAATATTTAATATTTATGTTCATTCACATGCAAATATTTGTTGCAGGTTTTTTTTTTTATTAACAGGCAAAAAGTATAAAAACTGACAGTTCGTTTTGAAAAATACACAGTAGTTTATTTAAAGTACGTGAATAAGTGTTTGACAGGGTTTCAAAATGAAAGTTAATAAATTCTACGCGGGGCTGCTGCTCATTGCAGCCATTGCTGTACATCCCACTATATCCAACGAGCTGATGTCAGATGAAACAACAACAAACGTTTTAAATGCAGCTCTTCCGGCCTTAGCAGGTCTTGTTGGCATGATAGCAGCGTCTTCACCAGCTGGACCATTCCTCGTAGCTGGATTGGGACTAGTTCATGTGCTTTCTATGATATTAACCGGTGGTGGTGATGATGATGGCCCTACAAACGCTCTTACCAAAACCGATCTCTATAAAACCCAAAAAGCTCTTATGAACAAAATTCAAGATGTAGATGCCCATGTTTTCGAGTCAACAGCGAAAATCATTAGGGAATTGACCCACACTGTCGAGTCATACGCATTTTTGGAAAACATGAGAAATATCCTTGAGAGTCTCGTACGCCAATACCATGACAAAATGCCAGTGGTGCTTGATCCAAAAATGTCAGCAATGACTAAAAGAGCAATCGACAAAATGTTGGATTACGAGAGCGACTACAGAAAATCTTTGAGAGAATTCATAACTACGTATATTAAACCTACAGTGTTTATGCCCACATCTGGACCAATAAAACTATTTTTCGATTTCGTGCTCCAAAAGGACAATATAATGGTAAGTAGTGTGCATTCTGATAGTGATTGAGTTGCTCTTTAACTCAAAGTATTTAACATATTTGCGAGAATGACTTGATTGAGTTATAAAAACGTATTGAAAAAAATCAAAATTTCTACCCAATTACTGAGTCTCTGATAATGGGTTTTAATTTAAATCTGACATACTGCATACTAATCAAATGATGAGTAAATTTTTACAAATCATAAGACAGTGTCGCTTTCCTTTGTCTTTATGTAAGCTAATATCTTTAAAGCTATACTCAACGAATTTTGTCGATTTTTTTTAGATAGAGTGATTCAAGAGAAAGTTTTTCATGTTTATATATCCCTATATCCCTACGGAAACGGAAACGGAAGTATTTGCACGAGAACATACACGGGACTATACATGGGAACCTAGAAACTGCTTGACCGATTTCAAAATTCTTCTTCTTCTTCTTCTTCTTCTTCTTCTTCTTCTTCTTCTTCTTCTTCTTCTTCTTCTTCTTCTTCTTCTTCTTCTTCTTCTTCTTCTTCTTCTTCTTCTTCTTCTTCTTCTTCTTCTTCTTCTTCTTCTTCTTCTTCTTCTTCTTCTTCTTCTTCTTCTTCTTCTTCTTCTTCTTCTTCTTCTTCTTCTTCTTCTTCTTCTTCTTCTTCTTCTTCTTCTTCTTCTTCTTCTTCTTCTTCTTTTTCGCTTACGCTCAAAGTCGGTTGAGGTCTTCTTCCATTTGACTGCGCAATTAAGGACAAGGGGCTTACCTTCCGCGGTTTCCTCCAATGAGCTTTCGACGACAACCCGTCGAGCCGGAGCGTTGATGTCCATTTGTCCATGTCCATCCGCTAAATTTAGTCTTAGTAATCCCCACATAGTTCGTTGTTGAATTTTCTTCTCCACATTTTGTCTTCACATACGGAATACGACGTATTCTTCTTTCGAAACTACCAAGGGTTTCCTTAGTCCATGCTTCCGGCCGTAAAGCAGGACTTGGACGATAAAGATCTCAATCTAAAGTGGATTGCATCAATCTGTAACCGACTTAGACAAAAATCATTTGGTTTCGACATTAGTTCATTTGTAAATTTGTTGGTAGAACGGCACAGATACAAAAGGAAATGAACTCCTCTATTTAGTGGACGGCCGTAAGCTTTTTACCTAGGAATCCCGGGCCAGTCCATGGATTTTCATGAAATTTTTCGGAAAATGTTTTGAATGGCGTATAGAAAAAAATTAAAAAAAAAATTTCACCGTTCTCAATTTTTCAATTATTTTTAAGATTAATTATTAACTTTAAGAATTTTCTTTTATTTATGTAGTGCGTTTTAGAAACGGTTTTCCAAAGGCATTTGGTCAAGACAAAAAAAAAAATTGTATGGGAGGGGGTGTCTATATCCCTCCGTGTAGACGCGAAGGGAAATTTTATAGGAAGTTTATTCAATTTTTTCTTTAAATTATTTAAAATCAACTAAGCCACTTACTTTCTCATACTTAAGTGTTTTTGAAAGCTATTGCTTCGTTCTTTAATAATTTAAAAATTGAGAGCGGTGAAATTTTTTATTTAACTTTTTTCTATACGCTATTCAAAACACATTTCCGAAAATTTCATGAAAATCCATGGACTGGCCCTGGATTCCTAGGTTTTGCCTTTTTTATGTCTAACGGCCCTCCACTAATTTCTTTGCCCTTGAAGTAGACCTTGTTTGTTTGATTTCCGTTTCCGCATCTGTATAAAAAATTGTGTCCGCTAAAAAAGTGTTTAGCTTTGCGCCATCTTTATCTTAAGCATTTCGCCATTTTCTTTTTTTTTTTTTTATTCGATACAAATGTTTTCACAAAGACAAATTATTCTTATAATAAAACCTAGTTTTTGATTGCTCTTAAATCTACAATCGGATCTCTTCGATCATATTTTTTCAACAATGAAAACAAGTTGAAATAAATAAATTTTTGACAAAACAGCTTGAGATCAGCCAGCACTCTGTGTCTTCAGTCTAAGGGTCTCCCTGAGATAAAGTCTGAGTAATGAGAAGCATAATAATGAAAGCGAGTAAAAGCTCAACCTGAAAGTGTGATTGTGTGAGACTCTTCAGATCCTATGGTTGAACTCTTATTTATCTGTCAAGTGAGGTCGACTCGCCGCTGAAGCCCTTATGTGTTTTGGCTTTTATGAGTTTCGACTTTCGCCGTCTTAGGTTTTAGATATGGGCGTTGTACTATTCGGGTAGGCTCTGATTGGTGCCAACTTGGCGGCGCCCAGATGCTGTAACTTATAGTACACGTCAATTGTGCTTACTATACCTCCAAGCGGTATCCACTGGGACCTGGGATGCTCCGTCCAGAGCTGACCTGCTAAACTAGTAGGTGCGAGTGTTGATAAGGGAATCCGGAACAAAGAATTGTGATCGATCAACACTATAATTGCTCTGCGAACAATGACTGACTGCACGAATCTCAGTGGTCTACGAGAGCTTTCGTGTAAATGTCCCAGCGGATGAATTCGAAGGACAGAATCAACGGTGGACTTCAGCAGCCATAAAAGCAGAAACCCCTGAAAGAGCTACTCCAACATATTTGGTTTAAAGGTCTTTTGGGGTCTTTCAATACGAGGACAGGGTATTGAAGTAGAGATGGTGGCGGATGAGCTCCTGGTGAGCCAACGGCAGCACTCACACACCTTCAGCAGGGTACTGACTCTGGATACTCCAGCCCTTTGTGTCCGAAGGGATCCAAAAGGACCTGGCCCTCCAGGTTGGGGGTTGTGCGTAGGGTTAACTACCCAACCACGTAAAAAAAGCCCAGTTCCGAAACAATTAGCAGCCTCGGATAACGATAATGATTTCAAAGTTGACGACCCATGCAAACGAAAAAAGGACAACGACCTCCGGGTCTGCACCTGGAACGTAAGATCTCTTAACGGAGAAGGTGCAGCTGGAGAATTAGCGGACGTCCTGGAAAGCAGACATAACCGCCATCCAAGAAGTCCGATGGAGTGGACCGGACATAAAGAAGATGAAAAACTGTGACATATACTATGGCGACTGCTACAGACAACAGAAAAAGCGTTTATTTGGGTGCGGATTTGTCGTTAGAGGAAGACTCAGGGATAAGGTGATTAGCCAAAATCCAGTCAATGAGCGTATAATGACCATCCGCATCAGGGCTAAATTCGCCAACATTAGCCTTACATGCGCCCACGCCCCCACAGAAGAGAAAGACGACGATGCCAAAGACTGTTTCTACGAGCTCCTCGAAGAAACATATGAGAAATGCCCTAGACACGTCGTGAAAATCGTTCTTGGCGATTTCAACGCAAAACTAGGGAAGGAGGACATCTTTGGAAACACAATCGGTAAGCATAGCCTAAACGACAAAACCTCCGAAAACGGATTGAGGCTAATCGATTTTGCTGCGGGGCTAAATCTTGTTGTAAGTAGCACACGCTTCCCGCGTGCCATGACAGAAACGATATTCGGAAGTTTTACCAAAAGGTAAAAAGATCCTGCCAGGGTGCAAACCCCGAGCTCAAGCCTGTAAAGACCAGCAGGGAAACATAGTTATAGAGTCACAGTCGCTTCTGAGGATCTGGAAAGATCATTTCTGCAGACTGCTTAACGGCGATGACGACACAAATTCCGCTGTCAGGCAGACTGCCCCATTCAGCCATGATCAAGAATGCCGTCCTCCCGACCTATAAAGAAGTTAAGCTTGCTATATGCAAACTTAAATCAAATAAGACTGCAGGTGCAGATGGCCTTGATGCCGAACTTTTCAAGGCAGCTGGAGATCAGTTGGAAAGGAGCATGCACCAACTGATCTTCATGATATGGTCGGAAGAAAGCATGCCCGATGAATGGAACCTCAGTATCGTATGCCCGATCCAAAAGAAAGGAGACCCTCACAACTGCGCCAATTATAGAGGGATAAGCCTCCTTAACGTCGCGTACAAGATCTTGTCTGCTGTAATATGTGAACGTCTGAAACCCCACGTCAACAACTTGATAGATCCTTATCAATGTGGTTTTAGACCGGAGAAGTCCACAATATACCAAATTTTCACATTACGGCAGATATTGGAAAAAACCCGTGAACATAATATCGATATTCACCATCTCTTTATCGATTTCAAGGCCGCGTATGACAGTATCTACAGAGACGAGCTGTACAGAGCCATGTCTAGTTTCGGCATCCCTGCAAAACTCGTACGACTATGCAGGATGACTTTGGAGAATTCACGCTGCTCCGTCAAGGTCGGTAAAGAACTTACCGAGACCTTTGATGTCGAAAAAGGTTTTAGACAAGGCGACAAACTGTCATGTGATTTCTTCATTATCATACTTGAACAGATTGTAAGAAACTCAAACGTCAACACCAGAGGAACAATCTTTCAAAAGTCTGTGCAATTACTCGCATATGCAGACGATATTGACGTAATGGGAAGAAAAAAGCGTGATGTCATAGGTGCTTTTGCGAGTATTGAAACAGAAGCGGCAAAAATGGGTTTGATGGTTAATGAGGGCAAAACGAAGTATATGCTGTCATCAAACAAGGACACAGAACATCGACGAATTGGACAATACGTCACAATAGACAGACAGACTTCGAGGTAGTACAGGACTTCGTCTACCTAGGATCCGCTGTAGACACGGACAACAACATCAGTGCGGAGATCAAACGGAGAACAACTCTTGCCAACCGTTGCTTCTTTGGGTTAAGAAGGCAATTGAGAAACAAAACCCCCTCCAGAAAAACCAAGGCAACCTTATATAAGACCTTAATCATCCCAGTCCTGCTTTACGGCGCGGAAGCATGGACCTTATCGAAAGCGGATGAGGAAACCCTTGGTCGTTTCGAAAGAAAAATTCTCCGAATGATCTTTGGTCCCGTATGCGAAGGCAATGTGTGGAGAAGAAGAAACAACAACGAGCTGTATGAGCTGTACCGCGACATGCGGGCATAGCCAGAAGAGTACGCATCGCGAGGCTACGATGGTTGGGCCATGTTGAGCGGATTGACCCAAACGCTCCGGCTCGTCGGGTGTTCGAAAGCACATTGCAGGGAAATCGTGGAAGGGGAAGACCTTGTCTTAGGTGGCGCAATCAAGTGGAAGAAGACCTCAACCGACTTGGAGTGCGAAACTGGAGAGAGCTCGCCCGAAAAAGAAGTCGTTATCGAAGGATGTTGGTTGGCATACTGACGGTTCTGTAGTCAATGTACTTTACTAGTCTACATTCCAAAATCTGCGTCGAGTACATTGAAATGTGGTCAAAACGAAGTTTATTGAAAACGAACCTAGCAATGGAGTTGAACGCAACATTCAGATTTTGCAAGGAAGATAAATCAGCATCAGCAAATAGTTCACATCCATACAGAATAATTGGAACAATCAAGGCTTTCGCGAGCTTAAGCTTTACTGACACGGGTAAGAAATCCCTGCAAACTGACAATCCTCTCAAAGCTCCATACACTTTAGACGTTACTGAGTTTATATGGTCATTCCATCTTAACGTACTATTTAGGATGATGCCCAGGTTTTTGATTCTCGACACCATCTCAACTGGTTCACCATTCAAAAACACGTGAGGAAGATCGGTCAAAATAGGGTTTTTATATACAGACAGTGTTTTTGTTTTAGATGGATTCAGAAGTAATTGGTTTACGGACGCCCACTCAGAAATGCTTTTCAAATCACTGTTCTTCTTCTCAACTGCGTCTTCCATTAATCCTAAGGGAAAATGTAGATAGACCTGTACATCATCAGCGTAAATATGATATTGAGAGTATTTCAGTACACCAGATAAGTCATTGATAAAAAGTAAAAAGAGTAAGGGTCCCATCAATGAACCTTGAGGAACTCCACAATGAACGGGCAAAAAAGTCGAAAGGCATTGGCTATGAAAGACAGCTTGCACTCTGTCAGCAAGGTAGGAGCGTATAAGATTCACTGATATGGCCGAGAAGTTAAACAAAGTATGGAGTTTATTCAACAAAGTATTGGTGTTTAATGAATCAAACGCTTTGGAGAAATCAAGCAAGGTGATTGGCGTACACTTATCTTCGTCGATGGCAGTACGGATATCATCAGTTACCTTCAGTTAGTGGTAATACAACTGTGCCCAACTCGAAAGCCAGACTGCAATGGTGTCAACATATTGTTATTTTCAATGAACGAATGATTTAGACAAAAAAGGCAGAATCGAAATCGGTCGAAATTCAGTGTTAAGGCTATTTTTTGGGATAGGGACAATCTTTGCTTGTTTCCATTTAAGGGGATAACTAGACGACATTAAAATGGTATTGAATATATGTTTAATGTAACTGCCAATGTACGGGAGAAGAATTTTGATAAACCTCGGATGTATGTTATCCAGCCCCATACTGTTAGATTTTACTGATAAAATAGCTTTCCACACCATTGGCAAATCTACAACTTCGAACTGAAAAGCTCCGTCGAGAAAATTTCTTGTTTCAGTAAACGTTATACCTGAGTCTATGTTCGTGGGAAGAGAATCAATCAATGTACGATTAATTTCATTCACATCAATGTTTAGATTATTCTTAGGCTTATTTGTAACCCCAATTTGTCTTATTTGATTCCGCATAAACTTAGATGAGCAATCAGAGTTAAATTTACTGGCATAGAATGATAATTTCGCTTTTTTAATCATAGAAACAACTTTGTTTTTAGCCTTTTTGAACTCGGTCAGCATGGAATCCATTTTATATCTTTTCCAGCGACGATAAAGATTATCCCTTATTATAATAGCTTGCTCAATTGCAACTGAAAACCAAGGGCAATTTTCACTCTTAACTAAGCGCGTTTTAAAAGGAACAAACTTACTAAAAAGATACAAAGTATTACAGGTAAAAATTTCGATTTGCTGGTTTACATCAGGTGTAAAATAAATTCCTTCCCAGTTCAAAGAAGCACATTCATTAAAGAGACTCATAGTGTCTAAATTTTTGAAGTCATAGAAGGAGTAGTATTGTTTATGTCTGTTGATATTAGCGAAGGATAAGTTCATAGAGCTTACTGACCCAATTACATCATTCGCGCGTGCACCATCATTTAAAAGATTAATATTTATATCACCACAAATAACAGTTCGTGGAGCAAGGTCATTTACTTGTCCCAAAAGACTGTGCAAGACTCTATAGTCAGCAATTCTTGGTGGTAAATAAACACATCCTATGACACATTTTATATTACCATTCAAAATCTCAATGAATATATACTCGAAAGCATCCGTTGATGAAGAGCATATTAATACTTTCGCTTTCAGTGCTTTTCTTATGTAAATGACAGCTCCACCCCCCGCACGCCCCACGCGATCAGCCCGAAAAAGGTCAAAAGAATCTAAAGAAAAATACTAAGAACTCTGCGCTGTATTAAACCATGTTTCAGTTAAACATATCACATCCAATAGACTTTTTTCGAAAGTACCTATATTAAAATTTATCGAATTTTTTCCCGGCAATATTTTGGACGTTGAGATGGCAGACATGCAAGCCAATGTGTTGTCGACACAAAATGTTTAGCATAATGGAAGCATTCTCATTCACGGTGTTAGGCACATTTGCAATAACGCTGTTCATAATTATGTTGAGAAATTAAAAAGATAGGTCGTAAAATATAGCACAGGAAAAGGAGTACACAGATAAATAACAAGTAAATAAGAGCTAATGTTTTTCTTTCAGTACACTTAGTAAAAGAATAATAGAGAGAAAAAAGAAAAAAAAGAAATTCAAATATTTTGTCAATAAATATATCTTCTGGCATGATCTTAAAACTTGCATACTATCTTGATTTTTAAAAAACCCATTTTAAAAAAATTAAAAATAAAAAACCGGTTTAAAAAAAAAACAACTTTAACAATTTAATATATATCATAATATAGTAATACAAAAAATATTGAACCAATCAAAATTTTGATACGTAAAAGAAAGATCATTTAATAAAAGTAGTCCAAAAATTTTGAATTATAGAAAATACTATTTCTTTGTTATGTATGTAGTTATACTATGTTTTTGTACTTTTATCAAGAAATTAATTTATCCAATGTTTTGATTAGTTCAAAAGAAAAGTAGAACTGATTTTTCTTTATAATTGACTTCTTTATTATAAGATAGTGTTAAAAATATAAATATCTAAAATCGAATCACAGTACCATTATGGGGTTTTTCATGTTGGGATTCGTTGACAAGAACCTTACATATTCTTTCTTGTTTAGGTGAACACCCTTTTTTTTATCCCGCACAAGCAATGTGTTCGAATAACGCATGCATACGAAATCAACTTTGTTTCAACATTGAATCATGTAATAATGAAAATGGGTCGCATTGAAACAAATCGAAGCTACATGAAACAAAATTAGTGATTGTTGATTTAAGATGAAATCATGTTGAAACCACATTATTAGTAATTGAATTCCACAAAATTTATATCAAGTGCCGTAATTTTGTCTACCAAGGCAATTGCAAAATATTTGAGCGTATTCTATCAGTTCATTCTCGTTGTTGTCGCGTTTCGTGTCGGAAGTGAAAAGTTATTAAGTGAAAAGTAAGTGAAAAGTGAGCCTATTATGAATTCAAAAGAGAGTCTGTCTACATCTGTTCATCCACAGGTTACAGAAGTAGATTAAATTATAGATTTTGTGACGAACAATGATGGTAATATAATATTAAACCTACCAATAATTCAAGAAAACAAAGCAAAAGAAGACAAGTTGGATGATTTTTTGAAAAAATTTAATTTGATGGCTACAAAGCATTATTTAACTGGTAAGTACTCAGACAAATTTATTAATTGTATATAAACAATTGATTGTTACGGCTACATTAATGTTTAACTCATAAGAATTATACTTTATAATAAATATTCTCTCTTTATAATCTGTGGAACTTGTTAAAATTAGTATTATTAATTAATCTTAGAACAAAACAACATTAAAAATTAAAATTATGGTAAAATTTTAAAAAGAAAAATAATACTATTTTAAGTCATAGTCGATTTGTGTTTAAATCTCATTTTTCGAAGTTAAAACTGATATTACTTGAAAGTCTCAAGGGGAAAGCGGTTTTTGACTTCTACGAGACCAGCAACTATTTGATTGACTCGTTTCGAACTGATTCAATTAGAACACAATCTTAGATGATATTTCTTTCAACTGCTTTAAATTATCGCTTAAGGGTTTTCCACCAATATTAGAAGAAATACTGGAGCAATTCCCTAATGAAATAAAAGTTGGCATATTTTGAAATTTTTTTTTATAAATTATTGTTTTAAAAATGTTATTTTCAGGAATATTAATTAGTTCATTCCACGTGGTAAAAAAAAAGAATCCTGGAGGAAAGCTTTGGGACAGATATGTTAATCAAAGAGCAAAACGCTCAAAATAAATGAGTCCTTACAATTGGGAGATGATCCTTTAACTCAGATTTGTATCACTATTTTGAAATTCGATAATTTTTTGTCGAGCCTTGATATATGTTTCAAACTAATGTATGTAGTATGTACTATCTTTAGAATACCCGGATAGCTGTAGAGGTTTTTGGATTTTCATTCAAGAATATTTCTTTGGAATCCCTATTCTAAATGAATTTAAACTACCTAGCATTTGTGCCTTACTTAATTAACTAAAAACATAACCAAATCAAAGCATTTTGAGTTTTTGTTCTAATAATATAATTTTCTGTGGAAGAGAATATAAAACAAACTGTTACAAATCTATAGCTAAGGAATCGTGTAAATTATGTAAGATAACTAATTTTGCTAAAGCCTGTACTAAAATTTATATCATTTTCAGTCACATGAAGTGGGCAAATTAAAAAACAAAATATTGTTAAAAGAACTATACGAATTTACAAGTCCACCCTTACATCTTTTCCCAAGTAATAATGGGAAAATATATTTTAGAACAACAACAACATGAATCAACATGAGAACTGAGTCGATTCAATAGAAATCATCGCGTTGCTTCAACATGGGAATCGGTTTATTTAAATATGATAAGCCATAAGCCATTTTGTTTCAACTAGTGGATCGAAATGAATCAACTGGAAAAGCCATGTTGTTTTCACATGTGAACGAATTCATTTTAACATGATTTGTAAGGTTGATTCAATATGATAATCAAAACGATTCAATAGGAATGGTCAAATCGTTTTTAAGGGAAGACCTAGTTGTTTTAACAAGGCCTACCAAATGAATTCAATATGACGATCAAGTTGATTCTAAATGACTCTTAGTGTTATTTCAACATGAGAACCAAGTTGATTTAACTTCAATTGACATGTAATATTAACATGATTAAGGATTAAATTCAAATTGTTTTTTTACCAAAATATCATGATGAATTAACATGAAACGTCTATGAAGCAATATCATTGGCAAAAAATGTTGAATCATGTTTTTTTTTTTTTTTTTTTGAATTTACAATGGTTTTTCTCTGTGTGTATAGGCAGAGAATAGATGATTACTTCTCTTAAGTTTGACTGCTTGTTGTAAAAGATCACGTGCTTTCTTAGTCAGACTTTCGTTCAAGTAAATTCGTCATGCAAGTTAAGCTGCTTATTGTTTGTTTTACGGTAATGAGCGGCCGATGCAATAACCGAATTCTTCTCTTCAACAGAAAAAAATTTTAAAATTATGGGTGCGTTATCAGGGCGAGGGTGTTTGGGACGAAAAATATTTTTTAGTGTGGGTGTTGTGCAACCTATTGTTTTGCAGAGTTCGTTGAAGAGAAATTGAAGGTTTTCGTTTTGCATCATTGGGACCCCAAACAAAACGGCATCAGTGGCGATCTCCTTGCGTTCAATGGATTCGAGTTGGTTTTTAAGAGATTTTAATTCTTCTGTTTGTGTAGTTGTTGGTTGCGACTTAGTTGTTTTAGTTTCAAGAGCTTCAACGCGTTCGGTTATATGAGCGATGGAAGTTTGCAGTATATTAAATTGACTCAACCAGGTTTTTTCGACGGCTTCCATTTTAAAATTTCATTCTTCAAATTATCAATGATGTATGCACTATGTTTATTCAAACGTTCATCGAGAGACTTAAGGTTGACATTTGTTTTGTGATCACCGGCTTTTAAGGTTGGAGTTGTAGGTAGAGATTGGTTGTCTTTGGTTGGGTTTAACTTGGATCGCGTATTTGCCATGTTTGAGTATGAAGAAGATTATATCAAAGGAGAGAATCAAAAAAAACTCAAAATGATTTTAAAAGAATAAATCAAGTCTATAAATCATTTTTTTTTCTGATACATATGTTTCAAATTCGAAATGTTCAAGGTATGCGCACTTTACTAATTACTTTATGTTGTGGTAAGTTTAATTTGGTCAAAGAAAACCCGAGGATAAGTTAAATAGATGCTGAGCGACTAAAAATACGTGTTACTCGCAACTTAGTAACATTGCAACTCAACTCTGTACGCCCGAAGTTAGGCTCAAGGTAAGACTGATAAGCTTTCCCAGCGAGGCGGGTGTTGCGGCTAAATTCTTTCAGGGAAGGAATGCAACTGGTCTTGCCCGTGAGGGTCTTTACGAAAATCTGCATCTTGTTTGTGTCACTGTGTCAGATGTTCAAATGTGTATTTTGACATTCAAGAAAGCAAAGTAAAGTACCTACAACACTTTTTTTTCCTACTTTTTTGTGAACCCAACTTAAAAGTTCAACTCACCGACGATTGATCCATAAGCTACTTCACAAGGCAGGTTAAAATGGCTGATAGCTCGGCTTACACACTAAGGCCCGTTGGGCCCATTGTGATTTTTCTTCACACGGCACCCGTGGCATTAAAGTTAGCTTGCCTATAGGCAAGGTAGGTAGGTATACCTATTTCGTGGGAGTTCGCGGTTGGGATCCTAGAAAAATTTAATTTATTTTCCATTGATAATAAAATCAAAAGTTTTGTTTTGTTCTTGATTTTTAGACATAAGGATTATTTACCTAAGAGACAGAAACGAAAATATCACTACCCAGAGCGGGTATACTACGCACAGCGTTCAGTCTAGCAACCAATTACTCAATAACTGGAGCTACTCTGTTTACTCTGTTTACAACGTTGATTTAGTTTGAAGGAAATATGTTCTACATTCACCCAAAGGAATAGTTCAACTTAGATGTGTGGTCAGATGCTTTTCAAACATCCTTGAGACTACTTATATTAGATATCATATTAGAGTTTTAAAACTGACCAGTGAGAGTTCAACCCCAGGATCGATTGATTCTTTTGGACTTCGTCGTTATGTATCTTTTTTATAACCAGTGCTCTAGTGCAATAAATTTAGCAACTTCAACCGATGACCACAATTTTCAAACATATATCTCGTTGTGAGCACCCGCACATTGGTTAAGCTTTTCAAAACTAAAGAAAAATTTATAGTGTAAGTTTCAAAGAATCCCCAAAAATGGGTCTGACATCCAAACTGTTTACCTTCAACAAAGCTTCAAAGCTTAACTCAAGACATCATTATTCAACAGAAAAAATTTCCTTCCTTAAAGTCGTTACAAAGAGACCATCAATTTTTTGTAACCAAAGAAAAGAGTCTGTAATTAAACGATCGGAACGTAACACTTAAACATTTTAAATCAGGTGTTTTCTTCAAGTGATTGATTTGCCATTCACCCAAACCAAACGAAACCAGCTGCAGTATAGCCCAGCTAAAAATGTTCTTCCTGTCTTTCTACCTATTGACACAATATTTTATGATTGTGAAGTAAACAGCCGAAAATTCAATATTCGAACACGTATTCTCTAAATGTAGGTATTCAGTGAGTTTACTGACTTTTTCTGAATAAATTGTGCAAACACGGATTATGGAAGCGAACACGTGCTTGTTCTTTCAAAATTGATTAATCGAAGCTTAGCTACACATTATTTTCAAATAAATATCAGCAACCTTGCACTTGATTCAACACAAAGTTATTTTTGAAATTGTTTTTATAATTTTTACTTTTTGAAGTAGCTGCATACCATGCCCAACTAAACTTTCTGGTAAGTGTTCTGGTGTTCCTGTAAAGGTCATGGAAGTCTTTAGCTATGTTAGATGTTTATAAGTCTCTGTGTTCTCAGTAGGACCAAATCAAATTAAAACAAAAATAGATTTCCAATTGACAAACTGAAGTATGAGTCATGGAACGGTTTGAGATACAAAAATGTTGTCTACAAAAGTTCCTGAGAATCTATTGAACTTTGTAATATAAAAACTTATAGGAGCATACCTAACCAACAAATATGTGCCAATCAAAAAATGCCTTGCATCTGAACCAAATTTTTCCCAACCTCTGTGGTGATGGAAATAAAACAAAGCTTTCAGTCAAAATGCTAGAATGCTTTGCAAAAAATAGTCAATATTTGAGCACATGTGAGATATGCTTGAAAATATTTAATATTTATGTTCATTCACATGCAAATATTTGTTGCAGGTTTTTTTTTTATTAACAGGCAAAAAGTATAAAAACTGACAGTTCGTTTTGAAAAATACACAGTAGTTTATTTAAAGTACGTGAATAAGTGTTTGACAGGGTTTCAAAATGAAAGTTAATAAATTCTACGCGGGGCTGCTGCTCATTGCAGCCATTGCTGTACATCCCACTATATCCAACGAGCTGATGTCAGATGAAACAACAACAAACGTTTTAAATGCAGCTCTTCCGGCCTTAGCAGGTCTTGTTGGCATGATAGCAGCGTCTTCACCAGCTGGACCATTCCTCGTAGCTGGATTGGGACTAGTTCATGTGCTTTCTATGATATTAACCGGTGGTGGTGATGATGATGGCCCTACAAACGCTCTTACCAAAACCGATCTCTATAAAACCCAAAAAGCTCTTATGAACAAAATTCAAGATGTAGATGCCCATGTTTTCGAGTCAACAGCGAAAATCATTAGGGAATTGACCCACACTGTCGAGTCATACGCATTTTTGGAAAACATGAGAAATATCCTTGAGAGTCTCGTACGCCAATACCATGACAAAATGCCAGTGGTGCTTGATCCAAAAATGTCAGCAATGACTAAAAGAGCAATCGACAAAATGTTGGATTACGAGAGCGACTACAGAAAATCTTTGAGAGAATTCATAACTACGTATATTAAACCTACAGTGTTTATGCCCACATCTGGACCAATAAAACTATTTTTCGATTTCGTGCTCCAAAAGGACAATATAATGGTAAGTAGTGTGCATTCTGATAGTGATTGAGTTGCTCTTTAACTCAAAGTATTTAACATATTTGCGAGAATGACTTGATTGAGTTATAAAAACGTATTGAAAAAAATCAAAATTTCTACCCAATTACTGAGTCTCTGATAATGGGTTTTAATTTAAATCTGACATACTGCATACTAATCAAATGATGAGTAAATTTTTACAAATCATAAGACAGTGTCGCTTTCCTTTGTCTTTATGTAAGCTAATATCTTTAAAGCTATACTCAACGAATTTTGTCGATTTTTTTTAGATAGAGTGATTCAAGAGAAAGTTTTTCATGTTTATATATCCCTATATCCCTACGGAAACGGAAACGGAAGTATTTGCACGAGAACATACACGGGACTATACATGGGAACCTAGAAACTGCTTGACCGATTTCAAAATTCTTCCACCGTTAGAATAGCATTGCCATTGAGTAGCATTGACTATATTTCATTCCCATTTTCCCACCGGAATGGAGACTTGGAAACTACTTAATTAATTTACTTAATTTGATCACCGTAGGGCCCGAGCTACGCTGGGCGGCTCAGCTAGGGTCAGATAAAATTTGTGATTAGAAAACTACCTAATAATTATGCTTGTTTTACACCCTGCTTTCGGAATGAGAATCCCGCTTTATTTCTTCAAAAAGTTCCAGAGTCTCGTTTTGAAAGAGAAAACACGTCCACAGCCCAGATGGGTGTAAGAAACTCAGCCTTTCAAAGTATGTAAACGGTTAACCAGATTTATTTGAAAATAGATCTTTGGTTTTCCTTCTTCTTCTTCTTCTTCTTCTTCTTCTTCTTCTTCTTCTTCTTCTTCTTCTTCTTCTTCTTCTTCTTCTTCTTCTTCTTCTTCTTCTTCTTCTTCTTCTTCTTCTTCTTCTTCTTCTTCTTCTTCTTCTTCTTCTTCTTCTTCTTCTTCTTCTTCTTCTTCTTCTTCTTCTTCTTCTTCTTCTTCTTTATCTTCTTCTTCTTCTTCTTCTTTATCTTCTTCTTCTTCTTCTTCTTCTTTTTTCATCTCCTTCTTCTTCTTCTTCTTCTTCTTTTTCGCGTACGCTCAAAGTCGGTTGAGGTCTTCTTCCATTTGACTGCGCAATTAAGGGCAAGGGGCTTACCTTCCGCGACGACAATCGCTTTCGACGACAACCCGTCGAGCCGGAGCGTTGATGTCCATTTGTCCATGTCCATCCGCTAAAAGTAGTCTCGCAATGCGTAGTCTTAGTAATCCCCACATAGTTCGTTGTTATGTTTTGAAAGGCGTATAGAAAAATATTTAAAAAAAAAAAATTCACCGCTCTCAATTTTTTAATTATTTTTAAGATTAATAATTAACTTTAAGAATTTGCTTTTATTTATGTAGTGCGTTTTAGATACGGTTTTTCAAAGGCTAAGGATGGATAGGTGTGGTCAAGACAAAAAAAAAAATTTATGGGAGTGGGGTCTATATCCCTCCGTGTAGACGCGAGGGGAAATTTTATATGAAATTTAGTCAATTTAAAAAAAAAAATTTAAAATCAACTAAGCCACTTACTTTCTTATACTTTAGTGTTTTTGAAAGCTATTGCTTTGTTCTTTAATAATTTAAAAATTGAGAGCGGTGAAATTTTTTATTTAACTTTTTTCTATACGCTATTCAAAACACATTTCCGCAAATTTCCTGAAAATCCATGGACTGGCCCTGGATTCCTAGGTTTTGCCTTTTTTATGTCTAATGGCCCTCCACTAATTTCTTTGCCCTTGAAGTAGACCTTGTTTGTTTGATTTCCTTTTCCGCATCTGTATAAAAAACTGTGTCCGCTAAAAAACTGTTTAGCTTGGCGCCATCTTTATCTTAAGCATTTCGCAATTTTTTTTTTTTTTTATTCGATACAAATGTTTTCACAAAGACAAATTATTCTTATAATAAAACCTAGTTTTTGATTGCTCTTAAATCTACAATCGGATCTCTTCGATCATATTTTTTCAACAATGAAAACAATTTGAAATAAATAAATTTTTGACAAAACAGCTTGAGATCAGCCAGCACTCTGTGTCTTCAGTCTAAGGGTCTCCCTGAGATAAAGTCTGAGTAATGAGAAGCATAATAATGAAAGCGAGTAAAAGCTCAACCTGAAAGTGTGATTGTGTGAGACTCTTCAGATCCTATGGTTGAACTCTTATTTATCTGTCAAGTGAGGTCGACTCGCCGCTGAAGCCCTTATGTGTTTTGGCTTTTATGAGTTTCGATTTTCACCGTCTTAGGTCTTAGATACTGGTTATAAAACAGGGTAAAAGAATGTTTGTTGCCAAAAAAAAAAAAAACGAATCAATATTTATGCACAAGTGATATTTCATTTAAAAATATTTAATAAAAAGCAAATAATATGTATTTGCTGCAGCTGTCTCTATTGACTAAAACCACCAAACGGAAGGTATAAAAGCTGATATTTTTGTCAGGAAAATTTACAGTTGTCTAACGAAAGTACCTACGTGAGTAAGTGTTCGACATAGACTTTCAAAATGAGGATTAATAAGCTCTACGTTGGGTTGCTGGTTGTTGTAGCACTTGCTGTTCATCCTACTATATCCGATGAGCTTTTGAACGAGGAGACAACATTAAACGTGTTAAATGCTGGTCTACCTGCTTTAACTGGCCTGGTTTCTTCACTAGCAGAAGGTTCACCAGCTGGACCATTCCTCGTAGCCGGATTGGGATTTGTTCATGTGCTTTCTATGATATTAGCCGGTGGTGGTGGTGATGATGGTCCTTCAAACGCTCTTACCAAGACGGATTTATACAGTACTCAAAAAGCGCTTATGAACAAAATTCAAGACGTAGATGCCCACGTTTTCGAGTCAACAGCGAAAATCATCAGGGAATTGACCCACACTGTAGAGTCATACGCATTTTTGGAAAACATGAGAAATATCCTTGAGAGTCTCGTACGAACATACCATGACAAAATGCCAGTGGTACTTGATCCAAAAATGTCAGCAATGACTAAAAGAGCAATCGACAAAATGTTGGACTACGAGAGTAAATACAGAACAGCTTTGAGGCAGTTCATCACTACGTACATTAAGCCTACAGTGTTTATGCCCACATCTGGACCAGTAAAACTATTTTTCGATTTCGTGCTTCAAAAGGACAATATATTGGTAAGTATTTAATATTCTGATAGTGATAGGGTGCTGGTGGAAAAGGTGTGAGTGTTAGTGTTTTTTAATAAATTTAGCGAAGTGCTTAGTTTGTACCCTATAACAATTCCACGAGTAGACAGGACTTCGTTCAATGAGCCTGGATTATGAAAATGTACATAAACGCGATATGTTTGAACGCATTGATTAAGGTTCGCGTAGAGCTTTGGTTGGATTACATCTTTTTTGTTTGTTCACGAATAATGTTACTTTGAAAATTGATTTTATTTCAAACTATTTTTAAACTGTTACGCTCTATGCATAACAATAAAGAAACTGGAAGTCGTATTTGAGGTGGGCCATAAACCCACAATTTATTGCTCTTTTTTTGATTGAGCGTTGGTCCACAATATTCCAAAAAATAGAAGGGTGTAGTTATCCAAGAAATTTCTCATTTGAGCTCTCAGACAGTATACTTTGCACTATATGTATTACCTACCGTGTCATACCATGGTGTAACACCTGAAACGCACACTTTTCAACTCATAAAATTGTTAATGCTTATGCTAAAATCTACAAACCTTACAATTAAGATAAAACAACTAAAATCGTAGAGAATAAGACATTTTATTTGCTTAAATATCATTTCAAATACATTAAAATTTTGACTTTATGTGAACACTTGTAAAACCCGAAACGATAGAATGACCCTAACCCAACATTTTATAAAAAAAAGTCTTGCAAAAACAATCAATACGACAACTCATCATGTGACATCTGACTGAAGAACACAAAACATTCACACTCAAAAATGTGGCAATCACTTGCTGCAGCTTTCTCTTACTGACTTGATCTAAGAGAAAAAAATACTTACAAATAAAAACAGATGTTTTTCTGAATAAATAGCTTATACACCGAAAGAAAAAACCTTGGTTGATTTAAACATCTTTCATTGTAAATCAACAATTCATCTAAAGTTGTGAAATTAACCAAGTTTCGTGATGAATTCAAATAAGAACGCATTTTCAAATCAAGTATGCTGCCGTGATAAATTTTTTTTCAGGTAAGTATCATAAAAATGTTTAAATTAAGTATGTTCGTAGTTGATTTGAATCCTAACTAATATTATAAATGTGAAAGTCCCTCTGTCTGTCCGGCTTTCTATGTTACCATCTCCCGCCCAAACTACCAAACTGATTGGTATGAAATTTTGTACAGACATAGTCTAGAACCAGAGGAAGGACATACGCTATATATTTTATCCCTAAATTCCCACGGGAACGGGAACGTATTCGGGAATTTAGAAACTACAACACCGATTTCAAAAATTGTTCCACCGATAGAATGCTTTACTATCCCAAAGTAACATAAACTTTAATTCATCCTTATATTCCTGCGGGAACGGGAGTCCTTACTAATATAATAAGTGCGAATGAAGCTCTGTCTGTCCGTCGTTCTATGTTACCATCTCCCGCCCAAACTAATAAACCGATTTAAATGAAATTTTGTACAAAGATTGGACTGAACTTAAGGACGGACAAAGGTTTTATTTCATTCGAATATTCCCTCGGGAACCGGTCCTCACTATTATTATAAATGTAAAAGTAGCTCTGTCTGATCACCTTTCTATGTTACCATCTCCCGCCCAAACTAATAAACCGATTTAAATGAAATTTTGTACAAAGATTGCTCAGAACCTTAGGAAGGACATAGGCTATATATTTTATCCCTATATTCCCAACAACACCGATTTCAAAAATTTTTCCACCGTTAGAATGCTACACTATTCCTGAGTAACATAAACTTTAATTCATCCACATATTCCTACGGGAACGGGAGTCCTTACTAATATAATAAGTGTGAAAGAAGCTCTGTCTGTCCGTCGTTCTATGTTACCATCACCCGCCCAAACTAATAAACCGATTTAAATGAAATTTTGTACAAAGGTTGCTCAGAGCCTGAGGAAGGACATAGGCTATATATTTTATCCCTTAATTCCCACGGGAACGGGAACGTATACGGGAACTTAGAAACTACGACACCGATTTCAAAAAATTTTCCACCGTTAAAATGCTACACTATTCCTGAGTAACATAAACTTTAATTCATCCACATATTCCTACGGGAACGGGAGTCCTTACTAATATAATAAGTGTGAAAGAAGCTCTGTCTGTCCGTCGTTCTATGTTACCATATCCCGCCCAAACTTATCAACCGATTTAAATGAAATTTTGTAATATAATAAGTCAAACTAATAAACTGATTTGAATTAATTTTTTTTCAAAGATTATTCAGAACCTGAGGAAGGACATACGCGATACGCCATATATTTATTCCCTATATTCCCAGGGGAGCAGGATCGTTTACGGGAACTTTGACACTATGGCACCGATTTCAAAAACTCTTCCACCGTTGGAATGCTAAATAATCCCTGAGCAACATAAACTTTTATTCATCCCCATATCCCTCACGGGAACGGTCACCATGTTTCCACGGGAACGGGAGTCTTTACTAATATTATAAGTCCGAAGTTAAATCTGTCTGTCTATTTCTCTTTGTTACCATTAACTGCCCAAACTATTGAACCTATTTATATGAATTTTGGTACAGAGACAGTCTAGAACCTGAGGATGGACATATATTATGTTATGCAACATGTTTTATCCCTGTATTCCCATGGGAACGGGAACTTGGAAAATACAGCACCCATTTCAAAAAATGTCCACCGTTAGAATACTGCACTATTCCCTAGTAATGTAAACTTCAAGTCATCCTCCGGAAACGCCCTCATGTTCCCAAGGGAATGGAAGACTTTATTTACATTATAAATCCGAATTCAGCTCTGTCTGTCTGTTTTTCTTTGTTTATATTTACCACCCAAACTATTGAACCGATTTATATGAATTTTGGTACAGAGATAGTCTAGAACCCGAAGATGGACATCCTTACTAATATTACAAATCCAAAATTAACTCTGTCTGTTCGTGTTTCTTTGTTACCATCTCCCGCCCAGAAAACTGATCCGATTTAAATGGAATTTAATTAAGAGATAGCCTAGAGCCTGAGGAAAGACATACAGCCCTATTATCGTAACAGATCGAAACGAAATTCATTCCGATTTGTACGAAATGTAAGATATTTGTATTATGGTAACGTTTCCGATTGCTTAATCGGACATATTTCCGAAAAGAACGAAACAATGCGATGAAAATGTCAAACTCACCGCAACGCGTCTAAAATTCATGCGATGCATGGCGATTAAATGTGAAAATGGTGTAAACGCATTCGGAATTCATGCGATGCATGCCGATTTCTTGGTTTTCTGTTCTATCCGATGTCTCCGACAGCAAAGTAGTGGCGGAAGGGTTGTTTTATGTCACCTACATGCGTCAGTGTTTCCTTTACGAAATGGATACCACAAACAAAATAAATGTTACGATCGGAACTTCTCTACGATCGTATGTTTCTCCGATCTGTTACGATGATAGGGCTGATAGGCTTAATAAGTAATCCCTATATTTCTACGGGATCGACACCGTAAACGGGAACCTTAAGACTGCTGGGTCGATAAAAGTTCTTTCTCTGCGGGGTGATTTCTGTCAAACTGTCGAAAATACATTAGACCTGAGAAGAAATGTCTATCTTGATCTTCAAATAATAATTGGCAATCGGGAATGGTTGTTTGAAAGGCGATTTCGGCGCCGACTAATGAGATAGTTAACCATATAAACTAATAAAATATGTTTGACGTATTGGGGGACGTTGGCGAATGTCTATCAATAGACAATATTATGGACACTGAGCAAGTCACATCATACCCTATAGAGTTTCTCAATTTCTTAGGATTATTAGGAGTGGCAGCAAGTTGGTGTTCCAGTGCCAAAAATGAGTAATCCAGAATTGTACATAGCTACAAATTACACATCTGGGATGCGGCATTAATAATGACTGGAACGAAAAAAGGAGAAAACGTTTCGATTCCCCGTTTTCCTTTAATTCCCACTGATTTGAGTTGCAAGTGTTCGTTTAGAAAAAAATCCCATGTGTGGCAGAATCACGTATATCAATCCCACAAAACCTTTTTATTTCGCAAAAGATGGAAAAAATAAGAACGTCGTGTGCAAACATATACTAAAATAAAATAATATAACAATGGTTTACTAAAACGCATGAATGTGTCTTATTTGCAAAATAAGTAGCCTAAAAAATTAAGAATGCTGCCGAAAGTCACTATTCCACGCGGACGAAGTCGCGGGCACAGCTAGTATGTTATAATTTTTAACCAACAACGTGATTGTTGATTTCATACTTGATCAACAACAAACTTATTTAACTATAACAATTAAGGCTGAAATTACAAAAACCATCACGTTTGTGATTGAAATATCAAATACACTGTTGAACTATAACCAATATGTTTGATCAACAATGTTCATACTTCTTTAATCTAAAAAGAATTTTTAAAGTATCAGTACCATTTTGAATTCCAATATTTTTCATACTTAAGCCCACAGAAAACGTGAAGTCGCATAACTGAACTTCAATTCAATATGATAAGTTTCGTGACTATTTTATCTTAAGGGATAATTAGTTATTCCTTATTGTTGATCAATTATGTTCGTGATAATTCAGCCACGTTTTTATTTGCTCAACAGTTTTAGTGTAAAATTCCTATGATAAATGCCTGAATTGAAGTTTGACCTATACATTTGAGAGGTCAAACTTCAATTCAGGCATTTATCATAGAAATTTTACATTAAAACTGTTGAGCAAATAAAAACGTGGCTGAATTCTCACGAACATACTTGATCAACAATGTTCATATTTTACCAACAATTCAGAACTGTTGACGAAACACAAACGTTGTTAAAGTATCATGGACATGTATAATTCTAGTATCACAACCGTTGTTGGTTAACAATGAAATCGAAAATGACGTTGTTGATTTGAGCAAGGAAAATTGTAGCATTTAAATAAATAAAATGAAAATGCCAGCTTGTTTAATTTAATTATGTTCCTGCTTGACGAAAAAACAAACAAGTTTCCTGTTTGATTTTACCAAGGTTTTTCTTTCGGTGTATCAACAAAAAAATCGGGGTCGTTAGAAACCCATAAGTTGAGATGGTCTTTTAAATCGGAAAATCCACACTTAAGTTTTTTTTAGAGGTAAAAATAATTAATTTCATCACTATGGTACATAAAGCGTAATCGGGACGTCCAATTTTCGACAACTTTTTGAGCAACTGGGGCTGTATGTCGGCAATGACAATTTGCCAGCATTGTTATGAAGATAGTGTATTCATCGTGTTATTGAAAAACGTACAGGATACAAATAATCCGTCAGTTGTCAACTTGACAATCACTAGAATTAGTGCTCCCAATTTAAAAAAAAACAAACCTCTTATTAAACCAATCTTTATTTTGGTTTAACATAATTTCAATTTCTCTTACAAATAGAAATTTATAAGACTAATTAGAATATAAACTTAACTAACTTACCGAAACATAACGGGTTCTCTAAGCTGTTCTATTTAAAAGGCACCATTTAAATTTGTGGAACGTTAAAATAGTATGACAATTCGACATCCAAATAAAGAATCAAAGTCTACTCAGTTTTGCGCAAGGCTCTAAGCAAACGAGAGCAGACTGTGAATGCGATTCGATTCCTGTCGAAATGAAACACTTGCACACATCTATGAAATCCTGCGATGTATGAAAATTGTATGAAAAGTTCTACAGTCATCCCCCAGGGTAGTCATTTAGGTCCTCTTCTTTTCATTCTTTCTATGAATGACAACAAATTGCTCATTCACCACTCCTTTATTCCAGTGTTCACAGATGATACGACGATTTACATGATCATTTCTTCAGTTTCCGATGCATCTCATTTTCAACAAGATTTCGACAAATTTTTTATCAGGTGCTCTAAAAATAGCTTGCAATAAAACATTTCCAAGTGTTAATCCTTCTCTCGTAATCCCTTCAAATCTACTCTCAGTTGCATCTTCCCCACAACCAAACCATTTCACCAGTTGGACCGATTCGTGATCTCGGGATCATTTGAGACCAGGAACTCAATTTCATCCCACATATTGATGATAGCAAAGGTCAATCCGTTCTCTTAATATCACATTTTTTTCGCCAGCTTCTTGAAGAAGTCAATCTGCAGAAGAGGCAGATGCTATTGGTGTCCGGCAGCTGAGTACCAAAGCAATCAATTATTGTAATATGGAAAATTCAAAAAATTAAAAACCGAAAAGTTATCAGTTCTTAGGGTTCGTGTCTACAACAGAAAAAGGTAATGGCCTTTTTTGGCATTCCGACCAACAAAAATCATGGTCACAATTTGGCGCCCGAGCAGGGAATATAGGTTCATTAGGAAACAGAAACTCTTAACAGAACTAAAATTGAGAACATGAACCAGCCAATCATGTCAGACTCAGAAGAAAACTTTGATGTAATCGCAAGCATCGGAGCCATTTGATTCCTCAGTAAACAAGATCTTATAATCCGAATCTGGGGTACGGTTGCCGTCTCCAAGCTCGTTTTCGCGCTCACATCAAGGGAGCCACAATGCGAAAGTCTATGAAAAGTCTAGGAGGAGACTCTACGAGAATATCGTTAACACATGAGAGTATTCTGAAACACCAGATACCGACACCGACACCGAATCTGTTCATTAATCGCCTGGCTGCACCGAAGAACGCTTAAGAGTACCGCATTGTACTAGAGTACGATTGTACTAGAACGTCGTGTAAGCTGAACGATCAGAGATTCAGGCTTCATTGAGATCGACTGGCAAGTTTGTACTAAGTTAGGAAGCAGAAGTAATAAACACAGCCCGGAAATGGGGACTAAAGTTCGACTCTTCGGGTAATCCACTAGAGTTCTTAGACCGCCTTGAAGAACTAACCGCCTGTTATAGTTATTGTGATATTCGCCCCCACGACATGGTTAAAGTATTATCAGAGCTCTTGGGAGGCACTGCTCTAGAGCAATGTTGCCACTTTACTGCAATTGCAGTAGATCTACTGCTTTTTTTTCCTAAAATGATTCTACTGCCTTAAAAAAATATCTACTGCGCTTTTGGTAAAAGCCGTCTTCCAGAATGAGAAGTTTAAAATAAAACAAAATAGTAAAAAGGTGCATTAAGTTACGTATTTGTATTTGTATGAATTAAAACGCTTCATTTAATATTTGGTTTCGATATCGGAGAGCAGTTTTCACAAAATTGATAAGAGTAGGCCAGTCTCGACCTTTCAGTATTTAAAGAACTTCATCCGTTTCGTAGTTCGATTTTTCCATGTGTAGTTTTCTTAGTTTGTTAGTATGGGACAGACTCGAATAAAATGCTTATATCTTTTAAATTGCACAAGCTGCAGATTATGGGCAGATTGGGGCGATGGGGTATGTAATGTAATGGCCTCTAGTTTTAAGAAATTGCTGAGATTTTGTCTGCATCCACATTATCTTCGAATTAATTTATCGTGCTAAAGTCATGCTCCAGTTTTGAGTAATATATTCTGTATATTGATGATTGTGCTTGTTCAATAAAGGCTTTATGCATTTTTTAAATTGTAAAGCACTTCTTTATATTGTTTTAGACTAACTCTCGTAAGATTAAGAGGACACAAGATATCCTACATCCACCGCTAGTTCCTTTCATTTTTCAAAACATGCTGTTTTTTTGACACATCCTCGTCGCATTGCTACTATTTTAGGTAAGCGACGTTCTTCCATGCTAAACATTTTAAGGACGTAATTAAAATGGAGCTTCAGCAGTCCTGTTTTGATTTGCACCATATAAGTGGGCGTGGTCAAGGGAAGGTGCAATACTCTTTTCAGTAAGAATCGAAGCAGCTGCTCCACATTCTCATTTTGAAGGTATACCCAAACTTGGGCTGCGTACAACATAACCGACCTCGCTGTAGCATCAAAGATTTGGTATTCCGCTCGGAGTCATATATTTTTATCCTTCATACATGCTGACCAGGTTGTTTTTATGCCAATTTTCGCAGTTTTTAATTTTTCTGCAAAGTGAAGTTTCATATTACTTTGTGGAGTTAGTATAACACCAAGTTACTTATAATTATCGACTACTTCCACAACTTCCCTCTCCCGTTTCCAGATGTAGTTCCCATTCCTTTGTCTCTTTCCTCTACCAAAAATCATTATTTGGGACTTACTTTGGTTTGTTGTAAGGTTCCACAATTTGTAAAACTCATCTAGCTTATTTATCATCATCTGAAAATTTATAGGAGTATCAGCTAACAGAACTAAGTCACCAGCGTACATCAAAACTTTGATTTAAGTTCCACTTATATCAAGGTAGGTAGGAGACTGTATCATTTACGTAGATGGAAAGAAGGAGAGCACTTAAGACGCATTCTTGCCTCAATAATGATGTGGTTGCGAAACTTTCTAATATTTTGACGCCATTCCAGACCTCTGCAGTACAGTTATGGTATATTTTCTTCATTGTTTTCAGCATTTTAAAAGGAAGTCCCAATGCAGCCAGTTTATAAAACATTGATTTTATTTGTGTATTTATAAATGAATTTCTTTGAAAAAAAAAAATCTACTGCATAAAAATGTAATCTACTGCACTTTTTTTGTAAATCTACTTCGGAAATTTTGTCAAACAGTGGCAACGCTGCTCTAGAGTGGTTACGTATCAACCACAAGCATATTAAGGTATGAAGTTATTTCCGTAGCGCCTTCCTTCCCCAATCTTTTCTTTCCCGCCTGTTACAGGTGCAAGTAAAGAGACGAAATAATGAGGAAAAAACAAGGCCAAAGGGAAAGGGCGAAAGACTTCATGCAGACCACCCAATACATTATTCACAGACATCCTCGTATGAATGTAGACGATAACATTGATCACATTCATGACAGCTTACGAGCCGAGTATCACCTCTTTATAAAGAGGCGAGACTTTGAAACACTGAGTGAACTCATGAGGCTAGCCGGATGATTTGGGACGCATGTTGCACAGTCAAGGATGGTATGGAACTTAACGAAAACGTAAATGTAAAGCTCCTGCTTTTTTCCTAAGGACAAAAAACTAAAACGTTACCATCTTATCTTGCATGTCTAAAATTCAAGAACTATTTTCCTTTTTTATTGAAAATAAAAATGAATTCGAAAAGCTATTTTCCTCCTATAACGCTAGTGCAGCGAAAAGCTCCCGTGTCACACGCTCTAGAATGAAGAGCAATATACCTGAAAACAATAACAAAACAAATACGAACGTGTCACTGATCAAAGGTCGAAGTGTTTCTTTTTCCCCTGCACAAATGCGAAGCGTATCCCTCCTCGTCGTACCCAATAACAATAAGAATAAACCAGCTCAAACACAAATTGGTAAAAGTGCAATAAAACAGGTTTCTTCGTTAAAATCCAAAGTAAAAGCTCAGCTTAACACCGGCTCTATTGAGAGTGGGATAGTTGATAAATGATAATGCTCTTGCTGTTGAATCTGCTGCACATGAGAACACGTTGGCTTCTTGCTCTTACTTTTCATCTGTTGGCTCGGATAATGTTGATAAGAGTGCACTCGCCGACAATTCTAATCAGTGCGTAGATTATTCTCTCTTGAAGATCTCCGATGTCCGATGTTGTATTGGACGATGATGTTGCTGTTGATGCTGTTGGAGAAAAAGATACTACTGGTGCCATTGATGTTGCTGATGATGATGTTGCTGTTGTTGCAGTTAATGCTGCTACGTTGGATGTTGCTTATACTCATAATTTTATTGATGTTTGTAATGTTGTGAATGCTGCTGAAGCTACCACGCTGGCTGATGTTACGCGTTCGGAAAATGTTCTTGTTTCCGATAGAAACCAAAATAAAAAAGTTATTCTTGGATCAAATACTTGCCAGAGTGATCTGAAAGTAGCTTATAAACTGAAATGGTATCATATTGGTAGATTTAAAAGCTCTACAACTGCTGATGAAATTCTTAAATTTATTGCTACAAATCTTGGAGTAAAGTCATCTCAAATTTTATGCCATAAACTGATTCGACTTGAGGATAATGATCGCAAACTTAATTTTGTAAATTTTAAGATCGG
Organism: Melanostoma mellinum; assembly: GCA_914767635.1. Classification (NCBI taxonomy): domain Eukaryota; kingdom Metazoa; phylum Arthropoda; class Insecta; order Diptera; family Syrphidae; genus Melanostoma; species Melanostoma mellinum. Next base: position 171,983,091 of record OU612058.1, read on the forward strand.
TGTACCGGTTGAAATTGCAAACTTGATCTTTATTGACACTTTTTGGCCAACAGGTGTTAAGATTAGCCCATTCATGTTCAAGCCAAAAAACTTAACAGGAAAATTATCTGCGAATCCAATGACCTAATTTCGTTTGATCACGCATCTTGGCAAGATATTCCAGCGTTAAAAATTTACTATCACAATGCCAGTGGTATCCGAACAAAAGTCGTTGATCTTTTTAATAACTCCTGTCGTTGTTTTTATGACATTATTGTGATTGTTGAATCATGGCTTTATAATGGAATTACATCAACCGAAATCTTTGACTGCAGATTGTACAGCGTTTATCGTCTCGACCGCTGCAAATCTTCTAAGGAACGTGGAGGTAGAATTATTGTAGCTGTCCGGAATCATTTATCTTGCAACGAAATTAATCTTCCTATTGAAGGCATAGAACAAATTTGCATATCTGTTACAGTAAATACTCTTCCTAAATCAAATATATTTTTTCTAGTAAGTTATGTGCCTTCAGGCAGCGGTCTTGATATATATGAAAAACATATTAGTAACATTGAACATGTAAATAATCTTTGCTTTGATTCTGATAATATTTGTGTTATAGGTGATTTTAATTTATCTAATGTAAGATGGATTTGGTCTGAATCTGATAAGATGTTAATTCCTTTTAATATGAAAACTGATTTTGAGCTCACATTTATTGATTATATTTATTCGTTAAATTTAATTCAACTAAATGATATTCCTAATTCTCTGATGAAAATATTAGATTTAATTTGTATATGCTGTGATGATTTGCGAAGTAATGTAATTAAGGCTCCTTTTTCTTTGTTATATAACTCAATGCACCATAAGGAATTAATGTTTGAAATTAAATATTATGCTTATTCGTTAAACGATATAAATTTAAACTGTAGATCCTTTAATTTTGTTAAATCCAATTTCCTTGATTTAAATAACTATCTCTCCAACATTGACTGGTGTAACGAACTCTTGTCTTTAGATCTGCAATCTATGAATTGATGTTGGAAGTATCCAATTAAATCATGAAGAAATTATAATTGCGATTAATTCTCTCAAGCCATACTCAAACCCTGGTCCAGATGGTATAACTGCCATAGTTCTCAAAAATTGTTGCAATTCAATTTATCTACCGTTGCTCACTATTTTCAATAAATCGCTTCAGGAAGGTTACTTCTTAGAGGAATGGAAACTCTCGTATCTCGTGCCCATTCACAAATCTGGTGCTTAGAATAATATTGAAAATTACAGAGGTATCTGTAAGCTTTCTGCTATTCCTAAATTGTTTGAAAGTTTAGTGAAAGGAAAACTCGATTTTCTAACATCCGAGTTCTTGTCACCAGAACAGCATGGCTTTGTGGGTCTATGAAATAACTCCCACGAAATAAGTCCCACTTTTAAAAACGAAATAAGTCCCACCAAAAATTGCTATTTTGAAAGTGGGAGTTATTTCGTTTTTAAAAGTGGGACTTATTTCGTCAATTGGTGGGACTTATTTCGTTTCGCGTTTTTATTTTAAATGGGACTTATTTCGTTTTGAGTGGGAATAAATTCGTTTTGTAAAGTGGGAGTTATTTCATCATACCCCTAAATTTATATTTTTTCTTATGCAAAAAGTTATATATTGGACATTTCGTAAAAGGGACAACCATAATTTTGTGTCCCTATCTCTCATGGCTCTTCTAGCTTGTATTATACTATTATTCTTTATTATTCCTCTGCTTTGATTATTCATATTATTCAACGTGTGTTTTTTTCCAAGACCAAAATACTTCTTATTTGAAATCGCATTAAACAATGAAAAAGTGGGACTTATTTCGTTTATGAAAGTGGGACTTAATTCATTTAAGAAATATATTATTCAAGGGGGAGTTATTTCATTTTGAGTGGGAGTTATTTCATTTCAAGTAAATTTTAAAATCATTTCATTTTAGTGGGACTTATTTCGTTTTCAAAAGAGGGACTTATTTCGTGGGAGTTATTTCATTTTTTTAAGCAATTTTTGGTGGGACTTATTTCGTTTTTAAAAGTGGGACTTATTTCGTGGGAGTTATTTCATAGACCCTGGCTTTGTATCTGGTAGGTCTACTGTAACAAATTTAGCGCATTTTGTATCTTATGTCACTAATTCCATGGAAGAAAAAATTTCAAGTAGATGCTGTGTACACCGACTTCAGTAAGGCTTTTGACTCTGTCAACCACCAAACACTTCTGAAAAAGCTTGGAGTATTTGGATTTCACTCTAATTTGCTAGGTTGGTTGGCATCTTACCTCACTCATAGAAGTCAATAAGTGCAAATAAATAATACCTGCTCTAGGAAAATTATTTGTTCATCAGGTGTTCCTCAGGGAAGCCACCTTGGCCCCCTTCTCTTCATTATCTTTATTAATGATATAGTTTCAGTCATAAGACACTGTGATTGTCTGATTTACGCATACGATTTAAAACTTTTCTTAAAAATTAAAACTTTTGAAGATTGCCAGTTGATTCAGCCTGACCTTAATGGCTTGTCAAATTGGTGTCATATAAATGGTCTAAGACTCAATATCAAAAAGTGTAATGCAATCTCTTTCTCACGAAAAACATCTATTATTTGACTATGCTATCGATTCTAAGCCAGTAAATCGTCTTTCACAAGTTAATGATTTAGGCATTATACTTGATTCCGCCTTTTCTTTTAAATTACATTTTGAATACCTAATCTCGTAGGCCAACTCGTTGGTGGGATTCATTAAGCGAAATGCAAAGGATTTCAGAGATCCTTATGTACTTCTTTGTTTATATAACTCTCTTGTTAGGTCGGTTCTAGAATATGCAAATGTTATTTGGAGCCCAACACATAACGCTCATTCTATCCGACTTGAAAAAATTCAAAGGAAATTCACCAAATTCATATTTATACAAATGCGCTGGAGCTTTTTTCCTGATTATAAGGCTGGATGCCAATTACTTGGCATAAAATCTCTAGAATCTCGAAGAAAAATTCATGGTGTTATGTTCATTAGAGATTCACTGTGCTACCACATAAAGTGTCCAGGCACGAGTACGATAACTTTGGCGACAAAAAATAATAACGGGTTTTGGTGGAGGGGTTCAATACAAGCATTTTTTACTATGGGAGGGGGGGGTCTATCTCTCCTTACAGATACAATTTATACTTTTTATGAAAGCCAGAAACTTGCACTTTATAATAAATTTTAAATGAAGTGGTTTCAATTTATAGGTTTTGAAATAACTGACTTCAAAGTCAAAATTTACGAAAAAAAATTTTAAAAAATCACTTTGAGTATTATGTTTCTCATGATTACAAATGCTAATAAAAAAATTATTGATGTAGTTAGTTGCTTCAATAAATTTTTTATAAAACGATATAAATTACTTTTTTCTATGTCTTATAGTTTTTGAGATAATTGAAAAATAGTAAAACTATATTTCTTTTTTAAAATCAAAAAATTTTCTAATTTTAAAAGAAACTTTTCATATAAAAAATTTGCACTCCAAAGCTTATGACCAGCTTAACCCTGCGGAAAAAGGGTCAAAATAATGAGCCCCGCGAAGCGGGCCATGCGGAAAGCTGTTGCATACGTACATACATATTTTTTTTCGTAAATTTTGACTTTGAAGTCAGTTATTTCAAAAACTATAAATTGAAACCACTTCATTTAAAATTTATTATAAAGTGCAAGTTTCTGGCTTTCATAAAAAGTATAAATTGTATCTGTAAGTTTTCTCGTTGCTCTACAATATTTTTTTTTAGATTTTAAGTCAATTTTTATAAAATTGCCCCTACCGCCTAAACGGGGGGAGATAGACCCCCCCCTCCCATAGTAAAAAATGCTTGTATTGAACACCTCCACCAAAAACCGTTATTATTTTTTGTCGCCAAAGTTATCGTACTCTCCCCAGTGTCCATCTCTTCTTGCACTGGTTCCAATTAACGTTCCCGCTAGAACACTAAGAGCTAGAATTTTTCTATTTGAAAGAACGCACAAAACCAGGTATGGAAGTAATGCGCCCTTATCCAGATCAATTGTTTGTTTCAATGAAGTGTCTTTAAATATTGATTTTTCATGCCTTACACGTGAAAATTTTATATTCCAATTATTGTACTTAATTACATTTTAAGTTATTTTTGTAGAGCCTACAATTTTAATTATGTATATGTATCTGTTAGCTGTAAAACTGCTTGTAGATAAATAAATAAATAAATATGAAAAGCTGTTCGAAAGTCTTTACAACCACTCGCTGACGCAAGCCAAAAACATATAGAGCCGAATCAGACTTTCGAACAGATTTGGTAGGTGAAACAAAAAGCAATAAGGAAAGAGAAGATTGACAAATTGTACAAAACGTCGGAACAGAGAGTCAAACCCTAGAAGATGTCCATGACTTCGCTTATTTAGACTCTGCTACAGGCATTAGCGTGGATATAAAACGGATATTTGTTGTCATCAGTCGCAGTTTCTTTGATTGAAGAAGGCAATTGAATATAAAACATAAGCAGTGATCATCCTAGTCCATCTCCATTCCACGGAAGTCATGAACTACATGACGCAATGTCAAACATCAGTAAATAAAAATAGTTTTTTAAGGATATCGACTTTTGCGAGGAATTGGCAAGCCATCTCTGTATAATTACACACACAAGCCATGAAAAAGGCTTTTTGACCTAGCCGTTTAGAATCAGCATAAAGTCGTACGTCCACAAAATGCGTTAGACCCCAAAGATTCCATTGCTTTGATACATCACCCTATTTATTTTCATTTTTTCTCTTCTTAATAACAGATATGCCATACCTCTTCTCTTTCAAAATAATGATGAGTTTAAAGTCTACCTTCGCGATGCAATCCAATGAGGTTGCTGTTCTGAACTTGGTTGAAGAAAGGGAGCTGTTCTTTTAGCGAACCTTTCATTCGTTCGATAAAACACTGCGGTACGCTCAATCGCACACACCAACTGAAGACAAATTATTTCAAGCCACTATGCATTTGCGGCTTATGCTGCAAACATACTAAACACAAAACTATAGCTATTTTTCAAATCAATGTAAAAGTGTTTCCCACAGCCTTGGACTGATAAACCCCAAACTTATTTATGTATTAGTTTCTCATAATATGCTCAACTAGAAACACACACTAAAATTTCGTTCACAGTCTACCCACCCCCTTTTGATGTTGTCAACCAACTTCCCAAAAAAGGGGCTAGCTTTACAGCCAACTTCACAGGATCTTATTTAATGGCCTTTTTTTGCTTTGCAGGCTGTTGAAAACCAAGATTGTAACCATGATTCAACTCACTACAAGGTTTACAAATCCTACATCTACCTCGCCAAGGTTTTGACTGATGCTTATGCTATGGCCTTAGCCGGTCATGTCATTCAATTCCAATTGGAATTAAAAGAGAAAAAAACTATCGGTAATTGATAACTTTTTAAATGTTAATTTTTTCTCATTGCCATCACATTCTTCTGTTTTTTTTTTTTTTTTTTTTTTTTTTTTATTTAAGATGCGGAATCCACGAAGGCAACAGCAGAACAACTTCTAGAAGAATACAAACACGATATGAAGGAACTTATGTCAAAAACAAAATGGGCATTAGAAAACTCGTCACGCGACATTAAGAACTGTGGTACATTCGACTTGAAAGAAGGTGAATTCAGCTTATACCTACATGTTTTCAAATAAAGATTAAGAGACCAATTTGTCTTGTGTTTTTATTCTAGGAGTGACTTATGCTCGTTTACCATTCGCCACCACTCTTCCAAAGTACTTAGTTTTCAGTGGAAGCTGCAAGGAAGAGACTGAATCACCAGTTACTAATAGTGATTACGAAACTGACCAATGCTTCGGACACCAAGATCTCATTCCCGCCAAATCCACCATAGCAGTTTACAAGAGCGTAAGTACTAATCGCGATCGAGCCAAATTTGGAATGACCATAAAAATTGCATATTAATTTTTTTTGTTTCCCATCAGAAAAACGACGATGGTAGACCATATTCCCATCTCAAGTTCCAAACAACTACAATTGGACATGAGGATTCATCTGCTACTCTTTTCAAGCAAGTCCAAACAGAATCCTATTGCTATACAGTTTTCTGCCCAGCTTACAAGAAAAACGCAGTCGGAATTTCCACACAACGTGTGCGTGCAGAACGCGGCAAGTGAGTATTTTTTATTTCGTATTGCAGGGGAACCAATGAATACAGACATCAAAAGTGAATCATTTTTATAAGTAAGGAGCTAGAGAGAGGTTAATTTAGATCGGCTTTGCTAACAGGTCAGCATTAAATGATTTTAAACACAAGTGTCCCTTTCCAAGTTGGTAAACACTGTATTGCGATGAGACGTCCTAGCAACCTCACCTCTAAAAGTTGAATAACAGTACTGCTTTGAGTGACATGGAGTTTTTATATTGCACTGCAACCTCAAAGATTTTATTGAACGAAAACACTAATAAGGCCTTACCGCTGGTAAGGGATACCAGTAGCTTGAATTCCGTATTCAAAAACCTTGGCAAGCTCTCAACGGTTTAGTTTTGTTATTTAATCTACTATTCATGCAGTTTATGGTACCAGTGTCATGATGGTTGGCTTCCTGTTAACCGGGAGGTTCGTGGTTCGAATCCCAACAGAAATTAATGCTTAATGCTTTTCCACGGGTATCAGCTTTCGCAAGGAATCGGCAATTCTTCCGATAGTAAATTCAATGTCGGAATATATGTTCCCTCCATTCCTTCATGAGGCATGTTTATGAGAAATGCTCTAGCCGCCGTGCTTACCGCGCCGATATGTTTGAGAATAACTGAATTTGTTGACGTATGTCCTCGATACCTTTGTGAATTTCATCTTTGAGGTTTTGAATCATTGAAGAAACATTAACATAGAAATTAGCTTTCACGTTATTCAAAAGAAAAATAATTTGAAGGTGTCAAATCACGATATCACGATGTCCAGTTGTGATCGCCTCTTTGAAAAACAACACAGTCTGGAAACTTTTTAACTATAGAGATGGTTTCACTACTTGTGCGCAAGGTAGCTTCGCGTCGTCTTGCTGAAATAAAAGTTGTTCACACTAATTTCTTCTTTGGATCATACAAAATTATTGATCATGTTCGATGCTGCATTCATTCACGGCTACACTTGCTTCAGCCTCATTTTGGAAAAAAGTATTGGACTTCGCCAGACCAAACAGTCACAAATTGAAGATTAAAAGGCTTTTCGCCATTAATTCTTTGATTTTACGAGACGCACGTGTGAAACCCCTCCTCGTTAGCGTAGCTTCCTAGGCAAAGATACACCTCATCACCCCCAAAAGATTTTTCGTGGAAATTCTAGAACATTTGTATGCATTTCAAGGACCCAACCAGGCAGTAATCGACGTTGTTGATAGTCACCATGCTTAAGTTCTTCTGTTAGTGAAACGATAAAACCCTTTATAAGGGCACAAAATTATATCAAAATTGAAATCTAAATGACATCGCTCAGCCGCTAAGCTTTCAATTTTGTTCCAATTTTGCCGCGTCCCCACTCAGTACTTAGAAGTACTCAACAATTTCAATGCGTTGTTAGAGCGTATATCGAGCCATTGTCAGTGGTTTAGCTTTCAGTTCCAATTATGTTAAGCATTGACAGCTTGGGTCATGACAACTATTAAAATGGCGGTTTATTCAATGTGTAACCTCTTACTAGAAAAACCCTCTAGTGTCGGACTTATTAACTCAACAATAGAATAAAGTTTCGCGATCTGGATCAAAATCGAAACAAAACTCTTTGCTCGATGAATGATAAATTTACTCGTATGATGAATCATAATATGTGTGTGACTTGTACTCGTATGTATTATCCACAGCCAATGTCTACTTACCTACTAACTTAGGTGGGCATTACAGTTCGGTGTGAACCTGGACCTCAACCAACATCCTTCTATAACGATTTCGATTTCGGGCGAGCTCTTTCCAGTTTTGCTCTCCAAGTCGGTTGAGGTCTTCATCCACTTGATTGTGCCACCTAAGACGAGGTCTTCCCCTTCCGCGATTTCCCTGCAATGTGCTTTCGAACAACCGACGAGCCGGAGCGTTTGGGTCCATCCGCTCTACATTGCAGAATCATCGTAGCTTCTGCCTTGTGATGCGTACTCTTCTGTACCATGTTGCGGTACAGCCCATACAGCTCGTTGTTGTATCTTCTTCTCCACACATTGTCTTCGCATACGGGATCAAAGATAATTCGGAGAATTTTTCTTTCGAAACGACCAAGGGTTTCCTCATCCGCTTTCGATAAGGTCCATGCCTCCGCGCCGTAAAGCAGGACTGGGATGATTAAGGTCTTATATAAGGCTACCTTGGTTTTTCTGGAGAGGGTTTTGTTTCTCAATTGCCTTCTTAACCCAAAGAAGCAACGGTTGGCAAGAGTTATTCTCCGTTTGATCTCCGCACTGATGTTGCTGTCCGTGTCTACAGCGGATCCTAGGTAGACGAAGTCCTGTACTACCTCGAAGTTATGTCTGTCTATTGTGACGTTTTGTCCAATTCGTCGATGTTCTGTGTCCTTGTTTGATGACAGCATATACTTTGTTTTGCCCTCATTAACCATCAAACCCATTTTTGCCGCTTCTGTTTCAATACTAGCAAAAGCACCTATGACATCACGCTTTTTTCTTTCCATTACGTCAATATCGTCTGCATATGCGAGTAATTGTACAGACTTTTGAAAGATTGTTCCTCTGGTGTTGACGTTAGAGTTTCTTACAATCCTTTCAAGTATGATGTTGAAGAAATCGCATGACAGTTTATCGCCTTGCCTAAAACCTCTTTCGACATCAAAGGTCTCGGTGAGTTCTTTACCGACCTTGACGGAGCAGCGTGAATTCTCCAAAGTCATCCTGCATAGTCGTACGAGTTTTGCATGGATGCCGAAACTAAGACATGGCTCTGTACAGCTCGTCTTTGTAAATACTGTCATACGCGGCCTTGAAATCGATAAAGAGATGGTGAATACCGATATTACGTTCTCGGGCTTTTTCCAAGATCTGCCGTAATGTTAAAATTTGGTCTATTGTGGGCTTCTCTGGTCTAAGACCACATTGATAAGGACCTATCAAGTTGTTGACGTGGGGTTTCAGACGTTCACATATTACAGCAGACAAGATCTTATAAGCGACGTTAAGGAGGCTTATCCCTCTATAATTGGCGCAGTTGTGAGGGTCTCCTTTCTTTAGGATCGGGCATACGATACTGAGGTTCCATTCATCGGGCATGCTTTCTTCCGACCATATCATGAAGATCAGTTGGTGCATGCTCCTTCCCAACTGATCTCCAGCTGCCTTGAAAAGTTCGGCATCAAGGCCATCTGCACCTGCAGTCTTATTTGATTTAAGTTTGCATATAGCAAGCTTAACTTCTTCTAGGTCGGGAGGACGGCATTCTTGATCATCGTCCAGGCTGAATGGGGCAATCTGCCCGACAGCGGAATTTGTGTCCTCATCGCCGTTAAGCAGTCTGCAGAAATGATCTTTCCAGATCCTCAGTAGCGACTGTGACTCTATAACTTCCCTGCTGGTCCTTACAGGCTTGAGTTCGGGGTTTGCCGTCCTGGCAGGATCTTTTTATCTTTTCGTAAAACTTCCGAATCTCGTTCCTGTCATGGCACCTCTCTATTTCCTCAAACGATCGCTTCTCATGCTGCTTATTTTTCTTTTTGAGAAGTTGGTGTTCTTCCCTTCTTTTTTCTTTGTAGATCTCGTAATACTGATCGTAAGCAGCCCTCGTTCGTTTTTTCATAAGCATTTGTCGTGCTCTTTGCTTGGCTGCATTTGCCTGCCTGCATTCTTCATCGAACCATGGGTTTCGTTTTGGTGGCCGAGTGAAACCCAGAACCTCAGAGGCAGCTTCTTGGCATTGCTGCCACTGGTCTTCAATGTTTAATGCTGGCGGCATGGGATTCAAGGATAATTGAAGGGACACTCGATTGGAAAAGGCATTGGCAATCTCTTGCGATTGTAGCTTTCCGACGTCATATCTCTTCACAGCGTTAGTTCGTGCTGGTCGGGAACAAGATATATCCTCATTCGTACCTTGGCTACAACAAGGTAGTGGTCCGAGTCAAAGTTGGCCCCTCGGAAAGTTCGGACATCTAGCACACTGGAAGAGTGCCTTGCGTCGATCGCAACATGGTCAATTTGGTTGACGGTTAATTGATTTTCGGATCGCCATGTACCTTTATGAATTTTGAGATGCGGGAAGCGTGTTTTACTTACAACAAGATTTAGCCCCGCAGCAAAATCGATTAGCCTCAGTCCGTTTTCGGAGGTTTTGTCGTGGAGGCTATGCTTCCCGATTGTATTTCCAAAGATGTCTATCTTCCTTAGTTTTGTGTTAAAATCGCCTAGAACGATTTTCACGACGTGTCTAGGGCACTGCTCATATGTTTCTTCGAGGAGCTCGTAGAAACAGTCTTTCGAATTGTCGTCTTTCTCTTCTGTGGGGGCATGAGCGCATGTAAGGCTAATGTTGGCGAATTTAGCCCTGATGCGGATGGTCATTATACGCTCATTGACTGGATTTTGGCTAATCACCTTATCCCTGAGTCTCCCTCTTACGACAAATCCGCACCCAAATAAGCGCTGTTTCTGTTGTCTGTAGCAGTCGCCATAGTAGATGTCACAGTTTTTCATCTTCTTTATGCCTGGTCCACTCCATCGCACTTCTTGGATGGCGGTTATGTCTGCTTTGCAGCAGTCCAGGGCGTCCGCTAATTCTCCAGCTGCACGTAGTCCGTTAAGAGATCTTACGTTCCACGTGCAGATCCGGAGGTCATTGTTCTTTTTTCGTTTGTTTGGGTCGTCAACTTTGAAATCATAATCGTTATCCGAGGCTTTTGGTTGTTTCGGAACTGGGCTTTTTTTACGTGGTTGGGTAGTCAACCCTACGCACAACCCCCAACCTGGAGGGTCAGGTCCTTTTGGATCCCTTCGGACATAAAGGGCTGGAATATCCGGTGTCAGTACCCTGCTGCAGGGGTGTGAGTTCTGCCGTTGGCTCACCAGGAGCTCATCCGCCACCATCTCTACTTCAATACCCTTTTTTAGTATTGAAAGACCTGAAAGACCTTTAAATCAAATATGTTGGAGTAGCTCCTTCAGGGGTTTCTGCTTTTTTGACTGCTGAAGTCCACCGTTGATCCTGTCATTCGATATTATCCGCTGGGACATTTACGTAGAACCGTATTACGGCGTTCGTCATTTTACAGGTTCACTTGTTACAATTCCGGATGACAGGAGTTTAAATCAATGTCCAGACGAAACTAACTGCTGTTCACTGGCCTAAGACTTTTTGCATGGGTTGTATCTCTTTGGCAAGATGTCAACATCAGCAACTCGTGTTCGATTTTATTTTATAATTGATCTCCAGCTCCAACAAAATAAAGTGACGTCACAAAGTCAATGTTACAATTATTGATCTCAAAACAGGTCTTAATCCTTTCGCTGCTGAGACCACTCTCAATACGTTGATTGTCGATGTATGAGTTCCTTAGTTGCACTCCTTAAAAACGAAAAATTATGGTGAAGTACACCATAATTTTTACTATTACCTTTTTACAAAATGAAACCTATTTTAGTGTCATCACTGGAGCTCGTTTTCAAGTGAGGAAGAACATTCTCTACATTGACATTCAGCAAGGTAAATTCCTTGATGAGCTCCGAGTTGATCCCAATTCAGTGTTCTGGACTGAAACACCCGAAGATTCCCGACAAGTTGCATATCTGTCCATGAAATCCAGGAGAATCGAAATCGCTGATCATATGCTTGACGGCAAGGACTATTTGACAGGTAAGATGATATAAACAGTACAAACTTACATTTAGTCAACTAATCCCTTTTTTACGTCAGCTCTTCAATTTAAACAAGTACCGCAAAGACGTGGAGTACGAATTATTAAATTATTCATTGAGGGATGCCAAGGTCCTAACTGGGATAGTTTTGGAGCACATGGATCATACAGCGACCTTTCGTAATATACAAATTCTTTCCAAAGTTTAGATTAAGGATAACTCAAGTTATTTTGTACATTTTAGAAATGAAATTCCAATGAATGATCTTGATGATCCTGCTCAGGTCACAGCAATTGAAACATTGAATTTGATTACATCAACTGGAGAAGACAATCCAGCTGCATACATTGAATTCCAACCATCTAGCTTCGAGAAGGATTTTGGTCGCACAACTATTCCATATATTGATATCAGGGAAGTATATACTTCTCCACCATCACCGGTTCGTGGTATTAGTCTATATCATATGGGTGTTAAGCGCTACGGAGGTTTCCTTTCGCTTAAATTGGTTGCACCAAGTTTAACCGATTACATCGATTTTAATCAAATTGAACAATTTACAAAACCAGAACAGAAAGCTTAAAGCAGTTGCTTATGTCAGCATTTTATGAATCTCACTAGGAGTTCATATTTTTAAAATTAAAAATGGCTCAACTTGTCAAATAAACTTAATTTATTTCAATCACAATTTGTTTGAATCGCATTAGTGAAATAAATCGAAAAGATGTTCCAAAACTGGACACGAACTTGACAATCAACACACTTTTACTGTGAATTTGTTGGTGAGTATCAAATAAAAAAAAAACCTAAGTGCCTGAACATTTAAGACCTCCAAGAATGTTGTATACTTTTATATTGTGAAAGGGGGGAGGGGGGGGGGGTATGGTGACCACAGCTTAGTTATGAGCATTTCCGTCTGTTACGCCTTTCACGATGAGCTGGCAAGCTTTTTTATTTGCTTATGGTATGGATTTCTTAGGATTATGTAGAAATGAGGGTACAGGCCCCAATATATTTACTCTATGCCCATAATAGAAAAACTTGTTGCTTTCAATCATAGAATTATTGCAGTATTCGAATGTAGAAAAAAATTTGCTGCTGACTGGACTATATAGGACACCATTGACTTGATTGGGGCATCACAGTGGGCGAGTGGGCTCACTGCGACCACAATAGTTTGGAATCGCTTGAATCAACTTAGTAGCTACAATTTGTCTAAGGTCATGCGATGCGTCTTTTACAAAGGCTAGAATATGACTCAGGGTGTCCAGAGTCTACCCAAAAGGAAGCTTCGAAAGACTTGGGCTACGGCGCGGCGGTCCAACTTCTCAAAATGTTACGCGAAACGGCCAGTTTAGTTTTAATTAACTCTAACTTTATTACAATATCTCCTCTCAGGATCAGGTTTACAAATTAACAAATTTTATGTTCAATTTAACAAATAAGCAAGTTTTATGATTTCTTCAGTAAGGTCTATTTCTGGTGCTGGGCCACGGAATAGCTGGTATCGTTCTCCCCTGGTGTAGTGGCGATGGTTCCTCTGGGGATACGGTTGTATACCAGAGCAGTTATTTCCTCTGTTCAGCGGCGGTGAACTCCTATCTAGATCTGCGTTAGGCAGGGCGCTCTATCGGCAGCAGCGGATTTCGTAGTAAGGGTCTGCGCTGCTTGAAAGGCAGAACAATTTATCGGTGGCGGCGGATTACGTAGAAAGTGCCTGCGTTGTATCAACGGCAGATCATTTCATCGGCGGCGGCGCCGGCGGACTTCGTAGAAAGTGTTTACGTTTACTAGTGACAGGACACTGTCGGCGTCGGTGGATTTCGTAAAAAAAAGTCTGCGATTAGGTACCACGATGAAAACTCCCTTTACAGAGACGCAAATGCCTAACCAAGGAAACAAGATACAACGATTAAATTTCCTTTACGGAGGCACAAACCCGGCAAAGACCGAGAAAGGAAAGTCCAAACGCGTGGCTGGAAACAAGCCACAACGATTAAACATCCTGCACGGACTTCACGGCGACGCAACGTCTAACAAAACTAACTGAGGAGAATTTAAACGCCAGGCTGGAAACAAGCCACAACGAATAAACTTCCTTCACGGAAACGCAACGTCTAAAAGATAAGGAGAATTCAAACACGCGGCTGAAAACAAGCCACAACGATCAAATTTCCTTTACGGAGACTTCAAAGTCAAAAGATAAGGAAGACCCAAACGCTCGGCTGAAAACAGGCCACAACGATTAAATCTACTTTACGGTGAAGCGAGAAAAAGTATCAAACAGCTAAATTCTATTTGTCCGGCTGAGAACAAGCCAGAACACTCAGAACCCTTTAATGCTTTTCTGATTTTTGGTGATTAATTCACCTCTATTCATTAACTTTGCCACTGAAACCTAATGTGTGCTGTAACCGGTCAGTGGCAATTTTTGCATGAAAAAATCTGATGGGTATTGCCAACGTATTTCCCAATAAGGAAATGCACAAGAAGTGATAAGGCACGGAGAAGTAAACAATGTTTGGCCTTGGAGTAGGCATTTACTTAGTAATTTAATTACGTGTGGGGGATTTCAATAGAAATAATTACTGTACTGTTTTGGTGCGGCATTTTGAGAGGAGACGGTAGGGAAAAGAAATTATGACGCTTCGTCAGCTGAAACTAAAAAACATTATTTACTTTTCTTGTTTTGAATAGGGGAACTCTATAAACTGATAAGAAAATCTATTAAACGACTTAAAATCAACTCAATTCAATCAGGTAGATTGTTATCTTCAAAGTAAATGGTCATCAAATGTAGTTTCACTAAGTCAAACAGTAATCCAGATAAGGGTGCCTTTATTTAAGTTTGTAGACTAATAATATCAAGGCCCACTTGACACACTTTGAAAACATGTTCACATAAGTGTGCTGTAACTATTTAAAGAAGATGAAGCAATGAACCCGAACAAATGAACGATTAAACTGTTTATTTATTTTTATGAATAATTAACTTCAGACATGGTAATCTTTTACTTCACAAGTGTCTCTTAGTTGAGATAGGTTTGTTTGCATTTATTGTTTTTAGCTGATTCAAAAATACCCGAGACTCGACTACGGCTCCGGCCACGCAATGAGCGACGTCTACAGAAAATCACTACTATCAAAGATTTCAACTACAAGTCTATCTGCAAGGGAAAGATTTCAAAAATGATTAGATAGTAACAGTTCTACATTTAAAATAACTCGAATTTTAGAGAGTCATCTTTTGCACAAGAGATCACCATTAATGTTCCAAGTACAGCAGATACTTTCCTGGAAGTCACTTCAAATCTTGCTCAAATTCTAAAATGATCGGCATTGAAATAGAACGAGTTGAAATCTACATAGTAACGCTCTATTATTATGAAGAGGAATGAGTTGTTTAGTTATAAGATTGTTTGTTTGTATTCTGTAAACTGCTGTCAAGTTTAGTGAGAAGTTTTTTTTTCAGTAAACGATTTTTAATGCATAGAGTTATTTTTGAACAGGTACGGGTCTAGAGGTGCGCCACTAGCAAAAACGAACTAAAAAGAAGAATAGCAGTGTTATAACCTCGGAAAATCTTAACCCAAGCAAGGAATTCTTTTTTGAGCTCGTCGTTATGAAAGTACATTATTCTTTCTTATACAGGGCGTCCCGTAATTCGTGTTACATAATTTGAAATGTGATTCTTGGTCTAAGGAAAAAAATGTAATATACAGTAAAGTTCGTTTCTCGACTTTGACATCAGTTTTTCATAATTTAAAAAAAAAGACCTTTATTTGTATTAAATTCGATTTTAAAAGTTTTCAACTAGCAATAATCGCACCTCGGTAGGACCTCATTGTTTTCCATAACTTAAAAACCAAAAGAGATAGGACAAAATGGTTTGCGCCAAACGAAAGAGCGCCCCAAAATTATGAAGACTGCATACCTAACTCAATTTCGTGAAAAATGGCCTATTGAACAAGATAGAACTTAGCCGACGGTGTGTTAACGGCTAAAGAAAGTCTTAAGATGGTACGGCTTATTGTAGAAAAAAAACTCACTTGAGTTTTGATAAGCTTTATTTAGGGTCAAGTGTCCTCTCGGCTTGTTTCAACATTCTTATATCAAGAATTATATTACATATTTAAACGTAAGAACTAAAAAAAAAGTTTGATCACACTAAATTTTAGGATGCGGCTTTTCTCTCTTTATTATTTATACCAAAATTTTGTAATAAGATAAAAATGAGTAAAAAACGGTTTGGTTAAAAATAACGGGCAAATGATGAAGACAGTCCAGTAAAAGCTAAAAAAAAAATTTCGGTTGGTCCTAAATGCAAGCCATCATATTATCACACTCCACATCCATCTACTGTATTATTATGCAAAAAAAAATAAAACCGTTGGGCGTTATCATTTTCATTGGTGGCCATATTAGTCCAGAATCCCTGGATAAATTTTTTTTTCTGATTACTATCAAGCTAGTTTTCCTTGAGTAGCATCATTTTGTTGTTTGTTGCTAACAATTTTTTGACGAAAACCTTCGACTGTGGTAGCTAACAGAGGTAGCAACGGTAAAATATGTTGATTTGATGATTTTCAAAAATTTAATAGTAACAGTTTCTTTTTGGCTAACCCTCAAGATAATTACACTGGTCGACAATAATTTTGCACCCAAAAGCGAACTATATTTTTTAGAGGTTTTTGGCTCGCCGAACTCAAATCTGGCCTCAGATTTGCTCTGTCATATCACATTTTCAAAATATTAAGCATTCAAGATCGGAAAAATCCAGTTGTTGCTATTTTTGAGCCTATGTTTTAACATAAAAAAAAATTTTAACCCAAAAACTAACCATTGCTTTTCCGATGATTTGCTATCCGCTGAATCCAAATCTGGTCTCAAAATGGCTCTATTATATCAAGTTACTGAGATATCTAGCCTTAAAAGTTGTAATTTAAAGTTTTTTTTTTCATTATTAGTCAATTCTTCGGCTTCGGTTTCGGCTCCGGCTATAACCTCTCTTGTTATCATGAAGAAGTTGACACCAAAATTGTATATCACATTTGTCAATTGTGGTGCCCGTGGTGTGATGGATAGCATGTCCGCCTGTTAATCCAGAGGTTCGTGGTTGGAATCCCAACAGAGGCAAAAATGTTTTTTCTACGGGTATCGCATTTCGCGAGGAATTGGCAAGTCCTCCGTTAAAATTCATTGCCATAAAAAGCGCTTTCTCGATAAGCCGTTCGGAACCGGCAGAAAATTGTTGGTCCCTTCTATTCCCTTACAAGCATGGTTGTGAGAAATACGCTAGGCCCAGGGGCTCCTCGCTCTGTTGCGCCACCCTATTTATTTTTATTTATTTATTTGTCAATTGAATACTAACTATAATGTGCGGAATTAGGGTGCTGATTTTTCGACTATTTTTTTTTCATTCCCATCCCTTAATTTTTTGGAAAATACCTAAGCAAAAATATCCTCAAAATTTGAGAACTCAATATTAACATTTAGTACTGGCCCAAGGCATGTAAAGATTTCCGGTATAAAATACACGTAAGCTTAAACTTTTTCCCTTAAAAATTCTACAGTTCAGAGGCATTTTATGGTAGAGTCTAGGACACTAGTACATTTTCCTTAGAATTGAATGCTTCACAAAATTTGTCGTTGCGGTGAAGTCCTAACTAACACCAGGCGAGGTAGGAACGGTCACCAAACCCAAATTTTTCGTAAACTTTTTTTTTGCCCTTATCTCGTAAATGACAATAGCTACAAAAAAAAACCATTTAACAAACTTGTAGGAAATTCAATTTTATAATAATAATAAAATAATAATTAATTAAAATTCCATACTTCCTGAAATTAAAAGCTCAATATCTCTCAATATTTCGAAATTAAATTTCCTATACAAAAAGGCTTCGGAACCAAATTGCTAACAACCATAATTATAGAGATATTGAGCTTTTAAGTTGAGGAAGTATGGAATTTTCATTAATTATTTTATTATTATTATAAAATTGAACTTCCTACAAGTTGAGCCAATTTTCGATTTCAATTTCAATTTATTTAACAAAAACCCGTACTAAATGTTAATATTATTTTAGTGAACTACTTCCTTGCCTAAATGAATGCCCTGTTAATCCTGAGAACTTTTTTTTACTTAAATTAATCAACAAGATTTGAATTATAATGAACCATAAATCATATCCCCCAATACATGACCAACGAAAAATAAACTTAACAATAATTTAACCGTCAGATGCCCGCTGCACACACATACGAATTAAAAAAAGCACCACCACAACTGCGCAGCAATGCAAAAAATGGGGAAAATCACAAATGAACTTATTCTTTCCGATTTCATTGCACTTTATCAATTCACATTGGTTTTTCACCAAAAAGATTACTGCCATCGAAAATAACAAAAGACAAATATTTGGTTCAGAAGCAGCCGCCAATCATACCAATTCAGGAATTTGAATACTTCACTGGACTTCCAAATCCACCACAGCTCAATCCCTCAGCTTAAGTTCCAAGTTTCACAGCTCAGAATCATTTTCTGCTTCGTTCAAACTCTAAAATCTAATCTTCCCACATAGTCCAGTCATTTTAGTCAAAATAAGGCAAGAATCTCGAAATTTGAGATACCCAGCTGTAAATTTGTATAGACTTCTATTTTGACCCTCTTAAAATTGTATCAGCGTCTATTGAAAACCAAAGGTCAAAGGTCACAAAGATCCTTTTTCGCAAATATCTCCTTTCCTACTTAGCCTTACTGCTTCTGGGTCTAATTGTTAACTATCGTGCCAAGCTTTTGATAGAATATTGGGAAGTCCATCACGAAGCTTTCGGCTATCGTGCGTCGTAGTAGGCGTTGAAAAAAATTCATTGTCGTTTTTCGTAGAATTATGCTCTTACCGTGCGCGCTCTGTTCTCTATCTCGAAAACGGTTCAACGTATTAAAAAACTTTTGGGGCAGAAGTTGTAGAGAATTTTATCTTCTGCAATATTGTAATAAACACAAATAGCAAAACACCGACAGGAAAAGAGATATTTGCGAAAAAACGATTTTGTGACCTTTGACCTTTGATTTTTAATAGACGCTGACACCCTAGAGTATGTAGGTTTTGATACAACTTTTGTGGTGTCAAAATAGAAGTTTATACAAATTTACAACTGGGTATCTCAAATTCCGAGGTGAACTTACTATAGTGACTGGACTAACACTGAAATCACATTCTATTAAAAAAATTTTTTTTGTGTGTAAAGTGACATTCGAAGCAAAAAAATTCAAACTAATGTACAAAAATACATACATACTATGTAAATTTACTTGAATAAGAAATGATATTCGAAATTCGAGATTGCTGTCGACAACGCAGTACGCAGACGGCATTGTTTAAAAGCAAATCATCTCATTACTAGCTTAACTGTGCAAAGCTTGTCGAACAAACTTATAAAAAATATCAGATGAGTATGGATTTGAGAGATCAAATTGCACTTAAAAGATTAAAAAAGTAACTTAGTCGTTAATTATGCCTTTGTAAATATTTTGACTCAAAAGTCATTGCGATAAGTGGTTAGGGTTACACACTGCACATCATGTTTTGACTGGACTTACATGTTTGAACACCATATTCGAGCTTTTTAAACAATGTGATAACAGCAGCCGTAAGCAGTATAAACATTGAAATGTAATAAACAGTGCCTACTGATAAACTTTATTGTATTTGAGTTTATAATCAGTGGGCAAACGTCTGGTGATAATGAACTGATACGAAGACGAACTATTGTCTAGTAAAATAATTATTCTTGCTGCACCGGCATCGGCAGTAAAAATTGGATGTAGTATTAGAAAGATCTCACTGTTCTTTGTATTTAGTTCAAATTTGATAGCTTATCGAATAACAAAAAAGATCAATGACTCAAAATGACAACGGTAAATAGTAAAATTACAGCAGTGCATTAGCTTCTCGAATACAAAATGTGTTCAATTGTTACGATTCAGTGAAGTGATAGCTAGAGAAAAGATCAATTAGAAAATAATGTTAAATTCTAATCTTTTGAAAATAGCCTTGAACTGAATTTCAAAAAAGAAAACAGACATAAAATTCTCGATCTGAAAAAAAAGTAAATAATCTTATCAAAAGTTTATTCTCCTCCGTTAGTAAAAAGAAAATAATTATTTAAAAAACTGTCCTTCACAGATTTCTTATTTCCACAAATTAAAATAGGCTCTAATGCAAAAGTGAGGCAGATTTTAAGAGAAACAGCCAAACTGACAGTCTCTATTTTCCTCGTATCACTAACTCTTACTATACTCTTCTAGGGCCAATCTTTGGTGTTCGGCACGTTCAAGCACTTCTGTTGTTCCTATGCTTCCTGGTTAATTTTATGAGCCGACAAAATGTGTCGGTAGCTCTGGTCGCCATGATGAACTCCGAAACTACCAACCCCGATTTCCCAGTAAGTAACGACATACGCATAGTCAATGTTTTTTTTTTTTTTCTAAATTTCTCTTTCCATCATTCACAGGAATACAAATTCAATGAGAAGCAAATTTCGTACATCTTAAGCAGTGTGTTTTGGGGTATGACTGTGTCTCAACTTCCTGGCAGTTATATGTGCCGTAGAATCGGAGCCAAGCAAACACTGCTAATCTCAACGCTTGGATCAGCTGTCCTTAGTATTATGACGCCAGTGTGCATGCCATTTGGAGGATGGAAGATATACAGCGGCATAAGATTAATTCAAGGCTTTTTCCAGGGCCTACTCTTTCCCTGTTTAAATGAGCACATAGCTAAATGGGCACCAAGTGCAGAAATAACACGATTGGGATCTTTTAGCTACAATGGCATGGCAATTGGTACGATTCTTGCAATGGCATCATCAGGATTCATAGCAAAGTCAAGCTGGGGATGGCCGGGTATATCGTACTTTGCTGGTGGCATGGGCCTCTTCTGGTGTTTACTTTGGATTATCTTCGCCGACAATACTCCACATACTTCCAGATTCATCAGCATAGAAGAAAAAACATTCATAGAAGCATCACAGAAAGCAAAGCCTGGTTCTCGAAAGAACATCCCAATCCCATGGAAGGCGATTTTCACATCAGTTCCATTCTTGTCATACATGTGCACACATTTAGCACGAATATGGGGCTATACCACAATAAATGCACAGATCCCATTGTACATGAAGGGAGTTCAGCACATGAGCATCACTAGTAATGCAATATTTTCAGCCGTTCCTTATATGGCGATGTTTGTGATGTCTTTTATTTACATATTTTTATTGGATGTTATGATGAAGAAGTGCACTGTTAGTGTAACAATACTCAAGAAAATAATAAACACCATAGCAATGTGGATACCTGCAGCCCTCCTAGTTGGGCTGGGATTTTTGGATGCGAACCAAAAAACCCTAGCTGTTGTACTGGTGACACTTACTGTTGGGATCAATACTGGAACAACTATTGGAGCGGGTATGAATCCAATTGAACTATCTCCAAACCATGCTGCCATCCTTGGAGCAATCGCCTTCATGACAGTCAACTTTATATCCATTGCAACACCACTTTATGCTGGAATCGTTGTCACCGATCAGGTGAGTACAGTGCAAGATATCTAAAGCTTTTGATAAATAAAACCTACGATCTACTTTGCAGAATAATCGTGCTCAATGGCAGATCGTTTTTACGACCACGGCTGTATTCTTCTTCTTGGGAAATTTGCAGTACTTATTTTTTGGTTCAACAGCAAGACAACCATGGAATGCTGAGGATTTCTTAGTGAAAAGTCTTCCCGACATTGAAACACAAAAAGACACAGAAGCTAATAGCGAAGCACAGGCGACGGAACTAAACAATCTTGTCGAGCAAAATAACGTTTCGAATGTGAAATAATGCTCCACTTTTAGAATCGTAGTTAGTTTTTAGGGATTCAATGAAACTTATTTATTAAAAACTGAAAATTAAAAAAGAGAAACAAGTGAGCGACAAAAATCCAACTTCAAGTACCTAACACTTTTTTCAGAATATGATCAAAATTTTTACTTAAACTCTTCACACATATTTCTTCAATGATTTTCGTTGACGCTTTCGGTTTTCTTATGAGTTAGACAAAGAAAATGGTGAAAATAAATGGTACGCAACATAACATAACATAACACGTGACGACATTGCTGATAAATGCAAGGGACACCGTCAACGCACAGAAGAAGTTGAACCAAGTGATGCGCAGGACAAATTCATGGATGGGCTGTCCATGGGTACTGAGAAAACTGAACTATTAATTCTAACAAAAAAACGAATTCCCACGGTTATCTACTTCCACATCGAAACCGAACTTATAAAAAGCAAAAACGTGATAAAATATTTGGGAATAAGACTCATCACGAAACTGAGCTTCTGGGGCCAGGTACGAACGGCTGCTGAACGCGCATCCAAGGTTACAAGCCACCTATCTAGGTTGATCGCAAGTGTAGGTGGACCATCCGCAAGCAAATGGTAACTTGTGCAACAATACATTCAATTCTGCTGTACGGAAGCGAGATTTGGGCTGAAGCACTAAAACTGGAAAAGTACCTACCAAAACCACTAGCTTCGGTACAAAGGCGCGGTGCCTTGCGAACAGCGAGCGCGTACCGCACAGTGTCTGAGCCAGCAGTTTTTGAAGTTGCTGGTGTCGCACGAATTGATCTGCCCGCAACACAAAGAAGATACAATACATGAAAAGAAAGCAATGATCGCACAGCAGGTCATGCCCGCAGCAATTTCATCAATGTTCTCAACTGGAGAGCAGCGGGCCTCTCCATACATAGAATTTAATTGTATGAGATATTTCATACGTCTGGTAAAATGAAGGATATCTATGCTGCTTCTGCTATGATGTCCTTTCGTCTTATTCTATCTTCGGTCAGGCAGATTATAAGATCTCGTTCCATAAGAAAATCTATCATCATCCGTAAGAGATACTCTGGGATGTGGAATCTGCTCGCATGCATTTTGCATACACGATAGCCCCGACTCTGTAGCTATATAATATAACGGATGTTTTTATCCAACGTGTGATTTCCAAGAAGAACTGTCAAGACTTGGGCCAAGACTTTAACTTAGTTGAAATCATAAGACTTTGCTATTATGTTTTACAAATGATTTCGAGTTAGTAGCCGCCGTGGCTGGCTCGAATAAATTCCAGCCGAGTCGCCCAACTTTCGATCACTTTTGCCAGCATTAAGGGTGGTATGTATGTCAGCAACGACACGCCTAATATTCTCTACCAAGTCGCCAATCTTCTCGGCTCTATTTGCGTAGACAAGCGGCTTAATGTAACCCAGCGGTGTTACATCGCCCGATCTTGGAGGTTACTTACAGGCTGAAGACCTCAAACTATGTAGTATATGAAAATCGGAAATCGAAAACCACACGTCTGAAGAAAAACAGCGTTTAGAACATTAAAAGAATGTGTAGTAAAATAAGCCATTTTGTGATAATCCGTAGCTTGGAAAGAAAATCTAAAAGAAAGTGAGTAAGGAGCTGTTCTAAGACCATGAATTGTGCTACAATAGGACGGATTCAAACTTAATCTTCCTTGGGACAGCTTATGTCAAAGCCAAGAACTAAAAACTAAAAGATTATCATAATTGGTAATGCTACAACCTTTGATATTCAATAGTTTCAATCCATCTGACTTTGACTAGTTATTATTTGAAAAATAACTAAATAAGTTCTGATGCGTTTGACTTTCAAATACCTTAGTAGAAGTCGTGCTCAATTTATGAATAAAAAGCCAAGATCTGTTGATATTATTCAGAGTAATTTCTCTTGAGCTTCGCTTAAAAAAATTCTAGTGGCATCTTATCAAAGAGCCTTTAAGCTGCATTTGTATTCATCAACGCTTGGGCAGACGCCATCATAAAGCCATGTCTTAGACTTAAATGTATTAAACATAAAATTGTTATTATAAACAATTTGAAGGAAATAAATAAACTTTATCTAAAAAAAAATCTTATCTATCTATTCATCAATGCAAGGTGCAGCATTGATAAAAGCATAACATCCTTATAACTCTCCAAGCTCAAGAAAACATTTTATTTATAAACGTGTTAGCAGAAACTTTGGAAGCTTAGTTGTGGTGAATGCTTTTTATTATCTTACTTTGAGAACTATACAACTATGACTGCTGCTACTTTTTCAGGAAATTTTTTTTCTAGTTGAATCTAATGATGTTGTCAGGTTCCTTAAAATATTCTGTTCAAAAACTCACAATAGAAACTCAATTGAATAAACGTGAATATAACAAAAAGCAGCAGTACAGGAAACATCACACTTTCGGCCTGGACATGTGTTTTTTTCTTTGTTTGTCTGTGTTTTGGTGACATCAAGAATTTTTTTTTTCACGAGTATTACATTTCTCGTAAAATTGACAATTGACAGAACTTTTCAACTTATCACAAAATATCATGTTGGTCTTCAACAACCCTCATTCCTTACAAGGTATGGTAGAAAAAAATGCGTGAGGCGTTGAAGCTCCCTGATCTCTGTAGAATCGCTGTCTGTATTTTAAATAAAAAATTATATAAGAGGTCTAGGTTGTATACATTTTGTGTCTGTGAAATCAAAAATAAAATAAAATTACAAACAGAAGCAAAGCAAATCCCTACGAAAGAGAAAAAATATATTTTGGAAAATTTTTTTATAAAAACTCCTGATTAGCTGGAAAACAACACTAACGGCCGATTTCTTCACAATAAAATATACAACAAATAATGGGAGTTCTTAAAGGCAGTAGCACATTGTTGGCCTAAGGCAATAGCCGGATGGCAGAGTAAAGTTGACAGACGACAGATGACAGACTGCAAACGACAGATGACAGACGACAAACGACAGACGAAAGGTGGCAGGTGGCGGTGACAGATGACGACAAATGACAAGTGGTAAGAAGCAGACAGGCGACAGGTGACAGATGGCAAACGACAGATAACTTAAATCGGGTTTTTCAATATGAGCGCTACAAAGTTTTTTTTTTTTTAAATAAAACGATTTTGGATGTCAATGAAATTCTTTATTCCTGTGAAAGTACATTTGATGCAATTATGTATAAAGCTCAATTTCTTCAGCATGACCACCACGGGTGCGCTTGCTGACGCTGAAGCCAATTTGCGACGGCTTTCAAGCATAAATCGGCCGATATCTACTCCTGCAATTTCAAGTTCGATGTTCGTACGAAGTTCATCAATCATCGCTGGCTTGTTGGCATAGAGCATAGACCATAGACTTGACGTAGCCCCACGAGGACCGAGGCGACCAAGCGACTGGACCATTTCGTAAGATAACACGTTCTCCAAACTTGGTTTCCAATAAATTGAGTGTGACATTCGCTGTGTGGCTTGTGGCGCCGTCCTGTTAGAACCACATGTCCTCCAAGTCCATATTATCCAATTGGGGCCTAAAATATTCGGTTATCATAGCGATCCCCATTCGCAGTAACGTGGTGGTCTTGATCATCACGGAAGAAGTACGGCCCTTTATCAGAGAGAAAAAAGGTTTGTTTCTTTACTTTGTGCACAGAAATTCACAATCTGTCATATTTTAAGGAGTGGGGGTAAAATTCTCTCAGAAACTCTCTGAAAAAGCGTAATTGCCTAAAAAGTAAAGAAACGCTTTGAACAAAACATTCGCAGCAACGCTTGGAAAAAACGTCTCTTTGACAGCTGTAGTATTTGTTTTGGCTGTGCACAATTTCTGCCCACAGAGAAATTAAGGTGGCAGCGATTCGCAGGGTGGGGAAATTGTTTGCTCTCTTTTGTGCACTGCTACGAAAAATCGGTGTGCTGGAACGGCATTAGACTGACTTTCGCCGAATTTCGGTGCATTTCATGCGAATTTTCAGTAAAGAAACACACCTAAAGTTTTGTTCCTTATTTTTTTGACAAAATCAATATTTTGATTTCGGTTCATGGGGAAAAGGTTGAATTTGATCGAAAATCAAGAAACTACCACCCTCGAAAGCAAATAATCTAAAGAAATAAAAGGTCTTTGAGAAAAACAGTCTGGGTCTTAGATAATGACAGAATTATAACGATCTTGACGTATTGTGAAGGCTAAGAAAATTCAGGCTTTTTAATGAGAATATTAATATTTATATTAAATAAAAGGTAGATGTAAAAGTCTATGGAATTTCGTTTCAAACAGGTGTCCCACGACACCTCATACCTTTTTTGAATTTTTGTATGGTCTCATTTCCAAACTGGCAGTTAAGGCTGCCTGTTTCTTTCTTTCAACTGTTTATAATTGGGACTTATCAGATCATCAGTTAAGAATTTTTTTTTATTCCACTATCTCGCCCCAATACAGAGTAGAGAATACGTTGCATAACAAAAGCAAACCAAACTAAAACTGTACAATGTACACTGCAGTAGCCCCAGTCAGCCGACATACCCCAACCGCATTGTGTTCTCTCCCAAAAAGTATGTTAAAATGCCACATAAAGCATTAAGCTTACATTCAAATGACACTGAATTCGTTTCCCTGGACTTCATTTCAACTGTGTCCACTCCTTTATTCTAAACCAAACACTGGTCACGTTTGCTGAATCAGCTTGAGGGTATGCTTACATGTACCTATCTAAATGAAAAAATATTTTTACAACAACTTGTCGCAAAAAGTCCTTCAGTTTTTGGCCAATGCAGTGTTTTCTTTTTTGCTCTGGTATAATTTTTTAATGTCTCCACTTTTTCTGCTGTCAAATTGGACGAAGATAAACTCATGGCAATAAGAAAAGAGCTTTAGTTTCATACACAATTTAAATTAATGCTGTCATGCTGTAAGAAGTGCTCGCATTTGGAATATGATGAAGTAGAGGTACAATAATACACAAACAAATAAATCCATGCTTGAATGTAAATGTGAATTGTGGAACTCTTAATGGAAATTGAAGTAAGTGGTCACGCGTTTAGAAATTTTTATCAAATAACAAGAAAAGCTTGTCTCAAATCAAACCTTTCGTTTCTATAAAATCAAACTTACTAAACTACTTTAGTTAAACTTTCAAAGCAACTTAAAAAAACAATTGGTACACGTTCGTAAAAAAAACATTACAATAGCATTTTTAAGAGCATCAGAGAAGAGCCTTAGCCGGATTAAAGCGAGTAAAGATAAATTTTAAATCGTATAAGCGCCTCCATTATTAATGAGCTCCCCAGGTAGACCATCAAGAACTGTAGATTTGTTAAGTTTAAGCTTTGCAAGGACAGTTTTTTCCAGAGTGAAGATTTGATAATCATCAGCAGCCTTAGGGGGACGATACTGGGAGGATTGTTTTTTCGTATGTTGCCAAAAAAAAACGCATTAAAAATGCTGTTTGTATTTATTTAATTTATACGAGTGGCATTCTTCGGATATCCGACAGCCTACCTCATTCCATCATTTACGTTTCATTCCTTCTACTTAACAGCTCAGCCTGTGGGCTCCGATTCTGAACGCCGAAAGGCTGAGGAGAAAAGCACCTATTGTTTTACTATTTAAGGAGAACCTGCCAGTTTCTGCGCGAAATGCGATACGGAGTGGAGTAAGAACCTCGAACTAAGCAGATTTTGTAATCACTACTACACAGCCCCCACAATCTTTTAAAATTCATTTTCAATTGACTTTGCCTTGCGACGGACGATTAAAGTTTTCAGTATGGAAACAACGCAATTAAACTGTCGTGACTTTAGCTCCAACAAAATTTGTCTATCCACTGAACATCCTTCTACATCAATCAACCCAAATAGCTAATCGTGCATTTACCCAAATTAGCCAGCAGGTCGGTGTAATCACCTGTGAATCATAATTAATTCCAGGCAATGATTTTCACCGCCTGGCTCTACATGACTTTATTGTCGACATTAAACCTATAAGCACTTGAGAATGGATCATGCAATTACTACTTAACAACAGGTTATTACCTGAACGTATCCCGTCTTCCACCCAACCCAACCAAGACAATAAACATAAATCCATTTCAGTAAAATGCTACCATGTTAAGTGGTTGTTCTAGCTTCGAACATTATCCTACCAAACAAGAATAGAATCTTCTCTCACATACGACATTCTCCTGCTAAATGAATCTTTATCAATTTAATTATCCGAAAAATTATGTACCTATCCAATTTGTATGGAATGAAATTTGTCAGAGTGTTTTGTGGGTGTCGATGGCAATTACTGAGAGCACTCGACACCGGAGTAGGCTTTCAAAATAAAATACAGAGACAGGTTTAATTAAATTTATTCGACTAATTTGTATAATACTGTAAAATGTGAAACCAATAAAGAGTTATAGTAGACACACGCCACAGGAGAACCGTTATCATAACAATAAAGAGACTATACAGCTCTTAACTTGATATCATAGCTACGAGTGTACTCCACCCCAGTTAAACTACGCTTAAAAGATAGAAGAAAAGAAGCTGCTCGTTATTCCGTCTTCCACGTGAAAAGGTTTGTATGTATGTTTGCTTGGTTGTAAGAAAAGCGAAATATTTGCCGGTTTTGTGGTTCTTTAATGCGTTTCCCTTTTTTCGGAATAATAAAGATTGCTGTCGTCGTAATGCGCGCCATTGTGGAACATTGACAGAAAAGGATTTTTATGATATTTTTTATTTCAGTTTGGTAGACCGAGATTGTTTCCAAAAGTAAAACCTGAATCCGTCGAATATAAACTAGGAGAAACATACTTAATTTGAATGCTCGTAGTCTTTTCGATCATGGGAAATTGATTGCACTTCTACTAATTTATTGCGGGAGTCATAAAACTGTAGACGGAGAATATCAGTACACTAATTAGTATCAAAAAACACAGGTCTACTTCAACTTTTCTTACCGACAAGCCAGTGGCACTTTCTTTTTCTTCTTCATCTATGAAGAATCAAAAGATAAATCATAAAAACAATAATGATATAAATATAAATATAAATATAAATATAAATATAAATATAAATATAAATATAAATATAAATATAAATTATAAATAAAATATAAATATAAATATAAATATAATATAAATATAAATATAAATATAAATATAAATATAAATATAAAATAAATATATAATAAATATAAAATAAATATAAATATAATATAAATTAAATATAAATATAAATATAAAATAAATATAAATATAAATATAAATAAATATAATATAAATATAATCTAAATATAAATATAAATATAAATATAAATATAAATATAAATATAATACAAATATAAATATAAATATAATATAAATATAAATATAAATATAAATATATAATAAATATAAATATAAATATAATATAAATATAAATATAAATATAAATATAAATATAAAATATAAAATATAAATATAAATATAAATATAAATATAAATATAAATATAAATATAAATATAAATATAAATATTAAATAAAATATAAATATAAATATAAATATAAATATAAATTAAAATATAAATATAAATATAAATATAAATATAAATATAAATATAAATATAAATTTAAATATAAATATAAATATAAATATAAATATAAATATAATATAAATATAAATCTAAATATAAATATAAATATAAATATAAATATAAATATAAATATAAATATAAATATAATATAAATATAAATACAAATATAAATATAAATATAAATATAAATATAATAAAATATAAATATAAATATAAATATAAATATAAATATAAATATAAATATAAATATCAATATAAATATAAATATAAATATAAATATAAATATAAATATAATATAATATAAATATAAATATAAAATATAAATATAAATATAAATATAAATATAAATAATATAAATATAAATATAAATATAAATATAAATATAAATATAAATATAAATTAATATAAATATAAATATAAATATAAATATAAATATAAATATAAATATAAATATAAATATAAATATAAATATAAATATAAATATAAATATAAATATAAATATAAATATAAATATAAATATAAATATAAATATAAATATAAATATAAAGATAATTAATATAAATATAAATTTAAATATAAATATAAATATAAATATAAATATAAATATAAATATAAATATAAATATAAATTTAAATATAAATATAAATATAAATATAAATATAAATATAAATATAAATATAAATATAAATATAAATATAAATATAAATATAAATATGAATATAAATATAAATATAAATATAAATATAAATATAAATATAAATATAAATATAAATATAAATATAAATATAAATATAAATATAAATATAAATATAAATATAAATATAAATATAAATATAAATATAAATACAAATGAAAATAAAAATATAAATATAAATAGAAACAGAAATATTTTATTTATTATTTATTTGTTTTATATATATTAGTTGGCGACATTTTGTATTTACAAATTAAATAGTGGTAAATGGTAATTTAAATACAAAGTTTTATTTATCCATTATAACAGAGCTTTTGGGGTGCTTATTTGAATGATACATTCCAGACGAAAAAGTTAATTACTTAGATATAGAACAAAGAAGTTAAAGAAGAAACTAAATAAATAAATTAATTAAATAAGTGCAGATAACATGAAATAACTCAACAAAATTTCGATTTGGTTGTGATCAATTTCCGGAAGCCATGCTTTAGATTTTTTCAAGAACAAAGACATTAAACGAATAGAACGAATAGTTAGTGGAAACGTATTAAAAAACTTGCAGGAGACAAAAGAGTTAAAATTTCTAGTGGTACGGAACGATGCGGTATAGTCACAAGACAATTAAGATTTCTACTCATAGAACCGACATCAGAAATAGGACCTTGTAAATAACCACCCCTCATAAAAAATATTTTAGATGTCCTAAAATAATACAAATGCTATATGGGTAAGATGTTAAGTGATCTAAATAGAATCATCAATCAATCAATCAATCATAGACGGAGTTAATCGATTCGCACCAGAGATTTTTCTTAAAGCACATTTCTGTAAGATGAGAAGTGAATTTATTTTAGATTGATAAGCTCCACCCCAACAGCTTAAACCTTATTGTAGTTTAGAATGGAATCTACCAAAATTACCTTTTTTTGACGGACCCACTATTACTGCAGTATTTCCTGAGATTGTAGAAGCTTCTAATTGATGAACGTAACTATTATTGGTCCGACTCATCATCGGATCGAAAGAAACTCCAAGGTATTTAAAATCATTCACTTCTTGGATTTTGAAACAACAACTACTACATTTTTTGTGCATGTGATAAGACAACAAGTTTTAATCAGCATTGCGTGCACGGTAAAAAATTTTATATTGTTGGCAGTTAGCTGCGTGAAAAACGATATCAAAATCTGGATCATTTCTTTTCTTTAAGCTGAAATACATACCTAACTTTTGTTTTGTCGCCGACACAAAGTTTATGATGAGCATCAAACCAAATACGCAATAAATGGACACCAAGATTCAAATCAGCCATAAGATCCAGAGCTCTGCAAAAGCTGTAACTTCCATTGAAAAGGGTAGGCTAAACAAAAAACAAAGAGTTAATATATATCAGAAACAAGATAGGACCCAGAACAGACCATTGTGGCACGCCAATGTTAGAGACTCTATTATCACTATAACAATTTGCAACTTTGACCTTTTGAGTCCTGTTTTTAAGGTAGCACTGAAACCACTTATAGACTTGGCCCCTAAAGCCAAGGGTTACCTATAGACTTAATCAGCAGAGAATTATAATACCTATCGCGACATGACTTGATTACAATGTTGATATTTCTACACATAGTTTTAAATCTTCGTTTCAGGTCGATGTTGGAAAGATACTCATAACATTTCAAACGTATTTTATTTTTTTGTTTAATTTTCTTAAGTAGTTTTGAATTGATCCACGGCCTTAATCTTTTATCGTTTTTTTCTTATCAATCCTTCATAACTGCACCAATCAATGTAAGATTGTAGTGTTTTGGAAAATACGTCATACGCATTTGAAGCATTATTTTCTGCTAGCACAGCTTCCCAGTTCTCAAAGCGAAGGGCGTTTTTCAAAATATTAAAATTAATCTTTTTACAAATGAAGAAAATGTACTTTGCTTGGGTTCCAAGATTTTTAAGGATTTGAACAACATACCAGTCATGTTATGATCGGTAATATGTAACTCAAAATTGATGCCAAAACAGTGATCTAGACATATGTCTTTAAATCGACCAAGAACATGATCAAGACAAGACTGCGATATTGGTCGAGTAGGTTCATTTACAAAGGAGGACAACCCATGATCTGCTATCAACGCAAGGTATGACTCGCTATTAGAATTTATTGTTAGAAAATTTATAATGAAATTGCCCATAATAATGAGATTGGGTGCTTAATCACTGTTCAAAAACAAAGAAAATTCATTAAGAAACATCTCCACATTAAACGTGTTAATCTATAGACACAAACGTATACTGGATACAATGTTTAAAGTTTCAGTTATTAGGTAGGACTGCGATATTTTCATAATTTGTTTTTCTTATTTGTTGTACAAAAATAAGGATGAAAATTTGAAAATTTTCAGAAACAAACCGAGGGGACCTTTAAAGTTTTTATTAAATGGCTATTAGCCACCTTTCATTGAATGACCTTCTTACGCTGTCAGTAAAAAAAAATCGTCTTTTGCTAGCGGTAAAAAAGTCGCTTTGGTAGCTGATTTCCAATTGATACCAATTGTACCCCATCTACATTCATTACAGGATGATTGGTGTTTCTTTTTTTGCAACATTGAACTCTAAGACATTTGGTAAAAATATCTGGTATTTCATTCTTTAGCAGTTTTTTCCAAACTTTCTGTGAGGCCAAGCATACTCCTATTTTCCACGTATTACACAGCAACCAATTCAGCCTTCTACTGAACCCCTTGAGTATAGATTTATCATAAGATACTTTCGAAGTTCGATAAGATTTCACACCACCTCACGTCAATTTCCGAGCATTAATAGTCTCAAATTATAATGGGATCCATTAAAACATTCAAATTGCATCTTACGCACTGATTTGGCATCTGCGATCGTCTTTCAAAAGATACAGTTCGTAGCGAATATAAAGTACCTAAATGGTGGTGATGAAAATTAAGGTACCATTCAATCATTTGTGGATAATTTTTACAGTGCATTTTTGTTCCTTTAAACGCATTTTCTATGAAGCTTTTGGCGGCAAAATTCGTTTGAGTTTTTTTACACCAGTGAATGCAAATTATCACATAGTTGAATACACTGACACCCTTTTTCCTCCAATGCCAACAACTAATGACTTCAACGAATGCAAAAAATCGCGTTTTTACCATTGGAAAAACAC
Organism: Melanostoma mellinum; assembly: GCA_914767635.1. Lineage (NCBI taxonomy): Eukaryota > Metazoa > Arthropoda > Insecta > Diptera > Syrphidae > Melanostoma > Melanostoma mellinum. Next base: position 172,016,270 of record OU612058.1, read on the forward strand.
AAAAAGCGCCATTCGGAAACGAAGCAAGAAAGGCCGACAATACCAGTTATCTGGGGGTTCACCAAAAAGGGGGTTAGTCTTCCAATGCCCACAGCTAATGACATCAACAAATTGCAAGAAATTGCACTTTTATCATGGGGAAAACATGGAAAGCGCCATATCTCGGAAACGGAGCAGGATAGGCCAAAAATAACAATTATTTGAGGGTTTTCCAACAAGGGGTTCAGTCTTTCAATGGCCACAGCTGATGACACCACTAAATTGCAAGAAATCACCCTTTTATCATTGGAAAAATACGAAAAGCATCATGTCTTGGAAACGGAGAAATGTAGGCCGAAAATACCAATTATCTGGGGGTTTTCCAAAAAGGGGGTCAGTCTTCCAATGCCCACAGCTAATGACATCAACAAATTCCAATGATAAAATTGGAAAAACATAAAAAGCGCCATATCTCGGAAACGGAGAAAGATAGGCAGAAAATATAAATTTTTTTGCAGGTATTACAAAACTGGGTCAGTTTGCATCGCCCACAGCTAATGAAATCAACAAATTGCAAGAAATCAGGCTTTTATCATTGGAAAAAAAAACCAAAAGCGCCAAATCTCGGAAACGGAGTAAGAAAGGGCAAAAATTCCAACTATTTTTGGTTTCCCTATAAAAGAGTCAGTCAGTTAGGCCTTACAAATAGTAGCCAGATCAGAAGGAATGAAACTTAGTATTTTGTAGCATTTTTAGCGACTTGAAATATGTGGTCAATCTAACGAAGATCATATTTTACACACATACCAAGTACTGACAGTTCTTAAGTGATGCAGGTACCATTCATAGATAACCTCATCGGGGGAAGTTTAAGCTTTGACGAGAGAAGATAGCATTGGGTTTTTGATGCATGGAGTTCTAGTTGGGTATTATAATATCACGTAACAATGCTGTTAAGGTGAGAACTGAATGAGCTTATCATAAGCAACTGTTCCAGTTCTACATCCGAAGAGCAAGAACTTGAAGTTGGAAACAAATATGAGAAACTGAGACCAGAGTAGACAGCAAAACAATTGAGAAGATTTGAAGTTTCAAATAAGAGATCATTACTGAAATTGAGGAAAAGAGTCGGAGACAAAACGCAGCCCTGAGGCACACCATTATTAATAAAATGTGTATCATACTTTCAACCATCCAACATTACTTGTACCGAGCGGTCGGAAAGGTAGTTTCTAGTCCAATGAAGAAGAGACTATCGATACGAAATGCATGAACTTAAATAATGAACTTTATTAAATTTTTAAGAAATATCAAGCGCAATAATCCTACTTTCTTCAAAACAGTGTAAGGATTGGTTCCACTTTTTGGTGAGATATGCTGTCAGATCATCAGTGGATTTTTTGCTGTGAAAGCCGAGGTGTCGGTCATTAAGAAGCTTTCGTTCTCCGAAATATTTCGTGAGTTGACGGCTTATCGTTTCCATGATTTTGGGAAGAAGAGACATTAGCACAATTGGAAGAAAAGGACAGATTTACTATTTCTAGGCGCAGGCTCGACAATCGCAGTTTTCCATCTGCTTGGGAAGAACCCAAAAGAATCATACAAAGGTTTACGCAGCGGCGCTGCCAGCGAAGAATAACTTTTCTGAATTACTTAGTTCGAAAAAACATCTACTTCGTCACAAAAAATACACACTTAAGCTCAGCAATTATTCTATCGGGAAATCGAACTGCCAGCAAATTGGCTTTGTCGATAGAGCTGACATACGGGGAGTAATTGAAAATGGGATCGAGTTTTGAATATTCTATACAAAACACCAACAGTTTTTGCTTTCTTTTGCAGTAATTTGTGCCTTACTTTATCGTCATGCTAGAATTTGGCCTTTTGTATACGAGCATTACAATTACATTTCCGTTTGAACAAATTTCGATATTTTACAATTTGGTTGCCTTTAAATATTCGAGAGCTTCTTTCTATATCCCAAATTGCCTCTTTATAGTTGGAATCAAACCACAGATTGTTTTTGGGAATAAGGCCGATAAGTTGTAAAGCAATAATGGCTTTTTCGTTGAATTGTGTGGTTTTAGCATCTCAACTTGTATTTCTCCGAATGCGACAATTGAATTGTTGGCAAGCAAAAAGTTTTGCAGTTGTGAGCTGGTTTCCAAGATCGTGCTATCCTACACTGCAACGTGTTTTTTAACAGCTGAAGTGTGTTTTACAATCCGGCAGTGCCTTTTCGGATTTAGTTTTTCTGACAGATGTCACTTGATTATCACTTGATTTATGCTCAGTTTGGTTTGGCATTTTATCGTGGGAGAATGGAAGCCGCACAACCACTGGGCATTGTGTACATTCGTTAAATTGCTGTTGACGGCGATTTTAACATAGTTTCGAGTTTAAAACCAGTGAGTTACCTACAAGATTGGTGGATTGAACATCACTGGACCATGTTTTTTTTTTTTTGGTTATGTGAAGTCACTATTGTCTACGCAAAAGTGCCTTAGATAAATCCCATCAGAAGACAATATTTGGAATGTTATTCCTGACATACGGCCAAAAATTCTTCGAAAAGTGGTGGGAAACTGAGTGCTGAAAATTATTTTGAAGCATAATGGCAAACCCTTATCTTTGTAATGAAGCTAAATTCGTGGCCATAAGACCAAATTCTATGCGTTTTATTCTTCTTAAGACCCACACGACTAAAAAAAAATCTTAATAACAATAATGGCCCCAGAACTGTTCCCTGTGGAGCTCCAGACTTAGAAAAATGTTAAAGTCTCTTTTAAATGTAGTTTATATTTTATAAATTATTTCTAAAGTCTTTAACGCAAAAATTTTCCCAGCAAAGAGTAATAGAAATAATTTTAATACAATCTAAATTTAAAACTACTCTTACTTACTTACTTAAGGTGGCGCTACAGTCCGGGTCGGACTAGGGCCTCAACCAACATTCTTCTCCAGCCAGCTCAGTCCCTACTCTACTGCGCCGTCCCTCGGGATTGGATTCGAAGACTTTCCGAGCCGGAGCGTTGGTGTCCATTCGCTCTACATGACCCAGCCTTCTAAGCCGCTGGACCTTGACTCGTTTGACAAGGTCAGTGTCGCTGTACAGCCCGTACAATTCGTCGTTAAATCTTCTTCTCCACTCTCCATCTATGCAGACGGGACCAAATAGCACCCGAAGAATTTTTCTCTCGAAGCATCCTAAAGTGTTCTAGTCTGCCTTTGACAAGGTCCATGCCTCTGCGCCATATATAAGAACCGGGATGATAAGTCTCTTATACAGGGACACTTTAGTTGCTCGAGAGAGGACTTTACTACTCAATTGCCTTCTTAAAAACTACTCACTGTCAAGAAATAATCTCGAGATTATTTCGATTAAACAAAAAGTTACATGGCAATGAAAGGTCTGTAGGCAAAATCCTATGACGGTATATCAAGGGTGAACGTAGATGTTTCAATTTGTTATCCCTTCATTTTTCTGTTTGGGTCTAATCTGAAATTGTCCAAAGATATGAAAGGATGCCGTTGGCTTAAGAAATCAACTGAAATTTCGTTTTCTTGCTTGGTTTAAGACCTTAAATTTTCATTCCATTCCCATATAAAATATTTGAGCCAAACACACTTTGTGCCTAATCAATATTCTTGAGTCTCTATCGATTTAATTATCCGAAAAATTATTAAAGCCACGTAGCTACTTTGAGTATAATGAACAATTTTACCGCCGGTTTTATATACGCTAACGTCAGTTACTTGGGTTATACTTACTTTATATTATGTACATCTCTCCTACACAAGGTGTAGGTTTAAGTACAAAAATTATAGACGACTAATCAAATTTATCAACGATATAATTTCTGTGAGTTAACAACACAGAACCAATAAAGATATTTTCTCTATGATATCGCGAGAGAAATGTTATCATAACCATATAATTTGGAACCCTTTTATATAGCTGCTCACATCACAACTGCTATTTGCTCGTAACTGACAATTTCCTGAAAATTGTCTTTAGCCCCTTATTAGTGCCATGATATACAACATGAAACAATAAAGATACTTCTTTTTCGTTCTATCTCGCATTTCACCTTCTTCTTTATCTTTTTGGAAGAGATTTGCCCTTCTCAGCTTTCATATCCTGTTAAGGGATCATAAAAATGTTATTGAAGGATGTGTCTCTTCTTTCCTCGGTGCCATGCAGGGATATTGAAGAGAAATTGTTTTTTATGACTCGCTTTTTTTAGTTTGTAACCTGCGTATACTATGCAGTAAAAATAAATCACTTTCTTTGTTTTACACTTTAGTTTTGATTCAACTTATGAACCGAAACTTCATTGGTTCTTTTTTTGGAGATATAAGAGTGTGTAGTAAGGTGTACGGATTTGGACAAAGTAAAATTAAAATTACAATTCTAAAAAAATATCGCAACTAATTTATTTTCAGGACATCTAAGGCTCTACTTTTTGATTAGGTTTCAAACGAAAGAAAACCTCAAACATTGGTTTTGGTCTTAACTGATTGAGATAGGTCATGGCCGAGTGTCTTTCTATAAACATTTTTATTAGCAGTGGAGGGTATGTCAAGGGTTACCTGACGAACAAGAGCTTTTAATGGCAGTTTTTCTTTTGGTGGGCTCGCTAACTTCCCATGAAAATTAATTGTCCGACTATCTCCCAAACAATAGCTTGACACGATACCCTCTATGTCACGCGCACCGCAATCAAGAATAAATAAGCAGAAACCAACCGTTCGGAAGTTGTATTTGAGAAGAGGTTTTAGTCTAAATCAGGCTTTTAAAAGCCAAGCGTATTAATCTCCCCTGATGAATGGTTCCAAATCGGTGACAACGGACTTGAGGGTATGGAAAGAACGATAAGCGAGGCTAGATTGTAACATTTACGCAAAAATAAAGTGAGTTGCCTTTTCTGATAAAAAAAAAAAAAAAAAACAAAAACACGTAATAGTAGGCTGTTTCCAGGCTTCATTTCCAATGCAAGAAGTGTCTGAGAAATTATCTTTTTTGTGGTGAGTTAGAATAAAAATCAAGCACTGAACTAAGCAACTTTGCCCATAACATGACACAAAGTTGATTTGGTGTGAAAATACCCGACACAGAATCTTCAAATTTGCATTAAAACCATTTGCATTTCAATTGAGCTGACTTCTCTGATAAAGAGCTACTTTCTAACACCTTTCTGATAAGGCTTTTGTCATGACAGCGTTACATTGAACTCTGCTTGCTGAGATTTCTTGACTATAAATTGACACTCTCCGTCGAAAATAAGTCAGTAAAGTTTTCATCAACATGTTGCGATTTTTGTTTATTGTATTTGCTGTAGCCAGTGCCGCTGATACAAACAGGATCATTGGTGGTAAATTTGCCAGTCCTGGACAATTTCCATATCAAGTTTCCTTACAATTGAAAGGCCGTCACCATTGCGGTGGGTCTCTAATTTCGGAATCTTATATCGTCACGGCTGCTCATTGCACAGTCAATCAGTCACTTAGTCAGATGGTTGCCATTGTCGGTACAAATGACCTCAAGACTGGCGGAACTCAAGCACAGATATCAAAGTTTATCATTCATCCTCAATACAATCCACAATCACAAGATTTTGACATTTCCATTGTGATGCTAAGCACACCCGTTACTTTTGGCGACAATATGAAAGCAATCGAAATGGCTGACTCAGATGCTAACTATCCGGCAGATACATTGGCAACAATTAGTGGCTTTGGAGCTATCAATGGCAATTTGGAACTTCCACACATGCTGAAGTATGCCCAAGTGCAACTTTGGAGCCGCGACTATTGCAATCCTCAGAACATTCCTGGGATCACGGACCGCATGATTTGTGCAGGACATCCAAGCGGTCAAGTCAGCTCGTGTCAAGGAGATTCAGGTGGTCCACTTACAGTTGATAACAAATTATTTGGAGTTGTTTCTTGGGGATTTGGTTGTGGATCGCCGGGAAAGCCGGCTATGTACACATTTGTTGGAGGCTTGCGTTCGTGGATTACGCAAGTTAGTGGAGTTTAAGGCGGCAGCAAAGTAAACTTTAAGTAAATGTGTATTCAATAAAGCAGAGCAAGTAAAGAACAAAGTTCTTCGATTTACTAGCCTTTTTCTTTTTTCGGAATTTTATGTACACAAATAATAAATAAATAAATATGGTGGCGCAATAGACCAAAGGGCCCCAGGGCCAAGTGCATTTCTCACAACCATGCCTTGTGAGGGATTGGAGGGGACCTACAACTTATTCAAACGGCTAATCGAGAATGCGCTTTTCATGGCAATGAATTGACAACCGGAGGACTTGCCAAATCCTCGCGAAAAGCGATACCCGTGCAAAAACATTTGGCTCTTCTGGGATTCGAACCACGAACCTCTGCGTTAACAGCAGACATGCTAACCATCACTCCACGGCACGGGTACCACATACATAAACAAAGCTTTAAATCACTATGCTGTGGACAGAAGATAATTCACTGTGTTGTGTGGTGTATCAGCCAAGGCGATTCTTGCTTCTTGAATTGTCATACAGACTACATCATCTACGTTACTCAATTGACTCATTTACATCAACTTTCGACCGTTCTATTTGAGGCTTTTGCAACATTACTTTCCGATTTTGCTTCTATGAAGCAAAATTATAGAAATATTCGTATTGGCTGTGTTTGGTGTTTCGCAAGCCAACAGGGCCTGTATTCCGGAACTTTTAGGACAACTATCGACCAAAGAAACTCAAAAAACATACTTTAGAAACTGAAAAAGCTACCAAAATTTGTAAGACGATAGTAAAATTACTTTTCCTGAGTCGCTATATGATCAAAAACACATGAAACAATCAATTGACGATAGACGATTGGATGAGAAATGTCTAAAAAGTTTGGGAATCTAAGGACAAGCTATTACACTTAGTCTATTTCAAATCTCTGATTAATTATTAGTTCACAATTTGAACCATACAATGTCAGTTAAAAGTCATGCATTGCTGCCTCTTCAACAGCATATTCTTTGAGACTGAGTTTGATAAGAAACCCTCATGCAATGGGCCAAAAACTCAGTCTTAGAAGAAACACTTAAAATAAACCTTACATCTTAACCAGGTTTGAATTTTTTGCGAGAAGAAAATGTTGTTCGGCATTAGATCAGTATCTGGTTCTTTCATGGAATGCAAGATTAATCAGATGCATACAAAATTGGTTGGCAGTTCTTATGTTAAACATGAACAAGTGCAGTTCATCTTTACCACTCCAATAGATGCGCGCTTTTCAACCCTTTTCTTATCATAACCTTTATGGTTTTCGCTTTTTTGTCTGTCGAAGGTTGTAGCACTCAGTTCTGAATACCAGTCCATTGTATTGTAGAACCAGATTGCAGTCTTCTTCTGTTGAAGCGTTCGTAGAAAAGCCAGAAGACTCTGCCATGTTTTGGAGCCTAGGGTACCAACTCTAAACAAGTATGAGTAACATGATTTGAATGGAAATGAAAGACATTTACAGAAGAAATGCTTTGTGGTGTCGTCTTTCTCTCGACAGGATTCACAGAGTGTAGTATCCCTTTAGCCTAACACGTTTAAATGACTTGAAAAAGAGAACCGTCAAAAATATGGGAGGATACGTTTGGTGTGACTGCATCCAATGGAGGCATGTAGTCTACGGTTGTGCTCTTGACAAGTCCAATTGTTGATTGACGCCCTTATTGAGGAACCTGGCACACCAAGCGGTAATTCAGGTCCCGAAAAAGCTGCCTGAGATCCTTGTCTCGCAAGTTCATTGGCGATCTAGTTGTCATTTATGTCGTGATGGCCTGGAACACAAAGAATTCAGTCTTCCGACCGTATTCCGAGAGGTTTTGCATTTCGTGAATCAATTTCGTTTTACTTTAGAGAGAAAAGTTCAGTTTCAAGCACAAGTTGGTTGTTGCTGCAGACACATTTACTTAGCTTTTTTCCAACCATTCCTTAAAATATATTTTATAGCCATTTTGATAGCGTACCCTTCCTATTGGAAGACGGATGTGTATGACTGTATGTGCCTAAAGAGGTATGTAGTCGGATGTCAGCGCACTTTACAAAGGCATCAGAGCCAGATCCATCATCGGGTTCGGAACTATCTGTGAAGATTCGATAACAATTCTTTCCTGGCTCAGATTTCAGGGTGGACCAGTCCTGAACCGAAGGAAAGTTGATTGTGTATTTTGAACACAGTTTGAGCCAAGGGATTAACGTGGCGGATGGCGTATCCATTAGACATGAATCGAAGGATATGCTTCTGGCAAGTTCTCCAAAGCCAAAGTGCGAAGGTATCAGAGGGGGAAGATTAAGCACGGCTTCGAGATCAGCACTCGGATTGCTGATGGGGAAGGTTTCAACCAATACATCTATAGTTCTTCAAGACTTGGCGAATGAGGTAATAAAATATTTACGTGAGAGACTATTCCACCATACAAGTGACTGACGCGTTGGAGATGACTGGTCTTTTTATAGACGTAAGGATCCAAAGTACTCTTTTCGGTGATAAACCCCATGCCTTTCCAAAGGATCTCTTGTATTGTTAGAAGACTGACAGTGCCTCAATAGTTTCCGACTCTACATGTTGTTCAAAGACACCTAATGGAGATGCCTACCGCAAAATCTTTGCTGTCAAGCGGGCATTCAATCCTGCTGACGAGATTTTGAAGTGCGGTCTCACTAGATTTTCTAATATTCTATTTGGAGTGAGGTTTTGAAAATGAAAATCTCAACCATTCTTTGAAGCGTTTTAAGCAGGAAGGAAGTGAGAATGATAGGTCTAAAGCTCTCGGCGAGTGAATAGTCTTCCCTACCAATATTTTTCAAAGTAGGAAGCAAAAGATTTATAAACTAAACTAAAAAAAAAAAAACTAAACTATTGATGATCAGCAGCAACAGTCAACAGGTTCGGTTTGCAATCCGATTGATACCTACTTCCCTGGAGAATGAATTTAAAGCATAAGCCTGAGTGCCTCAGCTTCAGACTCGGTATAGACGTGTGATTTCCAAAAAGTGTCATTCCTACTTATTTTGCTCCTTTTAAGCGCTTTGGTAGGTCAGCTGGTTTCGCCGAGTGCTGCGACGCTTCCACAGAATTCTTTGTGAGAAACATTCTTTTATCTTCGAATTAACCTTTTAAAGTTCTCCTGTTTTGATCGGTACAGGCTCCAGTCGGCCTATGATTCGGTCCTGAGGAACCTGTTTAGAAGACTGTTGTTCAGCCCACGGAACACATCTACTATGCATTGGTCAAGTTGGACCTGACAGCTCAAATCTCATTTTAAGGGCACAATCAACATCGTGGACTGCATCCTGCACTTTCTGCTTTGTTGAGAGCTTAGGTAGGATTTCAAAGGATCTACCAGGCCCATCGTTGGAAAGTGTCCAGTTGGTTTTTGTTTTTTAGATTTCTCTTTAGTAGTTATGGTTTGTAGGTAACCACATTTGTTACACGGAATGTTGTTGTTGACCTGCCTTTGAGGAACCCGTGTTGTCTAGGGGAAATGAGAGATTTGCAACGAAAACTTTTTCATATAATATGCTTTCAAAAATTTTGGGTATATGCGATAGTTTAGCGATGGGTCGATAATTTTTCACGTCGCACTAAGGACCGTTTTTGTGTATAGGGGTTATATACGCCGTTTTCCAAGCTTGGGGGAAAACTCCAAGGGATATGGACAAGTTAAAGATTTTTGAGAGGGGAAGGGAAAGAGTTGAGGAGCACTTCTTATGAAATATGGCAGGTATATCATCGGGGCCAGGAATATACTCATCATTTAGATGTTTTAACTTTTCTTCAATCAGATGGGAATCAAAGAAACGTGGAAGGAATGGATCAAAAGAAAAATTCGGTTAAAACGAGAAATAATCTGAGTCAGGAACAAATGAATCATTCGTGAAAGACTGTTTGAAGTAATTTGCGAAATAGTTGGCTATGGCGAGTGCATCGGATGATGTTTCGTTATTGAAGGAAAGGGAGGAAGGGTACCCGTCAGATTTGGTTGACAAATTTATAAAAAGACTTAGGGTCATTTATAATGTTAGATTTCATATCGATTAAATAGCGTTGGTAAAGGGTGTTGAAAAGCTCACAGAAGTGTAGATAAGAGCCAAGGTAAGCTGAATAGTCAGAAGGAGATCGAGTACGAAGGAAGATTGTCCACAATTTGTTCCTTTTGTTTCTTAGACTACGGAGCCTATGATTATACCAAGGTGGGGAAGTAGAAGAAGTTTTAAGTCTGGAAAGGGGAACGAAGAGGGATATAGCATTATGTGTTTCTCTGTAGAACGCGGATGTGGCATCTTCTACAGTTAAATTATCAAAATTAAAGTGAGTTCTATTGAGATAGTCATTAATTTTCCGAAAGTTTGCTTTGTGGAAATCGTATGAAACTGGAGGTACGGGCGGGGTAAATGGTTTTGAAGACCAGAGAAAAAATGAGAGAAGGAAAGGAGGGTGTAGGTTATCTATGGTTGAAAGAAGCAGGGGTGAAAGTGATATTGAGGAATTAATGGAGTCTGTTGTAAATACAAGGTCAAGTTCGTGCAAGGCGATCAACGAACAGATATTTTTTGGCAGAGATGGGGCTTGGAGCAATATAAAGCGATTGGTCGTCAGACAAAGTCCAGTTTAGATACGGCAGGTTGAAATCACCGAAAACAAGGATCTCATCATGAGGTTCGCATAAGTCTGAAATGTCATCAATTGTTTTGATTGCAAATTCATAAGATTCGAGTTGGGTTGCGATGGTCAAATGTAAAAGCAGATAACGTAAAGCGATTTATGGGGTAGTGTAATTTTAATTGAGACAAAGTCGCGGCTTGGGGAGGAGGATGGATAAGATGGACTTTCTCGCTCACTTTTTCTATTACAGAAAAAAAATGAACTAAAAATATACCGTATGTATACCTACCTATGTCAATGAGAGACCTTGACACTATAACACGGCTATTTTTTGAGTCAAAGCTAAGGAGGAAGTTTTTTTGAATGAACAAGCTACAAGTGTTGTGTTGAGAATCACCACAATAATAGTTTTTTACTGTTTATAAAAATAACAACAGCCAACCCATAGGTACTATTATAAATATTTTTAACACCGAACAACCGACATGCATCCCCTTTCGCTTCTATCTGTGAACAACAAATTGCTGTTATAAACCAACTTCACATGTTTTTGTAACACGCATAAATTGTACCCTGTTCGTGACTAGTCTACATTAAACGTGTGACAACCCTCGATGTTATAATTTATATCCGTGAAGCCTTTATTAATACTTGTACCTACATAATTGTATTAATAAAAAATTAACTAATCAAGAGATAATAAACAAGTAGCCAGATACTCCAACACTGAATTACCGTATCGGTTGTTTTAATACAAAGTTGCAAGATTCCACCTTCGTTGTTATATCCACCCACGGACATTGCAATTGATTGATTTATCGAAGTAATACCTATAGCATCATTCAACGAAATACAAAATACACGTGTATTAAAAAACAGCCTAGCATTATTGCTTTCATTATTACCACGAAAATAATCTGTCACGCATGGAAAAGTAGCACAAGGCACATACCTAGTTTGTATAGAAGACCAGAAAATTGAAATGAATGGGGGATGGCCGTTTCCATTTTCCATAAATTATTTCCTTAGTAGTCATATTTGAATATAGATTGAAGATTCAACAAAAAATATTTTATCTCATCATCAAACGTTGGTTGTCGATGTATTTCTCAACTTTTGAATTACAGAAGACAGGTGTCAGCAACACGATCGCCATGACTATAGTCATAGTCCTTCTTTAATACGAAGCATATTCACGGCAGTTGCTTCTAATTGTAAATAATTTGAAATCAATACGAAATTGTTATATAATTTTTCAGAATTATCAATAGAGGAGGATTTGAGCCAACATTCATTAGACCACGCATTTATTTACGTGCTTGTTTGACCTCAATATTGATTCAGAGCTAACAATGATAAGTATCGACATGAAAGTAGACATAATAAAGCGAAATCCTATATAATCAGTCTCATTATGTCGCATCTATTCCCAAACTTAGAGGTAGTGCTTACAGTTAATCTCAGGTTGACTTCAAGAAAGAACTATGTAATTTCTTCTAATTTAATTATCTGTAATGAGTGCGGACTGCGGACGTAATCAAAATGGATATGGGAAATTATGATTGAGATTACCTGCTTCATTGAGAATTGGTAACGAAGTCTTAAGCTACGTGCAGACGGCATATAAAAAGCCGCACATATGTGCGGTTCTGACGTCACATAAAAAGTTGTAAATTCAACGCAAATGCTAAACGTAAATCAGTGTACGCAAACTCGCATATAAGGGTGTTCAGACGATGTGCAGAATCTGTCCCAAAAGCCGCACATCAGTTTGCGTTGAATAACTCGCACATCAAATGTACGCAAATGAGTACGCAAATCTTGCGGTCGATGTGCGACATGTTCACACGGTATGCGTAATATCCGCACATCACCCATTTGCGTTCATATGCAGGTTTGCGTTAATTCAATAAATTGTTTGAATTTGGTGTTTAATTCATGGGTTGTGGTTGTGGACGAAGCTAATCCGTACAAAAATTTAAAAGTGCTGAAATTATTTGAAAATGTCGAAAATAAAGTTTGGTACTACTGCTGTTTTGGCATTGGATATGATTTATCTGCAATCAATTTTAATGTTTTCATAATTAATCAATAGAAAAAAAGTAACAAAATAATAAAATAAAATATTTAAGTCAACTTAATAAAAAAGAAACATAATACTCAAGAGACCTAATAATTATTTCAGTACGTATTGTATTCATGAAAATAAAAACAGCCTACTACCAACATACTTCGCTTCGCTCATTTTATAATTTTTTTTTTAATTGAAAACCGATCACAACTATGCTGTACAACCACTACTGATTTGCGTAAAATATGCACATTTGCGTTGTCCTATTTTCGTGTCACCGCACATGATTTTGAAGATCGCACATGCACGCACATGCACGCAAACTGTCACAAAAAATGTGCGAGGGTGTTCAGACGATTTGCGAGAAAGCCGCACATTTATGTGCGGTTTCACCGTCGCACATCGTCCGCAAACCATTTGCGTGCATGTGCGGACTGTCCCAAAAGGGTGTTCAGACGATATGCGTCAATACTCGCAAATTATGACGTAAAAATGACGTCAGAACCGCAAACGTGTGCGGCTTTTATATGCCGTCTGCACGTAGCTTTACCCAAACTCAAAAGACTTATTTTCATAACTATTTTGAAGCAAAACACATACTTGCACATATATTCTATTTCTTTCGGCAAAGGCAGGATTATCAAGTGGGTTTCATTAACATGTAATATCGGCAATAATAATTATTATTAAGATTGGTGGAGAATTGCAAGAGAGATTCGTGGAGATTCAGCAAAAATTGTATGCAAGTTACTGCAAACGAGCTCTTGATCCACTTCAGAGGAACATTGAACCGTTTATAAGTCACCGAGATGCCCAAAAAAAGTTTTCTGAGAAAAATTTTGTGAATGGATTAGGGATGGACGAATTGAATACAATAGACAGACATAACTTCGAAGTAGTACAGGACTTCGTCTACCTAGGATCCGCTGTAGACACGGACAACAACATCTGTGCGGAGATCAAACGGAGAATAACTCTTGCCAACCGTTGCTTCTCTCCAGAAAAACAAAGGTAACCCTGTATCAGACCTTGATCATACCAGTCCTGCTTTACGGCGCGAAAGCATGGACCTTATCGAAAGCGAATGAGGAAACCCTTGGTCGTTTCAAAAGAAAAATTCTCCGAATGATCTTTGATCCCGTATGCGAAGAAAATGTGGAGCTGTATGAGCTGTACCGCGACATGGTACAGAAGATAACGTATCGCGAGGCTACGATGGTTGGGTCATGTAGAGCAGATGGACCCGAACGCTCTGGCTCGACGGGTTTTCGATAGCACATTGCAGGGAAATCGCTGAAGAGAAAGACCTCGTCTTAGGTGGCGCAATAAAGTGGATGAAGGCCTCAACCGACTTAGAGAGTGAAACTGGAGATAGCTCGCCCGAAATCGAAAACGTTATAAAAGAATGTTGGTTGAGGCCCTGGTTCACCCCAAACTGTAATGCCCGCCTAAGTAAGTAAGTAAGTAAGTAAGAATTGAACGAATTGTCACAAGAAGTTTTTGTTATAGGTGATTTTAACATTGATTGGATGCAGAAAAGGGAATTATATAAAAAGAACATTGAAGAAACTGTGATTCGCTTTAAACAGATTATCAATAAACCAACTCGAGTAACCCAAGTTTCGAAAACATTGACTTACCTTGCAATTACAAACTCGGAACGAATAACAGCTAAGTCTGTTGCATATTCGAAAATTTGTGACCACGAAATTATTTTAACGGAGTTTAATTTTGGTGTTAAGAAAGAGATTCGTTACAAAACAGTCCAATTTTAAATTACCAGAAAATTGATATCACCGATAAAGCTAAATCCGCTCTGATATACGTAATATATGCTACTTAAATGATACAAACGAAATGACTTCGATTTTCCAAAACATAATTATAGTTAATACGCGAACTCATTTGTCAAAAGAAAGTCAGTGCTTGAAGATGAACATGAATGGTTTAACAACCATCTTAGAGAACTTAAACAACAAAAAATTATTGAGTATAATCGGGCTAGATTTACAAATTGTGCCGATGATTGGAATGCATATGCTATGCATACAAATTCCTGAAAAATCAGATTAAAAAAGAAATAAACAAAGGTAAAAATAATTTTACTAACCCTAGTTTACGGCACGAAGAATAATGCAATAACCAAACTTGGGGTTCGCGTTCAAAATTTGTATTCACATCTTATTTGGGATACTATCAATGGGCATCAATTCTTGGAGCCGTGATGAATTGTACATGTTTTGAAAATCTGAATATTTTTTTCCGTTTTGACGATTCAATTGGTCGCTGAGCTCAATTATCAGCAAGAACAAACACTCTCCAGCCTGTTGAAATACTTTTGAACGAATTGAATTGACCGTACCAGATCAGATCAGCACTGTCCATTTCATTCATTTTTGGATTTTTGCAGAGAATGGCATTGGTATCTTATGTTCCAAAACCAAATATGTAGTGTGAGGATGCTTTTTGTCAAAGGCTGAGGTATGCTCAGCGGATCCAGAGTCTTCTAAAGAAGCAGCAAACTTTAGATTATTGAAGCTAGTTTATTTCCGATATTATAAATAGGTTTTGGTTTAATACATTTCATACAATGTTTTATAATTTTAATTCATATTTCTATTTCGCATTCTGTATTTATGAGGGTATATCCCACGCCTCTTCTGGTGAAGTTTCACTTGGGGTTCGGCAGTGATGGGGCTAGTCCGGGATTCACGACCAGATTCTTTGATTCGTCCTGGTGCCAGTCGAATGAAGACTTCCTGTCCTGGATTGGTCTTGGGCCACTTGGATTAGGGGGGTTCTATCTGGGTTAGGTGTTGCCAGTGCTTGGGTTCGGATTATTGTCGCCTGTCTGGGTCTAGAGGCTTCCAGTTCTAGTGCTCGGATTTGAGTAACGCTGGGTTTTCCTGGTATCTCTCCCTGGATAGAGTAGCTTCTGTAAAGATACTTGGAAGAGGGTATTAATGGTTGCTCTGAGGTAGCAGGAGCCACTAAATTCACAACGAGGTAGCGTTGGACACTAAATTCACAACGAGGTAGCGTTGGACACTAAATTCACAACGAGGTAGCGTTGGACACTAAATTCACAACGAGGTAGCGTTGGACACTAAATTCACAACGAGGTAGCGTTGGACACTAAATTCACAACGAGGTAGCGTTGGACACTAAATTCACAACGAGGTAGCGTTGGACACTAGATTCACAACGAGGTAGCGTTGGACACTAAATTCACAACGAGGTAGCGTTGGACACTAAATTCACAACGAGGTAGCGTTGGACACTAAATTCACAACGAGGTAGCGTTGGACACTAAATTCACAACGAGGTAGCGTTGGACACTAAATTCACAACGAGGTAGCGTTGGACACTAAATTCACAACGAGGTAGCGTTGGACACTAGATTCACAACGAGGTAGCGTTGGACACTAAATTCACAACGAGGTAGCGTTGGACACTAAATTCACAACGAGGTAGCGTTGGACACTAAATTCACAACGAGGTAGCGTTGGACACTAAATTCACAACGAGGTAGCGTTGGACACTAAATTCACAACGAGGTAGCGTTGGACACTAAATTCACAACGAGGTAGCGTTGGACACTAGATTCACAACGAGGTAGCGTTGGACACTAAATTCACAACGAGGTAGCGTTGGACACTAAATTCACAACGAGGTAGCGTTGGACACTAAATTCACAACGAGGTAGCGTTGGACACTAGATTCACAACGAGGTAGCGTTGGACACTAAATTCACAACGAGGTAGCGTTGGACACTAAATTCACAACGAGGTAGCGTTGGACACTAAATTCACAACGAGGTAGCGTTGGACACTAAATTCACAACGAGGTAGCGTTGGACACTAGATTCACAACGAGGTAGCGTTGGACACTAAATTCACAACGAGTTAGCGTTGGACACTATTTACTTACCCAGTCTTGGTTCCTGGACTCTGCTGTTGCGCTGCCGGTACCGGAATCCTACTCCTACTCTTACTTGAGTACTATGATGAGTTCATCACTTGTCCACTGCCGGGACTTGAACTGATTTTCATGTATTTCACAGGTTCCCTTATACACCTTTTGGTAGTAAGTGAATGTGAGCTGTAAAAGTCAAAGAAATGCAACTCCACGTGGAGTCAATGGTAAGCTGCTGGTGGTGTTGTTGCTGTGTATTATCGTCACCATATCATTGCCTGTGTTGGTAAATGCAAGATTCTACTGGCATCGGTGTTGTTGGTGGCGAATAATGCTGTTGAATTTGGTTCGTAGGGGCAAAAATGTAATGGGTCATTACACTCCCTCCTTTCTTACGGAGACGAGAACCTTCTCGTCTTGACTGGTGGCCTACGGGTGCTGGAGGGAAGTGTAGCTGAAAAGCTACAACCTTAATCCCGGAAGGGCGGGGGCTCAGGTCCAGGGCGTTGCGATCTTCTCTTCACGAGTGGCTGTCCTGTAAGACTTGTGAAAAAAAAATTTTGGCACAATATGTCCATTCCAAGGATCGCATCACTGGTTAATTTTGGTAAAAATGCGACTTCTCCCTGAACCAAACATCCTTCAAGACTAAAAGTGGCCGAACAGTGCTCTCTGGTAATGTTGCGGCTTCCATTGGCTACTTGAATTTCACGTTCCTGGTAATACACAGGAACTTCCAGAGCTCTTAGCTCATCTCTTTCTACTGGACCGACAAACGAATTCGTAGAACCGGTGTCTACTGCATTGAAGGTCTTTTCCTCAACTGCTATCGGTATAAATACCCTACTTTCACTGCAGGGTTTGGTATTAGTATGTCTCAGTATGCTTTGTTCTGGTCCTACTTGGATTGCTGATGAATCCATCTCAACCGTTTCAGTATGCGAATCATGTATGTAGCGTTTATTGTACCGTGCCCACGAACGGGTAAATCGACTGGATGTTGTAGGCTTTTCGGTTTCCTCCTGCTTCGGTTCGGACTTCGCTTATTTCTAACATCTGGTTGAGGCATTAAAATAGTTGCTATCTGGTGAAGGCTTTGACTATTCATTGGTTGATGCTCAGCTTCAAATAAGGCAGCAGTTCTAGTGTTCCAGTTTTCTGCTGGCGTATCGTGTCGACGGCATGGACAATCTTTAGTAAGCCGACCGTCTTCTCCACAATTGGAGCAAAACAAACGAAATGGTCTATGGCAGTTCCGCTTATGATGTCCCCGTTGCTTGCAATTCCCACAATGGGTGTTGTGGTCATACGGCACTGATGCTGCGCTCAATTGTGCTCGTGGTGCTGGAGGTGGAGCCAAGGCGGGTCTCATATTTCTTTCTTCGGTCTTCACGTACTCGTACTCCTCGGCTAAGTCGGTAAGCTCCTTCAACGTCTGGAAATCGTTTCTTCGGACGTAAAGTCGGTATTCCGGGCGGAGACTGTCGTATATCCTATCGACATTATCTTCTTTGCTCATCTTAGGGTGTTGCCTAATAAGGTACTGCATAGCTCGAATGAAATCTTTGGCCTTTTCTCGCGGTCCTTGCTTCTTTCGCCAGATTTCCTCCTCTAACTTATGGACAAATCGTGGTGGCAAGAAATACTTGAGAAATACTTGGCGAAACTCTTCCCATGTCCGAAATTTCTCCTTATGGATCCGTAACCACTCTAGGGCGGATCCTCGAAAGATTTCCGGGAAGGTGCGGAGGATGTGTTCTGCTGGTATGGAGTAGCATGTCACCAACTCTTCTAGGCGCTCCATGAACTCGAGGGCATTTCCCGAACCGTCGAACTTTAGGCCCCATTTACGGACGGTGTTCATGGTTTCGGCCTCGGGACTTCGGTACATTCTGTATGGACCTGGTTGGTTTATGCTATCTAACTCCGGATAGTGAGTTGGTGAACGCTCGGTGGTTGGGCTTAAACTTGTTGCAGGGCCGGCTCCAGTAGTATGGTGGTACCGTCCTCCTACGGCTGGAGGTACACGTAACTGGAGTTGGACGCTAGGCTCTTCCGTCGTCTCAGTTCTATTGGCAGGTTGCGGTGTTGTTTCATTTTCATCTTTATACTCTCGTTCTTGAACCAACTGTGAAATTTCCGTGCACAGGTTCTGGGTTGAACGGTGAGTCCTGGAGTCTTTGATATACGCGCTCAAGCGGGATCGTAATGTGGACACCGTTCCACTGGTATCCAATTTTTTGGAAGCCATCTTCTCGATGAGCTCCGTCTTCTTGAGCAAGTAGATGGACGCCAGATTTTCTTCGACGTCCATGTCGGTATTATTGTCGGTATTTGCCATGACTTTAAATCACTGGCAAGGCTTGAAATTTTGAGTTTCTCTTTTCAGTTTCTTTATGGCTCGTAAGTGAGCTCCTCTGGTTTTGGTTGGGCGGTATCCTCGGTGTATGACAAGTCGGTCGGTATGATCCCTCAGAGAGTTAGTTCTTCTGGAACGGTCGGTCGGTCGGTAAATCTGGATAAGAAATAACTCCTCTGACTGGGTCAATCTCTAGTCGGTGTAATATAGGTCGGTCGGTGTGGACTTCTTAGCAAGTTGATCCTTCTGGAACGGTCGGTCGGTAAATCGGTTAACCAACTTCAAAGAAGTCCCTGCTCGGGCGCCATTTGTGAGGATGCTTTTTGTCAAAGGCTGAGGTATGCTCAGCGGATCCAGAGTCTTCTAAAGAAGCAGCAAACTTTAGATTATTGAAGCTAGTTTATTTCCGATATTATAAATAGGTTTTGGTTTAATACATTTCATACAATGTTTTATAATTTTAATTCATATTTCTATTTCGCATTCTGTATTTATGAGGGTATATCCCACGCCTCTTCTGGTGAAGTTTCACTTGGGGTTCGGCAGTGATGGGGCTAGTCCGGGATTCACGACCAGATTCTTTGATTCGTCCTGGTGCCAGTCGAATGAAGACTTCCTGTCCTGGATTGGTCTTGGGCCACTTGGATTAGGGGGGTTCTATCTGGGTTAGGTGTTGCCAGTGCTTGGGTTCGGATTATTGTCGCCTGTCTGGGTCTAGAGGCTTCCAGTTCTAGTGCTCGGATTTGAGTAACGCTGGGTTTTCCTGGTATCTCTCCCTGGATAGAGTAGCTTCTGTAAAGATACTTGGAAGAGGGTATTAATGGTTGCTCTGAGGTAGCAGGAGCCACTAAATTCACAACGAGGTAGCGTTGGACACTAAATTCACAACGAGGTAGCGTTGGACACTAAATTCACAACGAGGTAGCGTTGGACACTAAATTCACAACGAGGTAGCGTTGGACACTAAATTCACAACGAGGTAGCGTTGGACACTAAATTCACAACGAGGTAGCGTTGGACACTAAATTCACAACGAGGTAGCGTTGGACACTAGATTCACAACGAGGTAGCGTTGGACACTAAATTCACAACGAGGTAGCGTTGGACACTAAATTCACAACGAGGTAGCGTTGGACACTAAATTCACAACGAGGTAGCGTTGGACACTAAATTCACAACGAGGTAGCGTTGGACACTAAATTCACAACGAGGTAGCGTTGGACACTAAATTCACAACGAGGTAGCGTTGGACACTAGATTCACAACGAGGTAGCGTTGGACACTAAATTCACAACGAGGTAGCGTTGGACACTAAATTCACAACGAGGTAGCGTTGGACACTAAATTCACAACGAGGTAGCGTTGGACACTAAATTCACAACGAGGTAGCGTTGGACACTAAATTCACAACGAGGTAGCGTTGGACACTAAATTCACAACGAGGTAGCGTTGGACACTAGATTCACAACGAGGTAGCGTTGGACACTAAATTCACAACGAGGTAGCGTTGGACACTAAATTCACAACGAGGTAG
The DNA here is from genome assembly GCA_914767635.1 of Melanostoma mellinum. Lineage (NCBI taxonomy): Eukaryota > Metazoa > Arthropoda > Insecta > Diptera > Syrphidae > Melanostoma > Melanostoma mellinum. The sequence goes on from OU612058.1 coordinate 172,036,772, forward strand.
CGTTGGACACTAAATTCACAACGAGGTAGCGTTGGACACTAGATTCACACCGAGGTAGCGTTGGACACTAAATTCACAACGAGGTAGCGTTGGACACTAAATTCACAACGAGGTAGCGTTGGACACTAAATTCACAACGAGGTAGCGTTGGACACTAAATTCACAACGAGGTAGCGTTGGACACTAGATTCACAACGAGGTAGCGTTGGACACTAAATTCACAACGAGTTAGCGTTGGACACTATTTACTTACCCAGTCTTGGTTCCTGGACTCTGCTGTTGCGCTGCCGGTACCGGAATCCTACTCCTACTCTTACTTGAGTACTATGATGAGTTCATCACTTGTCCACTGCCGGGACTTGAACTGATTTTCATGTATTTCACAGGTTCCCTTATACACCTTTTGGTAGTAAGTGAATGTGAGCTGTAAAAGTCAAAGAAATGCAACTCCACGTGGAGTCAATGGTAAGCTGCTGGTGGTGTTGTTGCTGTGTATTATCGTCACCATATCATTGCCTGTGTTGGTAAATGCAAGATTCTACTGGCATCGGTGTTGTTGGTGGCGAATAATGCTGTTGAATTTGGTTCGTAGGGGCAAAAATGTAATGGGTCATTACAGTAGACAGGTCGTTTTATTACCAACACAACACAATCTTGCGAAGGCTATTTCAGGCTGTCATAACAAGCTGAAATTTGGTTTGTGGGTTTTTTTTTTTAGAAAAAAATTCCAGAAAATTATCTAAAATCGCTATGATGAAAATACGATGAAAAACGTAAAGAAAAATGAAATTCGTTCACTGAGTTTTCATCCCAGGTCGAAAATATTATTAAGAAAAAAGTTATAAGCATTCAAACTTGCGTTGGGGTTCGCGAGATCCTTAAAACGTAAACTAGGGTTAAAAACAAAATCTTTAATTCAGTAGACTAAAAGTCAATGTGGAGGACCGTAAAGCAATTCGTTCTGAAACAGAAACAATCGGTGATAAATAAAGTTATATTCAATAACATAACTTAAAATGAAAACACCGTTTTGGCTGATAAATTCAATAAATATTTTGTTTATAGTATAAATGAATTAAGTGATTCGATCACATATGTTCCTTACACTAACCAGATCGAAAGAAATCCTGCTTCTTTTAGTTTCAATGAAATAGAGTTTGCTGATATAAAAAAAGTGTTTAACCAAATAAAAAATAAACGTGACCCTAACTAAATTCATATTGAAATGTTTAAAGACATGATTGATATTATAGCGCTTCCGTTGACTAAAATTATAAATAAATCGTTTAGTATGGGGTTTTCTATTGGAAAGTTTCACAAATTTCTCCAATTCCAAAAGTCAACAAATTTATTAAGTGTGAAGATTTTATGTCAATTAATGCCCTCCCTCTTTATGAGAAAGTACTTTAAAAAGTTGTGTATCTGCAACTGTAATCATTTTTTAAATTTCATAAGTTGATAATTGAAAACCAGTTTGGGTTTCGAAAGCAACATTCTTGTGAAGGCGCACTTAACCTGGTCATAGCAAACCGGAAACAACAACTCGACTCTAAAACAAAAATTATACACTTATGTGTTTTTCTTGATTTAAAGAGGGCTTTTGAGACAGTGGATAGAACAATATTATTTGAAAAACTTGAAATGTATGGAGTGCGCGAAAAATCATTAAAAAAAAAAAAAACAAAAGTAAACAATGTCCTATCTGAGGAAATTTCGAATAACGTTGGTGTACCGCAGGGATCTGTTCTGGGAACATTTCTTTTTGATGTTTATATAAACGACATCGGTAATGTAATAAATCATAGTCAGCACGCATTATTTCCAGATGATGGTTTGATATATGTATATAAGCTGTTAGAGCATAAGGTATTGCAAAAATCCACCTGGATTTAGATAATCTAAATTCTTAGCTTAAAGAGAATAAACTAAAGTTGGATGTTTCAAAAACGAAAGTGATGATAATTTCCAGGGGTTCAACAAATGATAATGACGTTAACATGACTGTAGATAGTGAAAGACTTGTAATAGTTTCTGAAATTATGAAACTGGGTGTAGTTATTGAAAACAAATAAAAATTATGGAAAACACATAGACTATATTGTAAAAATGGATCTAAAAAGACAAATCTACTGAGAAGAATTCGAAAAAATATTTCAACGGTTATTTTATGTATATGATGTTACCTTTGAGATGATTCATGTATAACACTAGCCAGTATTTATCGTACCTTTGTTAAGTAGATGCAGTCTAAATAAATAAGCTGAAAGAGAGTCTTTTGGATGTTTATTTATTTTTATGTTGTATTCCATCGTGCCGTCCTTCCAATTTTGAATACTGTCTTTCAATTCTGTTCTTGTGTAACCAAGATATAATTAATAAGCTACAACTACTCCAGAATAAAGCAATGCGAACAATATTATAGTTCAGTATTTATACGTTTAATGTTCAATATGTTAATGTGGCTCAACGTGAAAGAAAGAATATTGATGAATGTCTTGTTGTTTATCTTCAAAATCTTAAAAATAATCTTTCTCCTGCTTATTTATCTCGCCTAGTAAGCTATGTACCTGATGTCCAACCATATGCACTCAGAAACAACCAAGACCTTAGTCTCCCATTCACAAGAACAAGCGCGGCACAAAACAGCTTGTCTTACAAAGGCCTTTGTCTATTCAACACTTTGCTGAATCAAATAAAATTGGACACTACACCAGCTTCAAACGTCAAATTGTCAATTTAGATAAAATAAAAAAACTAATCGTTAAAAACTTAATTTTTTTTATTTATCTATTTAATTGTTTTTTTTTTTTTTTTTTGTTTATATAAATTATTTATTTAACTATTTCATAAAACGTTGCTCTCAAAAATGCACAAAAGCTGGTGCATATTATTTTAAAATTTTGTACAATTAATAGTTGAAAATAAAAAATAAACAATCAATCAATCAATGAATTCAATGTCGTCACAAAGTATAACACCCATATACTCTTTGGAACCCGTTCACAATCAAAAACTTGAGAGACAGATAAAATTAGATGAAGCTATCCGAGCAATAGAATCACCAAAGGAAAACAAATCTCCCGGAATCTATTAAAGATGTTCCTAATGAATTCTACAAAAACTCCAGCACCCTGTAGATTGAAGAAATTTATGTTTTGCTCAAAGATATCTTTAATACAGAAAATATACCTATATGTACATCGTTCAAAAAACTACCGCTAGCTTACATTTTAAGACACACTCTATAAAATATGTATTTATCACATTTCTGCTAAATACTACTTATAGGATAGAAGGGAGACACGTACTAAATGAATACCAGGCTGCATACAGAAGTCAATACAGCACTGTTGACCAAGTGTACAACCTATCGTGTATAGTTCAACTTCAATTAAGTCAGAAAAAAAACTTTACGCCTTCTTTGTTGATCTATCAGCAGTCTTCGACAACATCAATCGCGAGGCGTTGATTTACAAATTACTTAAGCTAGGGGTCTCATCGCAAATGGTTTCAATTATAAAATCCTTGTACAAAGATACTTGAGCGACAGTTTGGGACGGAAAAAGTATAACAAGCTTCTTTCAAAAAACCAAAGGAGTCAAACAAGGTTGCGTACTAGGTGCCTTACTTTTTGTTCTGTTCCTAGAACATCGCAACTTTGAACTGCCAACTGGACTCACTCTTATACGCAAATGACGGTGCAGTGGTTGAACTTAAGAAATTCGCGCGAACTGACCGCACTAAACATATACTATATGATTCATAATTTCATAGATGTTCTTTATGGACGTGTGTTCCTCTTTGATATGTCACATTCCACAATCAGACCATGAATTTATGTCTAGTGGAGTTACGTCCCTGTGCCAGTTTGTTCACATTGAAAATTAGTTAAAGTGCAAACGGTGAGACAAATGATATTTGAGTTCGCAGAAAAAAGAACTAGGGCCCGCGGCTCTTACTGCCATTTCATCATGGAAATAAACCCCGTAGGCCTTACTTTCAAAACAAAGAAGAATTAAGACTCACGGGTCTTATTGCCGCGGGCCTTAATGCACTGCACCGTTCTGGAAATGTCATTTGAAAACTGGCAAGTGAGCACTCAATTGCGATGCTAGGGTTTCAGAGCAGAAAACAGTTCATGTCTCATCAGATCTTCCACTAAAAGTAGAGGGTCTTTTGGCATTTGACATGACTTTCTTACTCTAGTGGCATCGTTGGTGCACTCAATTTCAGGAAAGAAGATAGATTAGATAGCTCAATTTTTGTTAGTTTTGTATGCCAACCTATCAGTAGGTCTATTGTAAAGCCATTTACATAATATCCTTCTGACGGTAAGTAATTTGCTTGAGGATCATTGATTTACGGACTTAAGTTGACAGTTTAGGACTTTTGTCAACAGTTACAGAATTTTGCTGACAGTTCTGCACAGTTGCAAAATTTTGCAAATTTTTGGCGGAAAACTGCGAACTTCTGAAGACTGTTGCGGACAGTTGCGAGAGTTTCAGAAATTTACCGACTTTTGCGGAACTGCGGTCGTTTGTGAGCAATAACGAATTTTCGTTCAGGACAGTTGCATTTTTTAAATTTTTCTTGACGGCCGGCGGCTTTTGGAGGTTAAGGAGTTTTGCGAAGAACTTAAGATTTTTTTTAGAAAATTGCGGGTTTTTGCAAAGATTGAGGACTGTCGAGAACGAACCATTTCGACCTTTTTTTGGAAAGAGGCATATGAAACTACGTTGTCTATCGTCTACATACATTTGGTTTTTACTGATAGTTGAAGAAATCTGCAGCCAGTTGCGGATAGCAGCAAACCTTTGGGAAAAAGTTCCGCTAGTATAGACAACAGTTTGTAATTTTTCTCAAATCACTGTGATTTGATAGAATAGAATTTTGAGTCATTTATTGAATTGGACTAAGATCGCGCATATACATTTCAATAGGCATAGGTGGTCTGACTGCATACTATTGTGCCCTGCAAGGAAGTTCAAGATGGTTAAGTGTTCCCCCTAATATCAAACCAACTCATGCCCTGATTTATTCACTGGAGCTTAAGGAACGTAAGCACGTAGGCAACTTTAAAATAACAAAGAAAATAAAAAGGTTGACAAAATAAATCTATAGAAACGCAAGGATCTTTAATTTTGTTTTTGAACGGCTAAGTTTGAAAGCGTTTTTATTGGCAGTTTGTATAATTACTCTCGGGGGATTCCCTGGGAAAGGCGATACCTATGAAAACCTTGCTTGTTATTTGATGTTTCTGGGATTCGAACCTCGAAACTACCACTCCCAGGCAGAAATGTTAACCATTTGACCAGAAGCACCGCTTTATGTTTGTATGTTGTATGGAATATCTGTGATGTATCATCAATTCAATACGCCCTCTCTTTTAGCTTTCCCATTTTTTATTACTTCTTTGTTTTTTTACACGATTCATCTTTCACAGCTATCTAACAAGTGGTTTTGTTTGTTCGCCTTACCTCACATATGTCCACCAATTGTTTTAAAATTTTTGTCACCGCTAGATAAGAGCTCAGTACTGCGAGCTATTGCAAATTACAGAAATGAAACCAAACAACCACTTCGTCTTCGCGATCTTGGATTTGACAACGGCGATTCTGCTGTTTTCATTCACGAATGCCTTACGGTGCGTAATCGCTCTCTCTTACAACACGCGCTAAAACTAAAGAGAGAACAGAAACTGTTTTCTGTGTACACTTTGCGTGGGCTTGTACACATCAAAAGGAACCGTAATGGTAGATCAATATTAATCACCAATGCTGAGGACCTAACAACTGTAACTGCTGACCAGATGACTTCTATTGCAGCTGATCACAACTGAGGATAAGAAATATTATTATTATTTTTTTTTTCTTTTTTTTATTTTCTCTTTTCAATAATTTTTATTATATTTCCCTTCTCTTTTGAATTTAAATAATACTTTTCATTAACATTTTGTTTTTGTTTTATGAAATGCCCTATTTGATTACTTTTTTATTTTTACCTTCCCTTATTAAATATTTTTTTATTAAAATGTTAGTCTTTGAGGTTCTCATTCATGCCTGGTCAAGTGCTTTCACCGATGATACGACTTGTCTTCCTATTATAAAGGTGTGCTTCATTGGCCACCAATCTATTTGTATTGTATATGCATATGATTGGTTCTTATGATAGTGGAGTTGATCGTGTGATCTCGTAGCAAGCGCATGTTATCTCATCTACAGCGAAAAAAAGTGCAGTAAACTTTTTTAGGTGCTAGTTTCACCACTATAATCAGGGCTTTTATATGCCCATAGATAAAATTAATTTAACAGAGATAGAGACTCTTCCAAAAAGTAAATTAACAGTGGAATCAAAAAATAAAAATAATAATTTTAGTGCACCAGAATGCATTCTGGGGCACAAGTGCGAAACAAGTGACAAGCATTACACATCTACAAACCTTGTGAAACAACAACAATCTATGAGTCATCCATTGTGTAGAGCACAACTCATGATAGAAAGCGGCAACGATCAACGTGCAGTGACCAGTGTGTCAAACCACAGCATGGAAATCGAAAACGAAACAAAAGAAGTTGAGTGGACAAAGGTCATATCTAATCTTAACCCATTTCCGGCTAGCGTTGCGAGAACGCAACGTCATGTTTGAGAGCGTCTCCAGCTTAAAGGATCCTTTATTTCAATGAACTAACAAATGATTTTGAAAGCTTATTCAAATATCTAATCGACCTGTTTTTGGATATTTTTCAAAAACTTAATTTTGTAGTCTTTTGAACATCGTCAAAAACTGTAATTTCGGAAATTTTGAGGTAGCCTTTGTTGAGGAACTAAAAAAGTGTACCAACATCTTATTATTTTAAATTTTTTTCAACAAACTGTTAGGGAAAGATTCAAATTATATTTCAATGTACATTTGATGCAAATCATACGGGTTATCTGATTGATAGGTGAGGTAGAAATCCTACGTTGCGTTTTCGCAACACCCGCCAAAAGTAGTAGCATTTACCAAAAGAAAAAAAAAAATTTCCGTTGGGTTTTCACTGCATATAAAATTTGGTTTCTTCGAAATAATGTGCACTTTATAAAAAAAAATTTTTATTAAAAAAGAACCGAAAATTCATTCCACAGCTATTTTGGAAAAACCACAGTAAAGGGTTAGAAATTCTTAGAAATAATTGGACTGTACACAATAGTTATAAAAAACCTAATAGCCCAGGTAATTAATTTTTTCAACAGAAAATTTATATTTATTTTTAATGGAAAAAAATGAAACCAATAATTCGTGAATGAGTGGTGTATTGTAAAACCACAAACGAATAGAAATATTTGGCAATTGATTTTTTTTTACAGTCATCAGCATCTACAACAAATGCACGGCAACAGCATCAGACATCAGAGACGATCTCCATACCTTGAACAGGATATTATGCAGAAGCACCTATGAACTTATTGGAGGAGACTTTAACGCTGGACACCGAAGATGGATGGATACACAAGACAACAGTGACGGGAATGCAATTGTCAATTAGCTGGACGAAAATATAGAACATCACTCTCTGGTAGTAGTGTCCCAACCCAAACCCACCTTCCCAAGGACACCATAGACGCTCGACTTTTTCCTCGCAACATCCAATCCTATATTTATCCTTCCGGAGCTCCGAAACTTCGTCTGCACGACAATAACCAGCGATTGGCCATCCTTCTTTCAATCAACCTCCGGCACCAGATAATCTCTGTGAACCAACCAGAGGTGGTCTTCGTCAACTACAAAAAGCTAGACACTGCTAGCCAACTAACACACACTACCGTCAACCAACACAAACCTCCGGAATGAGGAAATTGATACAGCAATTGACAATCTGGAAACCGTAATTGAATCTTCGCTTGAGAAGAATAGGCAGCCAAGAACTTCCCGGGACAAATACGATCACCTGCCCGACTACATACAGAAGCTCTACCACCACAGGCAACACTTGAGGAATCTGCTACAACGTATTCAGCAACGGGAACTAAACACCATCAACAGTAACTACCAGGCGGTCTCCAGCGAGCTCTGATGCGTAAACATCATGTTCAAGAACGCAGTAAACTATCACAACGACATTCTTCTCCAAAACAGGCTCCAGCCCATGGCGAAGCTTCAATCAACGCAAATAGAGCCAAAGGATTTGCGGACTTCTTTGATGAATACTTCAAACCAAATCCACCCTTGGACCCTGCATTTTTGGAAGAAGTCAACTCCTCAATTCAACTCGCACAAGCCCCCCAACAGACCATCCAATTCAGCGATGAAAATCCGTCCAACGATCCAGCAAACAACCTTGAGCACTCCTGAAGAAATTCAACAGTTCCTACTCAGAAGCCGCCCAAAAAAGTCAACAGGACCGGACAAGATATCCACATTCATCCTCAAAAGACTACTTCAATCAGAGCATTTGTTGTCGATTCCTTGTTGAGATCAGAGACAAGCAGCAGTCAGCCTATTCAACGAGATGGAAACCCTAATGAAGCGGTTCGTTTCGATGACATGAAAGATGAAACACACTATCATCGAAACAAAAAAACGTCTTCGCTGTCGGAAATGTTCTAGTCAAACCATTTTTTTCCTGCACAAAGTGTAACGTAGCACTTCATCCAAAATGCTTTGATGGATACCACACAAAAACAAATATTTGATGAATATTTTGTCAATAAAACTGATTTAAACTCTGTATTTAAAATTTTTTTTCGTTAATGATTTTGCTACTACATTTGGCGGGTGTTGCGAAAACGCAACGTCAATTTTCCGGGAAACTAAAAGCTTTTCCAAAAAAATTTTTTTAGATTTTCTCTAACTAGCCCAAAAATAGACAAAGTGTGAAATTTCAAGTTCCTAGCACACCTGGAACTGTTAGCCGCCGGAAATGGGTTAAGCAAGCAGCGACCAATTATGGTACAAATAAAAAGAGAAGACGCAATGACTCGGATGATACTGAGGAGCGTTCTTCTTCAAATTTAGCAAATAACCCATTTGCAATTCTTTCGGATTTATCTAATCCTTCTATAGAGCTACCTGGAAGTAAAAAGAACAGAACAGGAGACAAAACAAATTCAACTGTAGAGGTAACTAACCAGCCATCAACAAGTAAAAGTACAACTAGTGTGCTTGATAAAAACTTAAGCAACAAGATTTTTTGCCCACCTATATTCATTTTTGGGGCTAACTGTAATTTGATTACCGATCTTCTTAGGTTATTAGCTTTTGAGTGTCAAGTAGAGAATCTTAGACATAAGTTTGTTAATGTAGGATACCGAAAGACAAAAGTTTATGTAGATAACGCTAATGTTCACAAACTTGTAATTGAAAAGCTTCGTGGAACAGGTATAGGGGCATTTTCATTTCCATCAAAAGAAACGAAAAGAGCGTCAATTCTATTGAAGGGTATTGATGGTGATACTCATGTGGAAGCAATCAAACAAGCGTTGGTCCATGCTGCTCCAAATGTTAAAATTAATAAAGTAACACCATTTACAACAACTAAAACCAAAGCACAGGGTCTTAAATTAAATATTTTTGTTGTTCAACTAGAAGTAGGCGAAAGTTTAAAGGAGTTAACAAATATTAGATATTTGCTTCACCAGAAAGTGTACTGGGAACGAAAACACAATAATATAGTAATTCGTTGTTATCGTTGTCAAAGATTTGGGCACACGGGAGAATGTTGTTCTTATCAAAGCCGTTGTGTCCTATGCGGAGAAGAACATGATTCAGAGCTATGCTTACAATCTCTTAAGGCTTCGAAAGAAAATAACCAAGAACCACCTATAGCAAAATGTGCAAACTGTAACCTAGAAGGTCATGCAGCAAACTCATCCAACTGTGAGGTTTATAAGAAATATAAAGAAAAAAGGATGGTTTTAGCGCAAAGTGAAAGATTTGTAGCCAATAAAACAAAAACTGAGGTGCAACAAGTAGTCAAAAACTTAACTAGTAATATTTCTTTTGCAGACATAGCTAAAAATGCAGCCTATTCCTATAAAAACCCAAAAGTAAGAACTATCTCGAAACCTCCACTAGAGGACAATGTTCCCAATTCGGGTGCAAATATTAGCGATTTCCTTAATGAAGCCAAAAGCTTGTTTAACATTTCATTTAAAGAACTTTTGTTTAAAATCAGACAGTTTTGGCCTGCTTACCAAAAACTTCAAAACAAAGAGGACAAGATGTTTTCATATCTTGAGTTTGTGGCATCTATTGTAGTATGATGGACACAACAATGATCTTCAAAACGCTTTCGATTAATATAAATTCCCTTATCTCGCATGAAAAAAGACTTGCACTGTTCAAGACCCTTCAAATTAAAAATCCGCAAATCTGTTTTTTATCCGAAACAAGATTACAAGAAAGACACAGACCTACGTTTGATGGTTACAATGTAATAAGAAATGACGATGGCAGAGGAACAGCCATCGTTATTGATGAAAGATTTAAAGTCAACAAAGTCTCATTCCATAGCGACTGTTTCTCTGTTTGCCTAGCTACATTATTTTTGCAAAATCGTTCGGGAGATACCAATCGTTTTCTCATAGGAAGTATTTATATACCATCGGGTGCTGGGCCTAGCCTTAATAGCGAACTGGATAGGATTCTAAATCTAGCAAGCTCATATGATGCCTTATTTATAGGAGGTGATTTTAATGCGCGTCATCCAAATTGGGGTGACAGAACAACTAATGCGAATGGAGTTCGATTGTATAATTGGTTTTTCAATGGTCCCTTCTTAGATGTAGACATTATTTCACCACACAGCCCAACATTTCCTAGGTCATCTTCGGTTTTAGACTTTTTCCTCATATCATGTTATTTAAATAATTCAAGTAATTTAAATTGCAAAACATTTCCTCTTCCCTCCGATCACTACGGAGTAGAGACTATTCTGAGAACACGTAACTTTTACCCTACACTAGCGTCTCCAAAGTGTCATACTAGCTTTGAAAGTACAAACTGGGATACCTTTAGAATGGAACTCCACAGGAGCCTTTCCACCTTGGAAATGCCAACAAGTAGGAACATACCTAACTCTGATATTGATGAACTCATAAAAAAAGTAAATGAAAAAATACTAGCGAGTATAGAAAACCATTCAGTGACGCAAGTCACAAAAAAATTAAAATACAATTTCATTTCCCAGTTAACTAAAAGCCTGCTAAAAACAAGAGGAATCTGGCTTAGAAAACTTAAACGGATTTTCCACAGAAATCTAAATAGAGTAAATTCGGAGTATAAGGAACTTTCTTCTAGAATACAATGTCTAACAAAAATAATAAAAGAAAATGTCAAAGCGGATTTTGATAAGGAATTCAGGATGCGCCTACAAAATATTAAGCCTTCTCCACAAGCCTTTAAGGAGATCGATAAAATTAGTGGAAGAAAATATTTTGGCACTGACATTTCCAAAGAGACACTAAGATTTAATGGGATAGAACTAGAAGATATCGACTCAAAACTCGAAGCTTTTAAGACGATCTACTCAAATTTGTACTCTGAAAAAACACCAAATTCTGATTTGAATCTAACAAACAATGTTCTTCTAAAGGTAGATGAATTTGAAAACATTAACAGCAGTCTATGTCTGACGACATTTTCGAATTCCAATACAGACTCTGATAATTTGGATCCACCTTTCACATCACCAACCAAAGTTAGCATCCATAGAACGAATCTTAACAATAAAAAATCGTGTGGCATTGATAAGATTTCAAACTTTGTTTTGCGCAAGTGCCCACATTCACTTGATATCACATTATCGTGCATTTTTAATCAATGCATAAATAATGGATACTTTCCTTCTATTTGGAAAAAGTCAATTATTATGCCTATCGCGAAAAAGAAAAAGGCAAAAGAAGTTAACGACTTTCGGCCAATATCAATGCTCTCCAATGTTGGAAAGCTTTTTGAACGGATTTTGGCGGAAAGCCTAGATAAATTTTGCGATGAGAGAAATATTATACCTTTCAACCAATTTGGTTTCAGAAAAAACCACTCTACTGAACATTCACTTATTGTCCTTAACAATAAAATAATTCAAAATCTTAGAGCTAAAAAATGTTCTGTCGTTCTTGATATAGACCTGCAAGCGGCTTTTGATTCTATTTGGCATAAGGGCCTTATTTATAAAATGATAACACTTAACTTCCCAGTTTCTTTAATACGGGTGGTTAAAAGTCTGCTAAGCTCTAGACGCGCATCAGTACGGATTGCATCTGAGTATTCGGATGAATTTCCGATACTTTTGGGTGTAGCACAAGGGTCACTGCTTGGTCCAAAATTGTTCAATGTTTACTTGAGCGACTTCCCATTCAATAACCAGAGTACAGAGCCGCAATCTATACTATTTGCGGACGATACAAAAATTATAGCCAGTGCTGTGAGACCTCATGATGCATTAAACAAAATAAAAGATTCTTTGCCTATATTGACTTCTTATTTAAACTCTTGGGGGTTGACATTAAAAGCTGAGAAAAGTGGCCTCACTTGCTTTCGGAACACATATGGTAGAGGCCATCGCAAGGCAGTTAAAGAAAGCAAATCTCTTGGATTAAGTATTAATAATGTTTCAATCTCCTTGAAAACAGAACCAAAGTATCTTGGCATTAATTTCAGCCATACTCTGAAGTTTAACAAACATGCAAGAAAAGTACTGAGCAAAGCCAAAATGGCATCTAGTTTACTTAAACAGCTCCTTTCTTCTAAGTACACTTCTAAGAAAACAAAAATGTTGATGTACAAGACGCTAATCAGGCCCATTTTAACCTACGGTTTTAGTTGTTGGTTTACTATATCGCCAACAGTTGCGAATGAAATGGAAAGTTTTGAAAGAAAAATTTTACGGTATTGCTGTGGAAAATATAGGAGACCAAATAAAAAATGGTTTTCTAATAAAACATTGTATAAAGAAAATAAAATTGTACCTCTGATGGAATACATGGTTAACTCATTGAAAAGCAGATTGCAAACAGTGTCAAATCACTGTAATCCACTCCTTAGAGAGATATGGGATTCAAATTCTAACCAGAGCGTGTTTGATGACCACTTTTACCTATCACCGTTCAATATAATTAACGCGAGATCGCAACCCCTTTTTGAGGCTAATTCAAGTTGCCCTTTAAAACTACCCTTTTATGAGAAAGCAACCCTGTCGGCTCTGAGAGGGTAGTTAATTTGTCGCTAATTAAGCGTCACTTACCTACATAAGCTCTTCGTCTCCCTCTTGACAAAATGTAAGTTCAATAAATGTAATACCACATTCAACTTTTGAATGTATAGAATATTATACAGTCAATCTAGTTGTATTGTTTATTGTTTTTTGAATTTATAAATCATAAGATTATTAAATATTAAATATTACTATTCTCTATGGAGATACTTTTGTATTACTTTCTTAGTTTGTAAGTTCTCTAGTCATAAATTTAGGTCGGCCGCTTTGAGCCATAAGAGTACGTATGTCGGGAGCAAACATACGAAAAATGTATAGCGAAAATGTAAATTTTTAATTTTAATAATGTTAAAGGTTCAAAAACCAGCCTTTCTATTGTAAACTTAGAGTAGCCAGACATATTTATATGAAGTCGGTAATCTTTAATTCATGAATGTAGTCATAAGAAAAAAAATGTATTGAAGTCTCAATAAAAATTGAATTGAATTGAATTGTTCTTATGATAGTGCTAATAGGGTCTCCACAACGTTTAACACTGAAATTTCTCGTCTAATGATTGATATTTTATGTAGTCAGCGTAATGGACTTCAGATTTGTTGCTTAAATGCCCAGAGCTTGCTTCCCAAAATTGATGAGTTTAGATGCCTGTTTGAAGGTTCTAATGTGGATGTTATATGTGTGACCGAAACATGGTTTTGGCCAGAACTAAAAGATTCTTTTTGTGATCTTAAAGGTTTTAGGTTGTATAGAAGAGATAGAGTGGGTCGTGTTGGGGGAGGAGTTGCAATTTATGTACGTTGTGGGTTAAGGTCACAATTTATTTGTGAATCAGCACCTGGTTGTTGTTTTGAATACATATTCATCGAAATGACTTGCAAAGATAACAAGATCCTGCTTGGTTCAGCCTATAGACCAAATAAGTATATAGAAACAACTGCATTGTTGAATACATTAGACTCCTTAGCCCATGTTGCGCCTTATGTGATTTTGTGTGGAGACTTTAATAGTAATTTGCTTTTAGAGTCTGCTTTAGCCGAAGATATGATAGCTCTAAATTTACATGCAGTAAATACAACAACTCCCACTCATTTTACTGCGAACTCGAGTACACTACTAGATATATTTTTCGTCAGTCATCTTAACAAAGTTCTTCATTTTAACCAATTATCAGCACCATGTTTCTCTCGTCACGACCTTCTACATTTAACCTTCCAGTGCGAACCTCTCGTTACGAGCGGAAGCTATACATTCAGGGACTTCAAAAACATAAATTATAGTCGTTTGGAAGGTGATTTAAGATCAATCAACTGGTCTCAAGTCTTTACAATGACATCCGTTGATGACCAGGTTTCTTTTATTCAAGATAACCTTAGTAATCTATATAATGTCCATGTTCCCATCAAAACTCAAACAATGCGTTGTAGCCAGTGCCCCTGGTTTAACAACAGTATTAAAACCCTAATCCGCAAACGAGACCAGTCTTACAATACTTGGAAACATTTTAGACTTGATGTGCTTCGAAAGGTGTATACAAAGTTAAGGAATAAAGTTGTACTTATGATAAGAGAATCAAAAAGACGTTTTTATGCCTCTCGACTTGATCCTTCCCGCGCAGGCAGTAAACTTTGGAAAAATTTAAGAGATATTGGAGTCGGTAAGCATGTGAGCAATCATGCTAACAATTTTGATTGTGATGAGTTGAATAAACACTTTGCAAATCATTCATTATCAACAAACGATAACTTGGAATCTTTTGCCTTCCTGGAAGCACGCGATATTATATCTCAAGAAGGCTTTAGCTTCGCTGTTGTTGAAGAATCTGACGTCTTGTCAAACTGTTTGGCTATAAAATCTAATGCAATGGCATTTGACGAAATTCATCCTGTCTTTCTGAAAGCAACCCTTCCTTTTACCTTAAAATACATAACCCATACTTTTAATAGAATTTTAATGACCGGAATTTTTCCTACGGTATGGAAATATGCTAAAATTATTCCTATACCGAAAAATAAAAATGAGTATCGACCAATAGCCATCTTGCCCTTCCTATCAAAAGTATTCGAAAGCATAATAAACTCACAGATGCGAAATTATCTGAATAGGAAAAATCTTATGTGTCCCAACCAATCCGGTTTCCGTCCCAAGCATAGCTGCACAACAGCCATAGTAAATGTAGTGGAAGAAATTAGACAATCTGTTGATAAGGACCATGTAACTTTTCTCACTCTCCTGGACTTTTCTAAAGCTTTCGACACGGTCAACCATCGTATACTATGTAGTAAGCTAAGCGATAAGTTTCAATTTGAATCATCGGCTGTGAGACTTGTTTTCTCGTATCTTAGCTCTAGATTTCAAGCTGTTGTTGCTGATAACCAAACTTCGACATTCCTACCACTAAGAAGAGGGGTTCCGCATGGATCTATTTTGGGTCCATTATTGTTTTCTTTATATATCAATGAACTTCCGCTGTTAAGCTTCAATTCTTCTATCCATATGTATGCCGATGATGTACAACTTCGCTATAGCTGCCCATTGGGCTTAATTGAAAATGGAGCTTGGAATGTCAACGAAGATCTTAGTAGAATTCTGGATTGGTCACTATCCAACGAACTCTGCTTAAATCCGTCAAAATCCAAATGTTTGATCATTTCCAGAAAATCCCTAGACACTACTTACTTTCCAAAAGTACTGCTCAACAACACGCCTATTCAGTTTGTAGATTCAGCGAGGAATCTGGGAATAGTTTTTAACAAGACACTTACTTGGACAAACCACATACGATTGTCCATAAGCAGAGTCTACGGCGGACTACGCTTGCTATGGACCACTCAAAAAATTACTCCTATTAAAACAAGGATGATTCTTGCAAAATCGCTGCTTATACCATTACTGTTATTTGGATGTGAAATTTTTGGCAATTGTGATTTCGAGCATATGAGAAAACTAAATGTTGTTTACAACAGTGTGGCAAGGTACATTTTTGGGTTAAAGAGATATAATCATATATCTAGGTACTCCAGATCAATACATGGCCTCACTCTTGAGAATCTTTTTGCACACAGAACACTAACTATGCTTCATAATGTGATCCAAACAGGCCAACCGCATTATCTGTACAATCACCTTACGTTTACCCAATCGATCAGAAGTTGTGACTTGGTGCCTATACGCTACTCATATCTTATATCCAGTCGGCAGTTCTTTATTCACGTTATCCGGTTGTGGAATAACCTTCCCCGAGCATTAAGGTTGACTAGCTGTACTAATCGGTTTAAGGTAAGGCTAAGGCAATATTTGGAAGAGCATCAAAGACAAACTTTAACGTAAACAAATCTTAAAAAGTATTACATTATAGTGTGATCATAATTATAATTATTAATTATTATTATTATTTTTTTTTTTTTGTTGTTATTTTCTATCTAGAGCTACCCTCTATTTTTATTTAAAGTATTATTATACTGAAGATTACACTAATTAAAAAGATATTGTATCTTACTGTGTAAGTCTATATATGAATCAATAAATACTAAATACTAAATACTAAATACTAAACACCTCATGCCAAAAACTTCAATAGAAACAGATCCGCATTCCTACCAAACAGGTCCTTGCACGCGGGGATTAAAAGTTTGTTTTCGTCGGACCGACAATCCTTTGTTCCTCCGGGTGCAGTGTTTGTTGTGCTCTTATAAGGCATATCAACTCAGCGATTTGCTTTCCAAATGGCTATTTGTATGGAGTAGGTATCGTATAGCGTTTACAGTATGAGGCTCCTCCGCACTCAATTTGTCTATTCATATTGTACTACAATGTACTGCATAAACTCAATAAACCTTCATGAACCAGCCCAGCATTCAGTGAGATTGTTAATGAAGGCCCCCTTCATCTGCCAGTTATTATTGTAGAGCAGCACTTCAAATAGGGTTTACTGTATATGTGCAAGCAGCTTTTATAGTTTCGAAACAGAAACTGTATTGGCTTTAGTGTTTGCCCCCATGGCAATAAATACATGGTGTTAGAGAATGATTCTGTAGGTTTATGCCGCTGGTATTTTAGTGAGAAGGTTAGGTAACATGCCTCTGAACTGCACTTTGCCACATTGAGTATGGGTGATGTGGCAAATGCATGCGTTCATCGCATTGAAGGTTGGTTGCCAACATCATCAAAGGGATGTATTTAGAACTAATAGTGTTTAAGAGCGACGGCTATAAATAAGAGTTTAATTCGTTCTTGTGTGAAGACTTGGCTAGTTGATTATTCCAATTTTAGAAAATTATTGTTGGAATTAGAGCATAATGGTCCCTGATTCTATTTCTGGGACGCCCAGATAAGCTTTTGCAGATAGTTTCGATATCATAAACAAATTCAGTTCAAATTATGCATTTAGAGCAGTGTGTTTATCGTCTTAAGGGTTATCGATCCAAGATCAAGCGATTTCCGTCTCGTCGCCTGTCGACGAATCGCCAAATTGTCACAAAGAGCTTCTTCTTTTTATAATCTTTTGCAGAAGAGCGTTGTGATATCCGTGACCGATAAGGAACTGTGTAACGTAGAAATTCACTTCAACATGTTTCCGGTTAATCCAATCGCAGTTAATCCGAACAGCCTAGCAGGTCAGTGCCACCTGCAGCTTATTGTTTTCACGATACTGCTTCCATAGTAGTCCCCCAAGTCGATTTCAGCATCCTTTTTGGTGTATGGATTTTATATCTGCTAAGATATTCCGGAGGTCTGGTAAAATGAAAGATCCATGAGTTTCTCCATCTGTGATATCCTTAGCTTCTGTCCTTCTGTGGTTCGGTAGAGAAGTGCTGGTTCTTTGAGATAGTCTGTAATATGGAATCTTCTCTCAAGCACATCAATCATATTTAACTATCCGACTGATTTAAAAGCGATCGGGTGTACAACGTTTCCACCAGCAACATTTTCATGGGGTGCTGGCTTCTTTTTTGAGAATTGTCGTCAACCCTAACTACTTTTTTATTGTTTCTGATGCAGAACCGATATTCCATCTGGGCTGGGAGCTTTTTTGTTTTGTAGCGCACTAGCTGCTATTTTTTTCCGCGAACCGTGGTATCTACATAACATAACGAACTTCTAGTTGATCTGAGTATTCAAAGTGATTGCATGTGCAGATGACGTCTCCATTGCGGTATCTGGTAAACATGCTCACGTCCTTACGAATCTGATGCAAACCGCTCTAAACAAACTAGTAAAATGGGCTGGAAAAAGTTATCTAGGGGTCAACAATCTGAAAACTGAATTCGTTCTCTTCACGTTCAAATATGAAATTCTTCAACTAATAACTCCATTAATCAATTTAGTCCCACTTGAACTTTCAGCCGAAGCTAAACTGGAAAGCCAATATACAGGATAGAAAACGAAGAATTCTTGAGAGATGATTCTAATGCATTTCTATACAGATGGTTCAAAAACCGAAGAAGGGGTCGGCTGCGGGGTGTACTCAAACTGACTTAACTTTCGTTTCTCATTTCGCCTTCCAAACCATTGTAGCGTGATCAAAGAGGTCTTACTGTCGCTAAAAGAAAAAGTGATATCCTTAGTGAATATCCGTATTTTCTCAGACAGCCAAGCTGCCCTCAAATCACTCGGCGCTGTTTCCACGAATTCAGTAACCGCACTCAGCTGTCGCATATCTCTTCCGGAGATGCGGCCGAGCAGTTCAACATTCACCTTATTTGGGTGTCGGGGCACAGGGATATCCTAGGTAACTGCAAAGCCGATGATCTCGCCAGAAATGGAACCGGTTTACTGATCTCAATCGGCAGGTTGGACAGTGGTATACCAATCTCTGCATGCAAACTCATGCTAAGGCAAAATGCAATGGATAAAACAAACAACAGGTGAAGCAATACGACTACTTGCGTGGCAACAAAAAGGATATGGCCAGAACTAGATCTAAAACGCACAAGACATTTGCTATCCATAGCCAGGATTGCACATTGGCTCCTTAATCAATGTCGTTACTGGACATTGCCTCATAGCTAAACACGCCATAAGACTCGGCTTTAATTCAAACGACTTCTGCAGAAGCTGCTTAGATGAAGAGGAAGAGTAGGCAGTCCCACACCTCCTCTGCTCATTTCCTGCACACTTCTTCAAAAGAAAACTGCATCTAGAAAATTGTTTCCTTGATGATGATCTAAGCGATCTGGCGAACACAGATACCCTTCATCTCTATCGCTTTATCAAAAGCTCCAAATGGTTTTGTTAAGCGAGGTTCTCCCTCACATAATTCTTGTAGTATCACAATGGACCTAATATTGGACGGTCTAAGTGTGTCAGTTTCTTTTCTGACAGTCATTTCAACCTAAACCTAAACTTCAATCATAACATTTCAGCTTCAACAAAATTCAATTAAGTTTAGCAGACAAAATGGTGTACAACAACCACTTTTGTGCCTCGGAGGACTGGTAACAAACCAAGACCGGAAAACTGTACTCCAGGATGTGATAATATCAAGTGAATTAAGAAAACAAATAACTACATGAGACGTCCAATTAGCCAACTCTACGTCAAGAAACAGAAGACTATTAACGTCAACTTACAGCAACGTGTTTTGTCTTCGCTTATTTTAAAAGCCTTTTTTAATACTAATCACTTATAGCCCTCCTTTTTTTTCCAAAAATAACCTAGAAAAATAAGATCACTTATTCTCAGCAGAAAATATCAAAAATAATCGCTACAAATGCCTACCCTTGAAGTGACTAAACACTCAATTCCTTAAAAAAAATTTACGTTTACGTTATCTCTCCAAAATCTTATTCACGTGTTTATTTTCCAATCATTCGAAAAAGACAACAGTATTCCGCTATGTGTGTGTGCTATGTTCTGCACTCAAAACGAAACCATATCTTACCTTAAACGATTACGTTCAATAAGGCAAGAAGTAGTTGGTTGGGGTGTAAACTTATGTGCTGCTTTAATACTCAATGATGTTGAACGCGTTACGCAACTGGTTTTATAATATGTATGTCAGATTGACTCCTTCTCAAACATATTTATGGGTTGGCTGTAACACGATACAACTACGAGAGAAACGAAAATAAAATAAAGCATCCAACGAGGAGATGTTTTTACTTTTCTTAAAGAGTAAACACTCAAATCAGTGGAATAAGGATTCCAAATCTGTTGTACAACATACATACTGTTCTGTTTGTACAATCTTCATACATGGAGTTATAAAATATACATACCAGAAAAAAAAGAAAAAGAAATTATGGTGCCAAATCGAAAAATCATCCAGGAAAATCCTATCAAGGAAGCTTATTCCGGCTGTCATATCAGTTTTACTCCAAATGTCTGGCGGTGGTGGAAAAGATTTCTTTCTATATTTTGATGGCACACATATTTACGTAAAATATGCAAATGTACAAAAATGATATCTCTTTCACCATGGCTATGAATTAAATCAAGCTTACTGCATAAGCATAAGTTTCTTCCTTGGAATTTGCTTCCTGCTTTGGCAAACAACAATGGCCGTGCGAAATAAAAAATAAGAGATTTCGATTTATCGAGAGCCGAGTCAACATTCCATTTGTTGGTATTCTGAATCTCTACCAATAGATCGATATTGGTGTCACATCAACTCAACTGTTTTTTTTTTTTCCTGTAAAAAAGCAACTTGCTGTCATCTCTTAAAGTGGTATTCAAAGGATGGCTCACAAGAAAGCTTTATGCCAATATTTTGAATCCCATTCTTTCATTGAAATTCGCTAAGCCATCCAAACAAAAAAGGTGATAGAAAGATTTTTTTTTGCCAATTTCACATTGTTCGCATTTGGTGAGTATAGTTTTATGGATATTGAAACATAAGCGGCCAAAATGGGTTTAATGGTTAATGAGGGCAACACAAAGTATAATATGTTGTCATCAAATAAGGACACAGAACATCGACAAATTGGACAAAACGTCACAATAGACAGACATAACTTCGACGCAGTACAGGACTTCGTCTACCTAGGATCCGGAAAACAACATCAGTGCGGAGATCAAACGGAGAATAACTCTTGTCAACCGTTGCTTCTTTGGGTTAAGAAAGCAATTGAGAAACAAAACCCTCCCCAGAAAAACCAGGTAACCTTGTATAAGACCCTAATCATCCCAGTCCTGCTTTACGGCGAGGAAGCATGGACCTTATCGAAAGCGGATGAGGAAACCCTTGGTCGTTTCGAAAGAAAAATTCTCCGAATGATCTTTGGTCCCGTATGCGAAGGCAATGTGTGGAGAAGAAGATACAACAAAGAGCGGTATGAGCTCTACCGCGACATGGGCATAGCCAGAAGAGTACGCATCGCGAGGCTACGATGGTTGGGCCATGTAGAGCGGATGGACCCAAACGCTCTGGCTCGTCGGGTGTTCGAAAGCACATTGCAGGGAAATCGCGGAAGGGGAAGACCTCGTCTTAGGTGGCGCAATCAAGTGGAGGAAGACCTCAACCGACTTGGAGTGCGAAACTAGAGAGAGAGCTCGCCCGAAACCGAAGCAGTGATGCCAGATCGTGGGTAATTACCCATTTCGTGGGTATTTTAAGTCTCAAAAATAGCTAAAAGGGCAAAAGAGCGTTTTCTTACCTTCTGGAACAAAAAAAGGGATATTTTGATTCTATACAAACTATTTGATAATTATACATCGCTGACGAAAAACAAAATCAAATCTCTGAACGAATTCACTCACGTCTCTAACTGAATGCGCTTATTTTTACTTTTTTGGATATGTTTCACGGTTGTCAGTTTTATATTTCTCTTGGCCACGTTCCATTTGATCACATTGTAGTGTTTGTAACACGGAATCTATCCGTGAGAAAGCTTTTCTTCAATCAGTAGACATTTTGCATTTAATACTTAAAGTTGTGTTAGTGCAAAATACCTCTTCTTAAAGTTAGATTCGTGTAAGTAGGTTCTTTTCAAATTTCAGTTTAACTTCTTGTTGGTTTTATTCTATGATGAAAAGAAATCCTGTTAATATTCAAAATTAACTGGTGTTTGTGATTTAAAATATCAAAATAACTTAACTACTTTGTACCTTATTTGTTTGAAAACATTTTTTTTTTTGTTTTGTTACCTGAATTATTTTTTTAGTTTTAATAAAGTGAAGTCTGATTTTATTATACTTTGTGTGGTTTTACATAAATTTGCTTGTGGGAAAAAGTAAGGGTTTTTCTTTTACAGAGCGTGGGTAAAAAGGGGATTTCTTGTCATTATCGTGGGAAATTGTCGTCCTAAAGTCTGGCATCACTGAACCGAAGTCGTTATCGAAGGATGTTGGTTGAGGCCCAGGTTCACCTCGAACTGTAACGCCCACCTAAGTAAGTAAGTAAGTAAATGCCAAGCCAATTAGTTCAATGATTATCAAATCTTCCCCCCAACGTTCTTTGATTTTTTTGTCTTTCATTTAAAAACTGTGAGTAGCCCTTAACTGTTATTTTTAATTAAACGTAAGGGGGTTAGTATAGGGGGTTAGTATACAAGGATTGAACATTGTATATAAATTCTATAGTACTATTACTTCGACCCGTTCCGGTGACAAAGTGGGAATTGAATGTACGCCACAAAAGTTTGAATGCATTCCACAAGACTATATTTAAAGAGAAGGAGGGGTATATGCGTAAGAGCAGGAAACAAATAACAACAAATGTTTCTCCTCTGAGATATACCCCCGTATTAATAAACGCGGAATATCCTTATTCCATGGATTAAGTTTCCATTATACCATTTTCCATTTAATTAAAGCTACCATTATACCATTTCTCACTTAATCCATGGAACGCAGCTATTCCGCGTTTTATTAATACGGGGTATAGTCTTTATGAAATAGCAAAAAAAAACAGTAAAATTTTGAATTGTGTGTGTACTTTTTCAATAGACATTCAATAAGGCATATTAAACTGTGTGAGTGCTCTGTAGGTATGAAAAATCGTTTGGTTAAGCAAATGCTTTATTTGAGAATTTGAAATTTTAGGTTTTGGGTTGTAGGTGCACTTGTACTCGTTTTCTGAAAGCAAATGCTTTATTTGAGTAGCCGAACAAAAAATCTTAGTTTCTGCGTCGTAGGTACACTTGTACTAGTTTTCTGATACCTGTCGTTTTTTCTCAATTTTTCAAAAACTTAAGAAAGATTTTTTCAATCGGTTTTCCATGTTTGACTCAGAATTAATATAGCATTTATAGGTGAAAATGTGACCATTAATAAGGGAAAATTTTGTAAAAAGTCTTAGAAACAAAGTTGATTTAAAAATTTATTTAATTTAAAAAAAATTATTTCAAATCAACTAAACCACTTACCACATTTTTATTAATCATGTCTCAAAATTCAAATTGAAAAAAAAAATTTTCTCTTTAAATACTTTATTTTTACAAATTTTTGCTTTTTCAAACCATTTTCACGAAATCTAATATTTTGGAATACTTCGGTTGTTTAATAGAGATTTAAAAATTTCTTACAATCACTTGGAAAATTTTAATTTATTATGTTTTTACTAGCTTTTAAAAGAAATTTTAATTATTCTTAATATTTTCATAACGGCAGTTTTGATTTTTGAAAAAATTTTTGTCTTTACATCTTTTGGTAAAATCTTAAAACTTGTAAACTGATTTTTAAAAATATCGATATTTTTAACAATTGTCTTTTCCTATAATACATGGTTTTCCATGTTTGACTCAGGATTAATAGGAGCATTGATAAGTGAAAGAAAATGTTATCCTTAATAAGGGAAAATTTTGTAAAAACTATGTAAAGAAATAAAATTGATTTCAGAATTTACTTAATTTAAAAAAAAAAAATTATCATAAATCAACTAAACCACTTACTGTTACATGCTATAGTGTTTTTGAAAGCTTATACTTTGTTCTTTAGCTTAAATTAATCAAGTGAATGGATTTTGAGTAATCAGATCTCAAAATCCAGTTTAAAAAAATGTTTTTTTAAAATTTTTTTTTTTATAAATGTTTGCCTTATTAAGTGTCACTTTTTCTTTTAGTAACCATTGCTTTTAAAGTTTTGAGTAAAACGCAGAAAGCCGAAAGTGAAAATCTTTCTTCATTTTTAAGAAATTAAAAAAAAACTGAAGTTTCTCTTCTTTAAAAATTTTTTATGTCTCTATAGATACCTAATGTACCTGTTTTTTTCAAAACCAACCAAGGTCTAGGTCTCGACGTCTAAAAGAAAGTCTAAGTACCTCCTACAATACGGTTTTTTTGCAGTCGCTTATACATAGAGCCCCTTAAAATTTAATCAAAATCGTTAGAGCCGTTTTTTAAAAACCGGTTTTTTTTAATGAGGTTTCAAAAATTCAAGTACATAAGTTTTAAGACCTTGCTTAAAGATGTATTGGAAAAAATATTTGAAATAAATCAAAGACCCCTTTTTGAAAATATTCGAAAAAACAAATTTTTTTTCAAAAAATTAATAAAAATTCGAAAAAACTAAATTTTTCAAATGCTTGTCTTTTTTAGACAAGTTAGGACTTCTAGAATATGAAATTTTGTCAAAATTGTTTTCGCCATTAGGTAGAAAGTCGGTTTTGAAAATAAACGTTACTATGGGTGGTACCGTTTTTAAACTTTTTCAAAAAATAAAAAATTACATTATAAGAATAACTATTCAAAAATAATACCTCAGGTGAAATTTTGTCAAAATCGGTTGAGTCGTTTTCGAGAAAATTAGGCACTATCATATAGATTGCATGGCAGGTACCGTTATTTCAAGACCCAAATAACTGCAAAAACCGTAACGGACTTGTTCACAACATTTCAATGAAATTTTTGAAAATAGTCTTTTACTAAATAATTTAAATATTTTAAAAAAAGAAACAACTATTTCATTTCTCTTATTTTTTGCTTTTGAAAAAATATGAATGAGACCGCCAACGTCGCAATTTTATTTTTCATATCAAATAATATTTCCCTCAACACATTCAAGAACGTATAACCCCACTATCTGCTTTCAGTGCGGTGTGCCGCAGAGCACAGCCACTCGCAACTTATTATACTACCACAATGAAAAATTGTTTCCCAGCAACCATTCTTCTGCATCGCTATGGTTACTCTCATTTGTTTTATTTAAAACATATTCCTTTCATTCTTTTGCACGCAAGAAATAAACATTCCACATCAGCTGATTCATGCTTCCCCATGGACGACAGCGCCACCAAACATACAAAGGAGGAGATAAAAAAAGCTGTTCAGTAAAAGTACTATAGTTTTCATATACAATGGATTGAAATAAATCGATCAAATAGTCCTTAAATAGTGAACAACGGACTTGGAAAAAGTAGTTTTTAGAAAAACGCGTTTAAAGTATAAGGACAGTAACTTCAAGTATTTTTCTTAGATCAGCAAAAAATCACAAAGAAAAATACTGATTGTAAAACAATAAGCATTTTGTAATACATATGTACACAGGTAAGGCAATGCCTTAACAAAGTAAGCAGACGCAAGCTGGGTAGGTTAGGAGGAATTATGTATTTCATTTATAACGAAATAATAATCAACTCGGTTTGTATAGGTTTTTCACTAATGCATGTAGAAAAGTATTTATTTGTCCAGTTGTCCACTTGTCCACTTGTTCACTTGTCCACTTGTCCACTTGTCCACTTGTCCACTTGTCCACCTGTCTACTTGTTCACTCGTCCACTTGTCCACTTTCCACTTTCCACTTTCACTTTCCACTTTCCAAGATGCAAATTTTGTTCGGATGAGCCCAGTTGCCGTACCTGGGCGAAATGCAAAATTAGGAGTTGTGGTGATCTACACGATCTTAAAACACGTCTTATAAAAAACTTATTTCTTTTAAGATTCCTATTTTTAAATATAGTTCCAACTCCAGGACAAAAACAAAAACAATAACAAAAACTTTTTTATTATTGATCAATTAATAACCTAATTATAGACAAAATTTTTTGAAGGAATAACAACCTTTGAGACTGTATTTAAACTGGGCTCCTATAGGCTTATGGTTGCCAGATCTTCTTTTTATCCTTTTCATCGGTACACAGTCAGTAAACAATCATAAAACAATCAGTTCTTGGAAACCTACTCTTATTGCAAGCTATTGCAGTAAAAAAGCTCAAGGTCAAAACATTGCTTGAGGAAGAAAATTTGCAAATCTGGCAACCCCAAGCCTATAGGAGCCCAATTTTTAGGATTATTATTTCTACAAAAAATTAAGTCTGATATTAGGTCTCTACCATCAGTACCTATTGACAGAGAAATCGAATATAACACAGGTGAGGGTATACCAAAGTAAGCCCTTTTTTAAATTGTCGAAAAGTTATGTCAAAGTTGAGAAAGGGACTTTACTAAAAAGCAACTTTTTTCTTATAAAATAGAGCAAACATTCTTTGATTTCAGTCTTTAAAAATTTGATTATTAATTAAAAAATACATATTTCATAATTTTGAATTTAAAGCCCAACAATGCGGTGTTTTAATAATGCCCATTGCTCGACAATGTCACTGAGTTGATTATCATCAACAATAGCCTTTGAGCAGTTTACATGTAGCAAAATAGTTTGAAGGCTAACAAAATCACATCTCTTAATTTGAATAGCTCTTTGACAATATCGTCGATGATTGAGCATTTCTCACCAACAAAAAGAAAAATTTGCAGTTCCGATAAGTAGCAGTCCACATGTTCTAAAAAAAACCGATTTAATTCTACAATCCATTTGGCTAATTCTATGCTGGCATTCGCTCTAGAAGAGGCGTTTTTAAAAGTTTTTTAAAAAGGTTCAAAAATGGTTAAACTATCTTCTACGTGCGAAGTAAAAGTTTGAAGAGTTCAATTTTTCCAGATCAAATACAAAGACGTTTTCAGGACTTTCATCAATTCTCTTGGGTAACCGACGCGTTCTATGATGATTCAAAAAATCATTTTCGAGGCTTATCTTTAGTTTTTCAGCAATTGAAGATGAACTTTTTTTTAAAGCATTTAATTGAATGTCATCATCGTTCATTTCTTGAAATAGTTCCAATGTGCTTCGAATCAGTGATGAAGCATTAAAAACGTTTAACTCATCCGCCTCTAGATCTTTGGTCAAATTTTCAATTTCTTGCAAAAAAAAAAAAAAAAAATAACGAACTCAAAATTTAAGATCTTTTTTCAAGCTCAGGTACGACTAATGTTATCTATTGTTGTGCTTTATTTGATGAATAAACTAAACCGAACTGTTAAAAATAAATTGTGCGTGGAACAAGAGAAACTTCACGTCAAAAACTAGGTATTTAATATTTTCTATTATTTCATTTGAGAAAAAGAGAACACAACACCAATTTCAATGAAGCAATCGAAATTAATTTTGCAAGCACATACACGATTTTCACAAACACGGCAAAAATTGAAAAACTATTAAGAAGGTCTTGAGATTTTTCTTAGGAAATAAATTACAAATATAATAAACACACTAAAAAGAAAACAAAAACTAGTTTCAGTTTGATTTTCTCCAAAAATATTGCAAACTTCCACCGAAGAACACATTTCACTACAATTAAATCGTCTGGCTGAATGACGAATTGCGAGCAGTGCCGAAAAGTATGCAATCGATAGTCCGCGTTAAACGGGTAACGCAACCATGTTTGGAAGTCGCATAAGAAATTTCACATCAAAAAAACTATAACCTACATAGCTGATGGTTACTTCTATTTTGCTGGAGAATACTGAACTAATACTAATCTTTTTGCATAAAGCTTTTACTAAAATTTCCGTCATTCAATGGTCATAGTGATTGATAGGTTTAACAAATAACAACAAATGTTTCTCCTCTGAGATATACCCCCGTATTAATAAACGCGGAATATCCTTATTCCATGGATTAAGTTTCCATTATACCATTTTCCATTTAATTAAAGCTACCATTATACCATTTCTCACTTAATCCATGGAACGCAGCTATTCCGCGTTTTATTAATACGGGGTATAGTCTTTATGAAATAGCAAAAAAAAACAGTAAAATTTTGAATTGTGTGTGTACTTTTTCAATAGACATTCAATAAGGCATATTAAACTGTGTGAGTGCTCTGTAGGTATGAAAAATCGTTTGGTTAAGCAAATGCTTTATTTGAGAATTTGAAATTTTAGGTTTTGGGTTGTAGGTGCACTTGTACTCGTTTTCTGAAAGCAAATGCTTTATTTGAGTAGCCGAACAAAAAATCTTAGTTTCTGCGTCGTAGGTACACTTGTACTAGTTTTCTGATACCTGTCGTTTTTTCTCAATTTTTCAAAAACTTAAGAAAGATTTTTTCAATCGGTTTTCCATGTTTGACTCAGAATTAATATAGCATTTATAGGTGAAAATGTGACCATTAATAAGGGAAAATTTTGTAAAAAGTCTTAGAAACAAAGTTGATTTAAAAATTTATTTAATTTAAAAAAAATTATTTCAAATCAACTAAACCACTTACCACATTTTTATTAATCATGTCTCAAAATTCAAATTGAAAAAAAAAATTTTCTCTTTAAATACTTTATTTTTACAAATTTTTGCTTTTTCAAACCATTTTCACGAAATCTAATATTTTGGAATACTTCGGTTGTTTAATAGAGATTTAGAAATTTCTTACAATCACTTGGAAAATTTTAATTTATTATGTTTTTACTAGCTTTTAAAAGAAATTTTAATTTTTTTTAATATTTTCATAACGGCAGTTTTGATTTTTGAAAAAATTTTTGTCTTTACATCTTTTGGTAAAATCTTAAAACTTGTAAACTGATTTTTAAAAATATCGATATTTTTAACAATTGTCTTTTCCTATAATACATGGTTTTCCATGTTTGACTCAGGATTAATAGGAGCATTGATAAGTGAAAGAAAATGTTATCCTTAATAAGGGAAAATTTTGTAAAAACTATGTAAAGAAATAAAATTGATTTCAGAATTTACTTAATTTAAAAAAAAAAAATTATCATAAATCAACTAAACCACTTACTGTTACATGCTATAGTGTTTTTGAAAGCTTATACTTTGTTCTTTAGCTTAAATTAATCAAGTGAATGGATTTTGAGTAATCAGATCTCAAAATCCAGTTTAAAAAAATGTTTTTTTAAAATTTTTTTTTTTATAAATGTTTGCCTTATTAAGTGTCACTTTTTCTTTTAGTAACCATTGCTTTTAAAGTTTTGAGTAAAACGCAGAAAGCCGAAAGTGAAAATCTTTCTTCATTTTTAAGAAATTAAAAAAAAACTGAAGTTTCTCTTCTTTAAAAATTTTTTATGTCTCTATAGATACCTAATGTACCTGTTTTTTTCAAAACCAACCAAGGTCTAGGTCTCTAGGTCTAAAAGAAAGTCTAAGTACCTCCTACAATACGGTTTTTTTGCAGTCGCTTATACATAGAGCCCCTTAAAATTTAATCAAAATCGTTAGAGCCGTTTTTTAAAAACCGGTTTTTTTTAATGAGGTTTCAAAAATTCAAGTACATAAGTTTTAAGACCTTGCTTAAAGATGTATTGGAAAAAATATTTGAAATAAATCAAAGACCCCTTTTTGAAAATATTCGAAAAAACAAATTTTTTTTCAAAAAATTAATAAAAATTCGAAAAAACTAAATTTTTCAAATGCTTGTCTTTTTTAGACAAGTTAGGACTTCTAGAATATGAAATTTTGTCAAAATTGTTTTCGCCATTAGGTAGAAAGTCGGTTTTGAAAATAAACGTTACTATGGGTGGTACCGTTTTTAAACTTTTTCAAAAAATAAAAAATTACATTATAAGAATAACTATTCAAAAATAATACCTCAGGTGAAATTTTGTCAAAATCGGTTGAGTCGTTTTCGAGAAAATTAGGCACTATCATATAGATTGCATGGCAGGTACCGTTATTTCAAGACCCAAATAACTGCAAAAACCGTAACGGACTTGTTCACAACATTTCAATGAAATTTTTGAAAATAGTCTTTTACTAAATAATTTAAATATTTTAAAAAAAGAAACAACTATTTCATTTCTCTTATTTTTTGCTTTTGAAAAAATATGAATGAGACCGCCAACGTCGCAATTTTATTTTTCATATCAAATAATATTTCCCTCAACACATTCAAGAACGTATAACCCCACTATCTGCTTTCAGTGCGGTGTGCCGCAGAGCACAGCCACTCGCAACTTATTATACTACCACAATGAAAAATTGTTTCCCAGCAACCATTCTTCTGCATCGCTATGGTTACTCTCATTTGTTTTATTTAAAACATATTCCTTTCATTCTTTTGCACGCAAGAAATAAACATTCCACATCAGCTGATTCATGCTTCCCCATGGACGACAGCGCCACCAAACATACAAAGGAGGAGATAAAAAAAGCTGTTCAGTAAAAGTACTATAGTTTTCATATACAATGGATTGAAATAAATCGATCAAATAGTCCTTAAATAGTGAACAACGGACTTGGAAAAAGTAGTTTTTAGAAAAACGCGTTTAAAGTATAAGGACAGTAACTTCAAGTATTTTTCTTAGATCAGCAAAAAATCACAAAGAAAAATACTGATTGTAAAACAATAAGCATTTTGTAATACATATGTACACAGGTAAGGCAATGCCTTAACAAAGTAAGCAGACGCAAGCTGGGTAGGTTAGGAGGAATTATGTATTTCATTTATAACGAAATAATAATCAACTCGGTTTGTATAGGTTTTTCACTAATGCATGTAGAAAAGTATTTATTTGTCCAGTTGTCCACTTGTCCACTTGTTCACTTGTCCACTTGTCCACTTGTCCACTTGTCCACTTGTCCACCTGTCTACTTGTTCACTCGTCCACTTGTCCACTTTCCACTTTCCACTTTCACTTTCCACTTTCCAAGATGCAAATTTTGTTCGGATGAGCCCAGTTGCCGTACCTGGGCGAAATGCAAAATTAGGAGTTGTGGTGATCTACACGATCTTAAAACACGTCTTATAAAAAACTTATTTCTTTTAAGATTCCTATTTTTAAATATAGTTCCAACTCCAGGACAAAAACAAAAACAATAACAAAAACTTTTTTATTATTGATCAATTAATAACCTAATTATAGACAAAATTTTTTGAAGGAATAACAACCTTTGAGACTGTATTTAAACTGGGCTCCTATAGGCTTATGGTTGCCAGATCTTCTTTTTATCCTTTTCATCGGTACACAGTCAGTAAACAATCATAAAACAATCAGTTCTTGGAAACCTACTCTTATTGCAAGCTATTGCAGTAAAAAAGCTCAAGGTCAAAACATTGCTTGAGGAAGAAAATTTGCAAATCTGGCAACCCCAAGCCTATAGGAGCCCAATTTTTAGGATTATTATTTCTACAAAAAATTAAGTCTGATATTAGGTCTCTACCATCAGTACCTATTGACAGAGAAATCGAATATAACACAGGTGAGGGTATACCAAAGTAAGCCCTTTTTTAAATTGTCGAAAAGTTATGTCAAAGTTGAGAAAGGGACTTTACTAAAAAGCAACTTTTTTCTTATAAAATAGAGCAAACATTCTTTGATTTCAGTCTTTAAAAATTTGATTATTAATTAAAAAATACATATTTCATAATTTTGAATTTAAAGCCCAACAATGCGGTGTTTTAATAATGCCCATTGCTCGACAATGTCACTGAGTTGATTATCATCAACAATAGCCTTTGAGCAGTTTACATGTAGCAAAATAGTTTGAAGGCTAACAAAATCACATCTCTTAATTTGAATAGCTCTTTGACAATATCGTCGATGATTGAGCATTTCTCACCAACAAAAAGAAAAATTTGCAGTTCCGATAAGTAGCAGTCCACATGTTCTAAAAAAAACCGATTTAATTCTACAATCCATTTGGCTAATTCTATGCTGGCATTCGCTCTAGAAGAGGCGTTTTTAAAAGTTTTTTAAAAAGGTTCAAAAATGGTTAAACTATCTTCTACGTGCGAAGTAAAAGTTTGAAGAGTTCAATTTTTCCAGATCAAATACAAAGACGTTTTCAGGACTTTCATCAATTCTCTTGGGTAACCGACGCGTTCTATGATGATTCAAAAAATCATTTTCGAGGCTTATCTTTAGTTTTTCAGCAATTGAAGATGAACTTTTTTTTAAAGCATTTAATTGAATGTCATCATCGTTCATTTCTTGAAATAGTTCCAATGTGCTTCGAATCAGTGATGAAGCATTAAAAACGTTTAACTCATCCGCCTCTAGATCTTTGGTCAAATTTTCAATTTCTTGCAAAAAAAAAAAAAAAAAATAACGAACTCAAAATTTAAGATCTTTTTTCAAGCTCAGGTACGACTAATGTTATCTATTGTTGTGCTTTATTTGATGAATAAACTAAACCGAACTGTTAAAAATAAATTGTGCGTGGAACAAGAGAAACTTCACGTCAAAAACTAGGTATTTAATATTTTCTATTATTTCATTTGAGAAAAAGAGAACACAACACCAATTTCAATGAAGCAATCGAAATTAATTTTGCAAGCACATACACGATTTTCACAAACACGGCAAAAATTGAAAAACTATTAAGAAGGTCTTGAGATTTTTCTTAGGAAATAAATTACAAATATAATAAACACACTAAAAAGAAAACAAAAACTAGTTTCAGTTTGATTTTCTCCAAAAATATTGCAAACTTCCACCGAAGAACACATTTCACTACAATTAAATCGTCTGGCTGAATGACGAATTGCGAGCAGTGCCGAAAAGTATGCAATCGATAGTCCGCGTTAAACGGGTAACGCAACCATGTTTGGAAGTCGCATAAGAAATTTCACATCAAAAAAACTATAACCTACATAGCTGATGGTTACTTCTATTTTGCTGGAGAATACTGAACTAATACTAATCTTTTTGCATAAAGCTTTTACTAAAATTTCCGTCATTCAATGGTCATAGTGATTGATAGGTTTAATACACATTTCTCACAAGTTAAAGATAGAAACACTCATTAATTCATAGTTCTTAGATACATATCCGAATCTCTCTTTCTCTTTTTCTGGAACATGCTTTTCAAATGTATAATTATCACTATGAACTTTACCAATCAAAAACAAAAAAAGTGCAATTTTTTTGGCGGTGCATTCCAGATAATACTATGCCACATGTCATCGTTATGAATTATCCACATAAATCTATTGGCTTAGTTACGATAATAATGTGAGGTTAACCATTTATTCCCAAATGGCAACGAGATTGCAAATTTATATACATATGTATACATTTTGTAGAAAAAACAACCCCGATAGATTTAAAATTACTAATCGGAGCAGAGTGTAATTTAATTTACTCCCTAGTGAATGAATTCTGTCCTCTTGTCTGATAAATTTTCTCATATAAATTTGATAATAACAAAACAAAAAATAAATTTGGTAGATATACTATGTTTTTGAAGCGGTCTAAAAAGTATGAAAAAATTTCTCTACATAGTCCTTATGTGAAGGAAAAACAACATACAGATACAAAGGGTTGGGTTTTAGACGCGTGGTTTTCAGTCTGGCAATACTTTTCTCGGATTTTGTATTTTTGACAACTGTCACTGATTTACACAAAAAGCTCAATTTGCGTTGTAATTTCATTACGGAGTAACTGAAGCCGCAAGACTACCGGCCACTGCATGATTTCAAGTTATAAACTTCTGAGTTACCTCGAAGTTCGGGGTGATTTAACACCGCTTTACTATATTTTTTGTGGGGTGATGTGAACTTGCTTGTCTACACAGATAAACTCATACTACACAGTCAATAATCGGTGAGTTGCTGACATACGGCCCCAAATGGTCGAAAATGGGGGCTCTGAGCTAAATCTAGTTGAGCTAGTGGCGAAGGCCACTTGCCCCGATATGGTTTTTAAAACATAATTGCAAACTCTTACCTTTGTTATAAACCTAAGTTCTCGGCCACAACATTGAATCATATGCGTCTTATTCCTTCTTAGAAACGACATGTCTTAAAGAACAGCACTGTGCAGTTTTTTCTTAGTTACACCGAAAATTCATACTTAGCTTTTTTTATAGCTATTTTTATTAAAATACCTAATTGTAAAATTAGAAGCGAAAGACATGATGAAGAGTCAGAGTTCGATAAGCCCTATTTTCACCTCGGAGGCTACGTTAACATATGGTATTTTGGATTAAGCCAAACTAATAAATAACAGGCATAAAAATGTCGCGTTTATTGTACAAAAAACAAAAGCAACTTATTGGAAACCCTATTCATCCCCAGCACGTAACAACAGGCTAAGTGTTAATTTTGATCTGTCAGAATGATTGGGCTTTCTATTTTGAAAATCAGGATTTCATACAAGTGATTTGACGTTGAATTTCTTGAAACGAATATTATCATGATCTTATTCGACGGCTTGTTCGACTTGCTTCAAAAGAAAAAACAGAAAATGGTACGGAGGCGTGATTAAGACTTGTATGTGCGAGTTAGAAGTTCAAATCAAACAAGAAAAACTGTATTACACGGATACTACATTCCGCGAGGAACTGGCAAGTTCCAGTAAACTCAGAAGTTTATATGGCAAACTGCCATATAAAATTCTCACAAGAAACACGACAGAACAATTAACAGATGACAATAGAACGCCGTTGTACAGATGGTACCCCTTCAAACCACTTAAAACGCTCAACTCGGCTCACTTGCGATTTTCCAGAGAGAACCAATGCTTTCGAGTCACATGGACGTTGTCCTCAAGGTTTATACATTTTCCATCAATACCGTTTGCGTAAGCGTGTAGTTATGCAGACTTTTCCTCTTAAATTTTGCACTCTGAACGTTTGAAGTTTTGTACAATCTTTTGAAGTTATGATGTTAAGAAAATTTCATTTCAGTTTATGGCCTTGCTGAAAGCCTTCCCAAACCAAGACCAATTGAAGCAAACGTTCAAAATTTCTCTACTCTCGGTTCTACTGCTTTAATTTGATCGATTTTTTTCCACTTTCTCTCGCAAAAGACTCCACTGTGCATAGTGTCTTGAATCTAGATAGATCCAATTTGGTATAATGTCACACACTCGATTTTATTGGTTATACTGCGAAACAGATTTCATTGCTTAATGACACAAACATCTTCTGTTTCAATGGCTTTTGCCATTGAAATTAATTCGAATCTTTAATGTGTAAAAGATTCATTTTTCAACACACATACATAGTTCGAAGATAAAAAAAAGTTATTTCAAGATAAACAAAATTCAATATAGCCAGCCATTAAAATATTTCACCCTTCCATCATCCGAAAACTCAAACAGAGCAATAAAAACGATGATATCGCATTCATATGAATTTAACGGGCAATAATTTTTAATGTTGTGTGAAAAGTCACAACCGCTTATTTCGAATTGGTCAAAATAAACTATAAGAAACTATGCTGAATTTCCAATTTTTCCTCAAAATTATCAAAACTCAAAAGCATATCCTGCGGTAGTTCTCATAGTAGTGACGGTTAGATGATGTTTGTTCCAAAGTTTTAAAGAACATACGTTCTCAAACCCATACAAACTGGTCCGATTGGTGTAGAGTGCAATTGGTTGAAAAAATGACAAGTCTAATAAAATGGTTTAGAACTATGAAATTTTTATGGAAAACAAAAAAATTGCGACACCGTTAAGTACTAACAGCCGAAATCATAAACATGAACCTGATAAAATGTAGAGTGCAATGCCCTTGTTATGATGCCTCCGAACGGAAAACTCTCGTTTATGAGTTCGTTGTCAATGCGTTGATGTTGATGCCAGTGTTCGAAGCAAATTTGCTCCACTTTTGAAGAAAAAATAAAGATTAACTCCGACGCTCTGATTCTCTCATAGAAAATTTTGAATATTTTAACTTCAGACAGACGTGGATTGGAATGCTTGAAATACAAACTATTGATGAAAAAATGGAAGAAGCAATAGGAGCGCAACACAACTCGGGAAACCTCAGGACCTAGCACATTACAAGGACCCACAATTATATGCTGAATTCCAACGGCTAAATGAGATGGTTTTTTTTTTTTATAGTGTGGCTTTATTCTCTTGAGTCCCCAAAAATTTTATAAAATGGTCAAATTTCAGCTCCATGGCAGCTAATTGATAGCGTCAAGATGGCTGATTACACGACTAGGCAATTAGGAGTGCGAAAAAATTTATTGCGGTATAGGCTGTGTGGCATGGCAAGTCATTCTTCAAAAGCAAAGCTTTTAACCTCCACCGCCAACGGAAGCGAAGAAACGACTTTGAGGATTCTCACGCTCTCGGCTTCAGCAGACAAAACTTCTTAAAAAATGTACTTTTGGGCATACAGCACTAACTATGAAAATAAGTTTTTTACACTTCTCAATTTTGTTCAAGAGTAGAGCCCCTTTTATCGTAGCGCAGAAATATGATGCTGAATTTCTGTCAAACGTTCAAAACGGAAGCAGCTGTTATTGTCAAAATAACCTATAATCTGAAAAGAAACCAATTGATGAACCACCATTTACTAAAATCAACTTTTTTAAAAGAAGAAGAATAAAAAATTTTTTTTTTCTAATTCCACTCCACAAATTTTGCATGTATGTACTCAATTTTTTCTCAAATTTGCTCCGTAATTTTATGATTGATATGATTCGATATTGAACATGCTGAATAGCGTTCAGGTTGAGGTTGAAAAGAGCTTGTATAAGGTTTATCCCTTCGTACTAGAGAGTCATTTCGACGAGACACATGACAAGACATACAGCCATATTATGGTTGTCAACTATCAATCAATTGATACACGATAAGTGCTATCAATTAATTGATAAATCGGTATTATGCATGCCAATTGATAAATTTACTTCCATTGTGAACAGTGTGCTCGAACTAAGCGTTGACACACCCCACATCTAGGTACAAAGCGACCATTTTAATTTCCTGCATTCAATGAACACTAAACACATTTAACTTCAAAATTCAATTTGGAATGAATTTTTGCTATACGGCACAGAAAAAATACTTCACGATATAGCCCTTATACTAGTCAACCACATACCTGTGTTTTGGCTACACATTTCCAGTAAAATAAACCAAAAAAATGTTCATCAACGACGAATTTGCGATTGACTGAAAAATTGATAGCTATCAATAAAGTTGATAACCACAATACCGAATAAGCAACCAGAGACGTTCACAATGGATCGCAAAAAAGCATTTCATTCACAACTGATAAAAATTTCTGGTGGTTGTTATCTGTAATACCACTTAACCAATTTCATTGATAGACGAGCAAATTTATCAAGTATCGTATTGATATTTGACAACCATAATAGGGCTGATAATATGACATTTGATTATTCCTTACTATTAAATTACTTTAGTTCTGCTTGTTGATTGATATGTTAGCTAAGCTTGGCGGTCTCTTATCTTGAACTGAAAAGGCTGGCCACGTTCCCTAATTGTGATGGTCATAAAAACAGACATTGATATACCAAAAGGGGTCATATCAAATTCAAGTGAGTGAAAAAAGCTAAATTACAACCTTTTCAAAATTTACTTCCAAAGAATCCGAATCGGCTCCACCATTACCAGCACGCGTGTCGTCTACAGTTCATACCAGGTATAACTGTAGGTATACCTATGTGGGTGTTGGCCAAATTTTATGGGATACATCGTTTTACTTGCAGATCATAGTCAATCAACGAGATGAAGAAAACGGAGACAGCAACATATTAGAGTATTATTAACAAAGATTTGAGTGCACAGCAAAATATTTAGATAACAATTAAATATGACATAACGATGATAGAGAATACGAAAAAAGAGGGTCCTGCAATTCTATCTGTCTGTCTGCATGTCTCTCTGTTCGTATATCAATGAACCTCTAGACTAGATCGATTTTCTATAAAACTTGCAGTAAGGGTCTGTAGGGCAATCTACAGAGGGGTTTTTCAAATTGGTTCTCTAAGTCTTGAAATAACGGTACCTACCATAGTTGTTTGTCTTTAAGTCTTAAAACGGTACCCAAAATAGTACCGCTTTTTTTAAAATCGACTTTTACGTAAATGGCTTAAGAGTTTAAAAAAAAATTGTCATTTAAAAAAATTTTTGTTTTTGAAATTTTTATAAAAACAATTTTTGATTATTTTGAGTAATTTCAAATCGGTATCTTTGATTTTTTTAAATTTTTTGTCGAAACTTGCATACTTGATTTTAAAAAAAAATTCGTGAAAAATAAAAAATCGGTTTTTGAAGGAACTGCTCTAAAGATTATTATAAAATTTGGTGTTTATGTGAATAAAAAACTGCCAAGAAGTGGCGTTAGAATCGTTCAGAATATTTAATTTTATTTATTTCAATATTATGGGCGATTATATTCAATTTACATAATAAATGTGTAGTACCACCAAATATGTAATGAAAAGCGTGAGATCTTGTACTCAGCCTCAAGACTTTGATATTGTATTTGTTACATTACGCAGTCGCTAGTTCGTGCGACATAGTCGTGTCCATTTTTACTTGCGATTATAGGTACTATGAAGCAAGTCTTGCAATCGTACAGAAACAAAAATTTTGATAAAACAATTAAACATGACATTGCCATGAAAGAGAATACGAAAAAATTGTGTCCTGCAATTCTGTTGGTCTGTATGTCCTTATATGGATCTACAGCCTGAACCATTTGACCGATTTTCTTCAAAATTTGCAGTTAGGGTCTGTTGGGCAGCATACAGACGGGATTTTGAAATTGGGTCTCTAGGTCTTGAAATGTACTTGCCATACAACCGATATAATAATACTTATTTTTCTCGAAAACGGATCCACCGATTTCGATTAGATTTTGTGTGAATGATTCAGGTTGTCTTTCTTGTGGCGTATAAATTTTTTTTTTGGAAAAAGTTTAAAAACGGTGCCTCTCATAGTACCGTTTTTTTTTCGAAACCGATTTCATCGTTTAATGGCTTACAAGATATTGACAAAATTTCATATTTATAGATTCGTCAGTGCTTTAAGAAAGATTGCATGTTAACATTTGGAAAATTATAAATTTAAAAATTGTTATTAATTAAAAAAAAATTTATTTTCTTAAATATTTTCAAACGGTACTGCTGATTTATTTAAATTTTTTTGTCAAAACATCTTCCGGCAAGATCTTAAGACTTTCATACATTACTTTTGGAAAACTTTATTAAAAAAAAAAAGAAAAATTAGAAACTGTTTTTTAAAAAACTGCTCTAACTATTTTGATAAAATTTTCAACGTTTATAAGTATGTATTAGCAATTGCAAGAAAATAGCCTTCTTAGATTCTCGTTTGAAACCTTTGGAATATTTAATTAAATGTTTTCAACATTTTGCGTGATTTTTCATAGTTAATGTGTAGTTGGCAACACTGTATCACTAAATATATTCAAAGCAAATGCTAAAACCCTTAACTTAAGATTTTGGTATTGTGCTTAGCACCCAATCGCAAGTTCGAGCGACCCAGTCGTGCCCATTTTTTATTCTTCAGATGGGGCTAGACCAATTTTATTCGGGCTGTGACATTTTCATTGATTACCGCCGCGCTGCTTGTATTTGCACATTTGTTTTTGTCAGGTTAATCGCATTTTTTTGCATTCTTTTTAAGTGTGTGGTTTCCTGGGATATCGACGCGTTAATATTACGACCGCTATGTTTACGGTGTTGACATGTGGAAAGATTCACGGCCATATTAATACACCAATACTCATATTTTAGTTTCAAACGAAACTACAAAGTATCACAACATCGGAAGAGAAAATGGACGGTCTCGATTTAGCCTTAATAATTTACTTGAAAGATAAACTATCATCAAAGAAGTTAAATAGTAGTGAGGCGGAAGATTTATTCAAAAGTCGTGATACAGAAAGAAGGTGTATTTGAGATTTCAGTACCTCGCCGTTTATTGAGCAATGAAGAGAAAAGGACTACTTTTTACACCGTGGTGTTTCGTCACAAAAACACAGGTGCGTTCGCCTTTATCAATAAGAACGTTAACGAAACCATCCGATTTGACAAAACAGCCGTCGCGTCGTGCAAGTGGCAGCACCGCTTTTTGTTACTGTGTCAATTACCGCTCCCTAGGAAACCTTGCGGCTTTGCATATAAAGTTATATGACGGCACCGCCATTCCAGGAAATCAAAACATAATTTGATGTTTCGTAACTGCAATTATTATAATTAGCTATACGACACATAAGGGAACGAAGTGCTATAGGTACATTAGATCACTTAATTGTGGCACTCACTCATTGGGTCACTGGAGCGTTAATTTGGTTCCTAGTTACAAGCAACTAAGAGAAGTGCATCTAGATATCACAATTGATGAAAAATTCGTGTCAGTTAGATTTATGAAGACCCTATTCACTACAGAACAATTCATCCCTCCGGAGCTGTTGGGAGGATTCCATTAAAAAGGCTGGAATAATAAGCCTTGTTCTTTTGCTAGACTTAATTTGTCAAGTTCATGCAATTAATTTTAAAGCCTATTTAAGAACAGACAAAAAACGTGTTAACTAAGTGCAATCATCCTACTTACGTCTAATCAATCAAAAGTTAATAAACCACAAATAGTGATTACAACGCATTCAAAAAAAGAGACTCTCAAATGCGTTTATACAACTACTTCATATTTATGAAAACTATCATCCATCTACCATCTACGTTGTTATGATTTAAACTTTAAATTTAAATATATTTTTCAGTAGAAGTCATTACGTATATTGTTCGTAGTATAATTACAGCAGTATCGGCTGTTATCATTCCTAATAACTGTTTGAAAGCATTAAAAATAATTAATGAGAATACATTACCATAAATAATAATGTTTCTTTCTTTTTATTTTTGCTAGAAATTGAAGTAAAAACCATTATCCGTGTTGTTTTCTCTACACAGTCAATATTGACCAGTCGATATTAAAAATATTCAACCATGCTTCGTGTCCCAAATTTCTCATTAACTATAAATCAGTTTTTAGCATTTGCCCTTTAATTTGCCTAATCCATTGCTCATTTTCGGCACAATTTATTAGTGTTTGTCTTTCAGTTTGGGATAACTGTTTCGATTATTTATTTTTTGTACATATTTTGAATATTCAACGTCATACGTAATTGAATACAAAAGCCAAGGGAATGAATCGAAAACATAATTTAGTATAATGCCTATGGTGATTGATGATAATAATGTTTCCTTTTTAGGTTGTGTAAATTACAATTTGTCGTTATAATAACGCGAAAAATATTGGCTTTTTAGAAAGAAAACAGACAACTTATTGATTTTGGTTTTTTCAATATTGTTCTCTAACGTTGTTGACAGTTTTTGGTGAAGAAAGATTTGCTTATGGATAAAATACAGAAGATGACGTGAAATAAGTCCAAATGAAGAAGGAAGTTTAAAAGACGAAGTGAAAAACGGAAAGTAATAACAATTTTTTGCAGACTGTGAACGGTTAAGTTAGAAAGCGCCTTCCATGACAATGTGTATTTAAACTCGGAGGACTTACGAAAGGCGATACCCGTGAAAAGCATTTTTCCTCCCAATGTTTCTAGGATTTGAACCATTATCCTCCCACGTAACAGGCACACTTGCTAAACATTTCGCAATGGACAAACATAGTGGATATGGGTACAAATATGAAAATTATATGGGGTATCAATCACGGAGCTTGTTAACAATTGAAAAAATTTAACTCAAAAATACTCACAGTATCAAAAAATATGACATAACCAAGCGAGCACTATTGTTTTGATAGCAAAGAAACACACTATAGTGAAATTTAGAAAAAAACCGTTGTGTCAAAAAATTTGGTTTTTAGTAACGTTTAGAAAATTCAGTATAATTCAATTTGAGCTTCAGTTGAGCTCTGTACGATGATTTGTTGCAGAGTTATCGTCGATAAGTTGAACGCAGCCGCTTGGGAAAGATAAGACGATTGTTTGAAGTATTGGAAAAAAATTTCATAGCTGATTCCGTGTGAGATCCTAGCAATTTTATATAAACCTGGAAAATCGCACAAATACAGCAATGAGGTGTATAAACCTTGTGACACGTATGGCAATACGTATACAACCACAATTTATGCTAGAAAATGCGGTCGCGGTCAAAATAGCCAGAGAGGTAGAGCAATAGAAAACACTTCTTACACCACCCAAATTGTCAGAACCTTGCGTATCGCTATCTGGATAAAAGCAGAACAATGACTATAGATAGTTATTAAACTCTCGTTTCCCTAGCAAGACTTTTGATTGATTGATGAAGTCCCAAAGACGAAACAAATGCTAAACTGAAAAAAAATGGTCGTAAGAACTCTGGATTAGTTTTAGCAAAGTGAAAATATAAGCGTGATGTGCTTATGCTTAGCACAAAGCACACCATACAGGTTGCTTACACCGAAAGAAAGAACCACAACGCGGAAACAAAAAAGTTGCAAGTGATATTGAAGTACCACAATGGCAAACAAGGTCTATATTTCCGGTCACAGGGAAACTACTTTCACGCCACTGCGGAAAATCATGAAATAGTATCATAAGATTGCCTTTGAGTGTCTACTAAGTACTGCCATTGTAAATGCATTTGTAGTGTATATTTAGTTGGGTAATGGAAATGTCCAAATTCTAGAGTTCAGTCAACCGATTTAAGTCACTTTTGTCACTTAGTCACTTTTGGCACAGCCGTCAACTTTTCGAAAACGAAAACTAAACATAAACTCTAAATATATAAGAAAAATTCTAGTTTTTGAAATTTAGACAAATTTTATAAGAAAATGTAGATTTATTGAAATAACTTCAAAATAATATTTTTGATTTTTTTTTTTCAAATTTTTTGTCAAACAAACTTCTAGCAACAGCGGCACTGGACATGCTGTTTTACCTTGACATCTACAGTAAACAAATAGCTGCGAGTTCGGCTATATTTTATAGATTGTCCTGCTCTATTATCGCTAATAGATCTATACGCTCCTTCACGAGAACTAAGAATTCGTACCCTTTTCCGAGAAAATACTCATAGAGTAAATAATGCTTATAATGAACCTATTACTCGCAGTGTTAGGGAGATTAATAATATTTCATATAACATCGATTTAAATTTTCATTTAAGTAGAAACTCTTTTAAAATATGTTAAGTTTGTACTTTTTAGCAAATTGAATTTTATAATGCCTTTATTTTTATAGTTTTTCGTTATCTACCGAGATTGTTAACTCTAATGGATATTAATAAATAAATAAATAAATATTCGTTTACGAGAAGTCTCACAATGGGCCAACATCAATATTAGTCATGCCGACATTCTAACAAATTCGGAATCCCCAAGCTTAAAACAAACCGCCGCACCCAAACTCCAATTTGACACAAATTTCTGGGCGATTATTCCATCCAGAACAGACCAATCATTCTATACGGACGGTTCAAATGCAAATGAAGGAGTAGGCTGTGGTGTCTATTCAGACGAAATGAAATTGAACATCTTGCTTCGTCTTCCAGATCATTGTAGCATGTTCCAAGCGGAAGTGATGGTAATTAGCGAAGCTCTTTCTTGGCTCAGAGACACCATGATATCCGAAAAGGTCAGATGCATCTGCTCAGAAAGTCAGGCGGCTCTCAAATCCCTGGCCTGACATCTGTTGAATGCAGGGCAATAGAGACATACCAGGAAACTGCAAAGCAGATGTACTCACTAGAAACGAAACAACGGAATTCCAATCGCTACATAAAACTCCTGCTCAGATAGTCAAGCAGTTTAACATGTAACGCCACAAAACATACCTGGCCCAAGCTAGATCTTAAGCGGTCAAACCGTTTGACCTTTCTCAAAAGAAAACACATCAGCACGACGATAGCTGTCATCACAGGACACTGTCTTATTGTGCAAAATGCTGCAAGTCTAGGACTCGTCTCGAACTGTTTTCACAGAAGCTGTATGGATGATGATGAGGAGGAAACTATTTCTCACATTCTCTGTTCATATCCAGCTTTAGCT
Organism: Melanostoma mellinum; assembly: GCA_914767635.1. Taxonomy (NCBI): domain Eukaryota; kingdom Metazoa; phylum Arthropoda; class Insecta; order Diptera; family Syrphidae; genus Melanostoma; species Melanostoma mellinum. Next base: position 172,080,852 of record OU612058.1, read on the forward strand.
CATAAACGTAGGACACACCTAGGTTCTTACTTCTTTGATGAATCTATAGTGATTTTACTCAAATCGACGCCCGGCGTCTCTCCCGCTGCATTGTAAGCTCGAATTGGTTCCACTAGGAAAAGCATACATTAGATCCCAACAAGCCTAAGTATGTAAGCCGAGCTAACAGCCACAGTAACCTAACCTAACCTAACTTCTGGCAAGATCTTAAAAATAGTTTTTAAAAAACTGGTTTAAGAAAAATGAAAAATAAAAAAGCGTTTATTTAAAAAAAACTGGCTCAAACGATTCTGATATATTTTCCACTCTTTATACTGTGTATTAGCAAATGCAAAACTCGGTGTTTTTTTGTTAAAAGCTTTCAAAAATTTAATTTAATTTTCCTCAATATTTTAGGTTATTTTATTCAACTTATGTACATAATAAATGTGTAGTTGGTAGCCCTATACCTTACTTACTTGCTTAAGGTGGCGCTACAGTCAGGGCCTCAACCAACATTTTTCTCCAGCCAGCTCGGTCCCTAGGTAGCTGCCTCCAGTTTTGCACGCCAAGTTGGTTGAGGTTCTCTCCTATCTATGCAGACGGAACCAAAAATCACTCGAAGAATTTTTCTTTCGAAGCATCCTAAAGCGTTCTCATCTACCTTTGACAAGGTCCATGTCTCTGCGCCAAATATAAAAACAGGGATGATAAGTGTATTATGCAGGGACACTTTTGTTGCTCGAGAGAGGACTTTACTGCTCAATTGCCTTCTTAGTCCGAAGAAACAGCGACTGGCAAGAGTTATTCTTCGTTTGATTTCAGCGCTGGTGTCGTTGTCTGAATTGATAGCGGCGCGGCGCCTAGGTAGACAAAGTTCTTAACTACTTCAAAGTTATAGCTGTCTATCGTGATGTTCTGTTCAAGACGTCGGTGTTAGGTGTCCTTTTTTGATGACAGCATAAACTTGGTCTTGCCCTCATTGACCACTAAACCTATCTTCTATGCTTCCGTATCAATGCTCATAAACGCACTATTGACATCACGCTGCTTTCTTTCAATTATGTATGTCAATATCGTCGGCATATCCGAGTAATTGGACGGATCTTTGAAAGATTGTGCCTCTTGTGTTGACGTAGGAGTTTCGCACTATTCTTTCAAGAACGATGTTGAAGAAGTCGCATGACAGTGCATCGCCTTGCCTAAAACTTTTTTTGACATCGAATGTATTGGTGAGATCCTTTCCGACCCTGATGAAGCAGTGCCAATTTTTTCGGTTTATTTTGCAGCTGTTTCCTTTATACAAAGTAGCAGTGATTTATAAATAATAAAAATAAAATTTCTCCCAAAAATCTCAGAATAAACCTTGAATAAAAAATAAATTTAATAATTTTGGTTGGTTGACGTTTACATACCCTCTGATCTAAGGGCACACCATCACTAAAACCATGCAGAGCTTAATTGTAACCTCTTTTAATTGCATAATCAATCTCTTACAGCAGAGTTCAAGAATAAGAAAAATTGAAAATAATTTATGTAACTTGAAAAAGATTCAACACTTTGTTCTTGAACTGTGGCATTTATCATCCTCTTCTGAAGAAATACTACGGCTCATTTATTGCGTCAATGAGACTTGTCGTTGGTCGGAATGAGTATCAACACATCTGCTTAAACCACATTCCCATTCTCATATATGAATCCTTATGTCGTACACGCTATCCTCGCTATCAACACTAATTTCAATGCCACTCAATTCCCTTTTCAGAGCCTACGCTTCAAGGACATGATAGATACAATAACACAGTGTCTTATAGCCTCTTGTGGTTGAAAATTATTTTCTGATGGTATGAAGTAAACAATTTCACATTATTTTCTCAGCTAAACCACATTTCCGTTTAAATAATTTCCAGAGAGACCGATAGCTATAGTGTTTAAAGCAGACAATATGACGTTGATTATTAAATAATGCACAAGGGAACAGCTGCAGGAAATTGCTTCTAATTGAAAGTGAGTACAGAAGAAAATATATTTCAATGGACATTAGGTTGCAATGTAAACCAACAAACAAAGACTGGAATGTATGAATTTGTTGTCCTTAGAGATTTGTTGAGTGTTAATCATGCGAATGATAAGTTCTATTAACGAACAGGAAGTAGCAAAAGAAAAGCATAGAGGAGTGCTAATTAATTATTTAGACACCAAAGAGTAATTAGTCGACATGGGATCAATCTAGTTAAGTTAATAAGTCTAATCAATGGTAAAACTGCCTTACAAAAGGAATAGTTAAAGTATACTTGCTAGGGAAATCAGTGGATCTGACATTTTTTGTCTTCAATAGAGCTATACCTGTAAGGATGTGGTAGACTGTTTGTCCTTAAGAGAGAGAAACCTCAAGTAAGTGGTATGTAACGATGTCGAACTCCGGAGTTAATCTAAGATCTCCCACTACTTAGTTGACAATGGACATTCTTGGTTTTAAATCGCATTGATAAAGACCAGAGCTGTAAAAGAATGCATTCTTTTTTGTACTGCAGTTAATTGATGAAAAGACTTATCTTTTGAATATTTTGACTTCATGTTAGTACTTAACTAAGCAAAAATTCCCAGTTAATTTTGAAGTTTTTAGTAAACCAATCGATTAGAGCAATCAAATTGCTAGGCTGAAAAGGTAAAAGCTCTTAAGTCCATTTTCAAAGTTTATCAGAAAACGAATTCTTAACGTTCAATCTCTATCTAAAAACAAAGCTTAGGAATTTTTAAATATGATCATAACATTCTTGTTTGCAAAGGTAAGTCATGAGGAGTAAGATAAAAACAAAGGTTTTGTTATCAGTATTTGAGAAAATAAAAAATAGCTAAGAACACTTCAGTCGACTTAAGAGCTTTTACCTTTTCAGCACCAGCAATAGACTTGAAGTCAAAAGAATGCAGTGCTTTTTAACTGGTTGCAATCTTAGAAGCCTCTTAAAAGTCTTTTACATTGTTTGCTATCATGAAGTCTTTTAATTGCATTGAAAGTAATGAAGTCGTGTGGCTGCTTAGGAATCTTTTGACTGCTTGAATTCTTTTTTACTGCTTAGAGTCATTTAACTGAATGAAGTCTTTTTATTGCCTGACCTTGTGAGGCAACTTATAATAGGAAATGAAAGCAATAGAACAACGTAAATGCTGTTAGTCGAAAGGAAGTTGGTTTAAGAAAATTTAAAGCAGTCAAATTATTCCCCGCAGTAAAAAGCATTCAAGCAATCAAAAGACTTCAGGTCTGCTTTTCCAAGTTTTTGCTATTAAAAAAGAAAAAACTGTGAAGATTTTTTTTTATTTTATTTTTATTTGCGGAAAATCAAAACAAAGTAAAAAAAAAAACAATCCAAAAAAACTTAAGCATGAAATACTAAAAACAATAAAAAATAATAATAATTTAATAATAAAAAAAAGCAAAATAATATAAAGTTAAACAAGTTCAAAAAGTTTTATCATAAGCAGACCAAAAGTCAGGAAGATATATTAACAGTTGTCTCTTTCACACACTGTCAAACACAATAAAGTGCAAGACCAGTTAATTTGAGTTCATAATCAAAGAGCAAAGAGCAATAAATATTTTGCTCACTACTAATGACGTCACAAACTCTAAGCTGCTCTACTAAAAAAAATATATTTTTAACGAATATCGGTAATGTTGAAGCTAATCTCTTTGATACGCGACAAGATAAAGTGCATTATTTTTTTATTTTTTGCTAAGTAATTTTGTTTAAATTAATAAAATTTTTTTTCGAAAAAAAATCAGTTAAAGCTGAGGAAATATTGAAAAGTTGATCAATTAAGTTGATTAATTGATATAATTATAATCATTTCAGTACTAAGTTTTTCTTAATTTGTTTAAGGCTACGATATGAAACCGCTTTTACCTGAAGTGAAGGAATTGCCTGTTTTAGTTGGTCGGCATGGGTTGACCTTCCACAAACTGTCAGAAACATATAGACTGTCTATGTCTGGGGTAAGAAAGATTTATCTATATTTCTTGAACGAGGAACCGTCGCCGTCGCGTCGTCGCGTCGGCGTCATCAGCTTCAAAGATTCTTGTAGAAGGAAGTAAAGAGAAAAACTATGACAGCTGATGATCGAAGAATAAAAATTGAGGCTCGAAAAAACCCTTTATCTTCGGCCAGAAGCATTAAAGAAGATCTTCAGTTATCAGTAACACAAAGAACAGTCGAAAGGTGATTTAACGAAAAGCCTTTACTGCGTAAAGTAAATAAAAAAAAAAACGGTTAGCTTTCGCAAAAAAGTTTTCAACCAAGCCGCAAGACTTTTGGGAAAGCGTGATTTCGTCCGATGAGTCCAAATTTAAATTACGAAACTCAAAACCCAGAAAGTGAGTTTGGTGCAAACCATCTTGTCAAAATCGACAGTACGGGTTCTAGTTATGTCAATATTGTTAAAGAAAATCTTTCTTCTTCAGCTTCGAAAATGCCTTTGGCGAATTATATTTTTTAACCACATATGACATGACCCAAAGTCCCAAAGCATACAAGGAAAGTAGCTAAACAGTTTTTTGTTCAAAACAATGTTGAATTTGTAGAATGGCACCACAATCCCCAGACCTTACTCCAAGCCGCTTTGGTTTATTCTGGATGATAGGATTGCCTTGAACGAGCGTTTTTTGGGAAATTATCCAAAATGAATGGGAGAGAATTCCATCAAAAGTCAATTGTGTAAATAACTAATAATTTATTTGTAAAATAGCCTCAAGATCATAGTATCTCAATAAAAAAATGTCACTCATAGTTCAGATTTATGATTTGCACTTTATTTTGCTTTAACACGTCTGAATCATCTATAATACTACGTAAGCTTTCGTTAGTGAAACTTCAGAAACACTTTCGAGATTAAAACAAATGACACTGACTGAATTATGTAATTCTTTGAAGATGGAGAGCGAAAATGAGGAAATCAAATCAAAAAACTACTTCTCTAATTTCAAATTCTGTAGAAAGAAAAATTTTGCAATTATTATCAATATTCTGCCAATTATAAAGAAAAAGAAAGTTTGGAAAATGTTAAAAAGCGCGCAATTTTTTATATTTTTCAAACTTTTGAAATCGATAAGCAGGATTTTAGAAAAGCACAATTTGGGAAAGCAGAGTTTTAAAAAGCAAAATCTTAAAAGCATAATTTTAAAAAGAAGAATTTTGAAAAGAAAATTTTGACGCCAACCCGATTGCAAGCAGTTCAAAAGTATTGGATTCTTTTAACTTCAAGTCTTTTGACTGCTCTAGACGATTGGTTCACTAAAAACTTCAAAAAATAACTAGTACTTATTTTTGAAAGTTGAAGTATCTACTGCGATAAGGAATGTGAATGAATTCCAAGTAATCAGATAAATTAATGAGACTTTTTGCTATGCAATACCAATGAATGTATATATACTTTTATAGCTCTGTTCTCTCGGGGACATTCCCTCACAAGGCTTGGTGAGTATGTTCAAGTTTCCTTCAATTGTACCATGTCCACAAAACAAACAACAATGTCCCTTGTTGAAAAAGTTTGAATGTCGTTCGCAACATGATCGGCGTCAAAATGTTAGACCGCTTGGGGATCACCATATTGAATTTCGAAATGTGTGCTACTTGCATTAAGAATTAGTCCCGCATCAGCTGATTCAATAAGCCTCTATTAAACTTTGGGAGATTGGATTGTGCAAGCTTCCGACAGAGCTTTCAAAGACATCCTCATTTCTTAGTCATACGATAAAGTAATTATGTAATGGCTTTCGCGTCAGATCCAGCAAAATCTAGAAACTTAAAAAATGGTATTGTTCTTTCATTTAAAAACCTATATTCCAAAAACTGATGGTAGCAGAAATGCATTTCGGTTCCTTTTCATTGTTACAACAATCCATAATTTTGAGGACTTGGTCTTTGAAAGAGGCCGATTAGAGAAGACAAAAACAAGTGATGTGTTCGGTTTGACTGTTCATTACAAATTGAAATTATCTTGTTCTTAGAGACTAAATGATACCATTGCACATGAAGAAGTTCGAATAAATTTACATAGGAAGCTTAAGGGCATACTGTTGTATGATTCGATCGTACTGCTAGTTTTAAGATTACATAATATAAAGTTTTACAAATAAAATCGATTGTGTATAGGGTGTTTCCAAATAAATGAAATTATAGGAACTATATTGATATGTACAATGAAACTTGCTATATCTTCAAAACCCTTCTCTAAAAAAACACATGAATTTATTCCTATAATAGGGTGAGTGGGAACACTTGTACTCGGCCTGTTTACTTTACTTCTGCGTTAATTTTATGCTCTATTGCTGTGTAGTGTGTTCAGATCAGACTATGTGCAAGTAATAAAATCCTTAGAGTTATAAGCATATTTCCTTACAAAGAATAGTCATATTTCATTATTGAAAGTGTTGTCAGCCACCTATGCTCCATTAGCTGGACACTAGAGCATTTTGAGATAAATAAAGCAAAGACTTAACCACATATGTGAAGATAGAGCTGAACAAGTGAAGATTAGGCTTAACAAGCAAAGATTGACCTGAACAAGCAAAGATTGAGCTGAACAAGCGATGATTGAGCTGAACAAGAGAAGAATCAGCTGGACAAGCAAAGATTGGGCTGAATAAGTGAAGATTGAGCTGAACAAGCGAAAATTGAACTGCACAAGCAAAGATTGAGCTGGACAACCATATATTGAGCTACACACGCGAAGATTGAGCTAAAAAAAGTGATATATGATATGATGGGACAAAAAATACACTCATTGTTCTTTAGAAGCAAAGGGCTATTGAAAGTTTTATTTATAACCCTAAATAACCTGTAGACACTTCAGTTCTTAAAAGCAGTTGAGTTAAAACCCAAAAGGCTTAGTAAACATACAGTTTGACTTTCATGATAAGTTAAAGCTACACACTCTCCTTAGGTACTTCAAAGTAAGCCCAATACTCAACGAACAAACCAATGATTATCTACCTTGCCCCACATCACAGCACGGGAATATGTAGTCTAATGTATTTTTTTGATAATAGTTTTTTCCATATATGTACTTTCAATTTTACCAACAACGAAATCAATTCCTTTTCCTGATTACATTCTTTGAAAGCCTCTAATGATGGACAGAACAAAAATTACATTTTGTCCAATGCGAATTCATAGCTTGTGTGTTCGGTATTACCTTTTTTTACCTTTTGTATCCCAAAATAACATTTCTCCTATTCGTGTTCTTCGGAGATGTTCTTAATAGGGTTCAATGATCAACAGCTTATTGTGCCAATCTTATACCTTCCTATTGTTGAGTCAATATTAAAATATCCATGTTTTGTGAATCGGCAACGAATTGAGCTCTTTTTCTCACTCCGAACAGCTAGTTGTGTCACACACTCCACGTGCGTGGCTCAGTAAAAAAACGTTCTTACTTTTAAGATTGAACCTTCCCCAAAAAATTGTTTCCATTGTTATAGGTTCCCATAGCAACCTCTGAAATTGAATACCTTTAATTGGATGTTTTGTATCCTTATGTGACGTTACCGTCACATAAATTAAACAATTGTTTTTTGAAGAAACCAACCAATTTATTATCAAGATTGCACAGAAGTAACGATACCAACCACAACATCCCTATTGTGTGCCTATTACTCTTAAAAAAAAAAATATGTGAAACTTCACATGTACACAGAAAGCTTTGTCTTTTTTCGCTTCTTTTATTATTAATAAGGACAGCCTGCGGAGTTGAATTTATGAAAATGTTCACACCCAAACCATCATCGCATATGCCTTCAAAGACAAAAGGAAACACTCCCAAAGCAAAGAGAATATGAATATGAATAACCCCCATTTTCCCATAAGGATTCGAATGTAAGCGAATCATCAATAGTACATAGATTATTCAAAATGTTGCGGCAACCCAAAAGAAAAGAAAAATCCATCCGCCGAACAGGAACAAACTAAAACAACCTAACCAACCCAACCAACAACAATGAATACACTAAACGACAGATTTCACCTTTTGTCGATATTCAATGGAGACATTGAGAGTCTTTTTCCTTTGGGGCATATTATTCCACATGCATGCAATAAAGGATGTTGACAAGAACAAAACACCAACAACAATATCAAAAATCAATGCAAATACAAAGACAACAAGCATAACAAGCCAATGGGAAAACAAACGTCATATGTCGGAATCAGAAAGATATTGTATCTTTTTCAGGTCGTATGATCTCGCAAATAAATGTCCTTTTCAAATGGAAATCCTTTTGTATCTGAATTGTGACTACATTCGTGTATTGTTTCATTTTCGTTGAGAAGAGGATTTGGGTTTTTATTTGAGTGGCCACGTTCGGATATGTCACTAGCTTGTGTCTTCATTGGCGATGGGAGTATAGTTTTTTTATTTTTATTTATTTTTGTTTTAGTGATGGACGATTCTTATGTTTTGTTTTCAGGAAAAACAATTCGACAATTACATGGAATCATGGGACGTCAATTGTTCATCTTTTGCTTTAAATGAAGAAAACGTATGAGGCATACGAATGGGCATGCTGATTGGAATGTATTCACAGAACACAGCTTCTATCTCACGTTTGTAATTACAGTTTTCGCTTGGTGTCGTTGTAGTTAAGATATAGGCTTCTGTACATGCGGTGCGTAGTAGCAGCAAGCACCTAGAGAAGCTATTGTAACCTCGGCTCAAAGCTTCGGTACAAATAATAGGAAAATCGTCAGAAAACCAATACGGCCAAAGAAAAAGGCGCACCACAGTAGGAATGAGGTAAAAAAAAACATCACAGCACAGCGACCTGTCATTGGACCAGACACCTGGATAGTCCTCCGAATCCGAAGACTGTTTTCTAAGTGGATACGCTGATGACTTTGCTGCGGTGGTAACTGCACGGAAAGCGTAAAGAGAAAACTGACCCAAGTGCTGAGAAGGGAAAGTTCCTAGATGTAGGAACATGGGATGTCTGTGGCTACTGAGAAGATGAAGTATGTAGTACTTCTATCAAAAAAAAAAAAAAAAAACGACTCTAGGTTATTGACATCCAAATCGAGAGCGCAGTTGTTATGAGAAAAAACGTGAAATACCGAGGAATGAAGCTCGATACGAAACTGAGCTTTTGCAATCAAAAACGTTCGAAGAACGCCCATCCAAAGTTAAAAGCTTCCTATCCAGGCTGATTGCATCTGTAGGTGAACCATCTGCGAACAAACGGATTAAAACAACATTAAAACAAGAAAAGTACCGGAAACAGCTTGCATTGGCACAGAGGCGCGGTGCCTTCCGAGTAGCGAGGTCGTACCGCACAGTGTCTAAGACAGCAATTCTTGTAGTTGCAAGGTATTGTACAAGTTGAGTTCCTCGCAGCAACAAGAAAATACATACTCGAAAAGAAAACAGAAACCGGCGCGGCGGCGACGTGGAAGCAGCGATTACGGAAGCAAAAGTGATTACGCAATAGAATTGGCAGGAACGATAAAAGACGGAAAGCAGATCTAAGCGAATGGAAACACGTTGAAGCGAGTAGTTCGTTACACAGTTCCTTACCGGGGATGGGAAGATTAGATTAAGGGAACGGGTAGAGCTTGCTCAGCTCCGGGCACTGCGGTGTCTGAATGACCCCTATTGTGCCAGCTCATGTGAGGTTTCAGGACAGTTCTCCTGCTCCTGAATTGAACCAGAAGTTTGCAATCTTCTGTGGGTGAATGAGTTTGGGTTTATCTAGGGGGATAATCTCATAGTCAAGTATTTGCTTACTAAGGCGGAAAAGTGCTGGACATTCTGTAATAATGTTCAGAGATGTTTCTTCATTTCCGAGGCATAGTCTACAGATGGGGTCTGCTTCCAGCCTCATTTGGTGAAGATGTTTCTATAAAGAACAGTGACCGGTTAGTAGTACTATTTTTTTGGGTTTTTTAATTGAGATTCAGTAGGAATTTTGATGAACCTCAATAGGAAAACTTTAAAAATTTGCACAGATACCGGAAATGGGTTCTTCAACAAGATTAGAAAAAGAAGAGGCCTTTCGTATCAATACCGGACATTTTTTGACAGACGATAGCATAGTGTTCAAATGAAGGAGCTGAAAGCATCTCCATCAGGAAGAAAAAAAAGCATTGGGAAAATCAGCAAAAGCTATTACGTTCAGAAGATGCTGAGATGCGAGGAGAGTTGGAAGTGGATTAGCACGTATCTGACGCTGATCCTGAAAACACAAAAACAAGAAAAGAGTCAAAAAAGCAACTAGAACCCGCAACTAGAACGCCCTTCGAAAAATCCCCACGAGGACTCAAGGGGGAAGATCAGCGAGAAACTTTTCGAGTCTTAAGATGGCAGAGCTCTGCAAAGGTAAAGTTAAAAGATAACTAACTACTTTAATTAATAGGAACCGCTTTAATAAAAACGCTTTTATGAAATTATCGGTCTAAATAAAAAGTCTTCTTTACAAATGAGACAAACACATTGCCAAAAAATCACTTAAGACCTGAATCTAACATCGAAAAAGTTATAAAAGACGGGTCACTACAACTTTTGGTGCAAAGTGCTTTACATATTATATCCTTAGCATATTCCTAAATTTATGTAGGGTAAACTGTCCCACAGTGAGCCAGCAGATACAGTGAACCATTCCAATTTTCTCCCACCCATTCCAAGATAGAAAAGAAAAAAAGATAGAGAAACACCCGCATTTTAATCCTTTTTGAGTACATCCTGAAGTTGAAGATGTGTTCTAGCCGGTGTCGGTTGTGCGCATGGAAAAGTGAATTTGGCAGGTGAGCAAACTAGAAATTGTGGTTTTTGTTTGTTTTTTAATTTTAAAAGTGGTTTATGAAGTGATGTGGTTTCATTACATATGTTTTGTTGGTTATTTTCATATATATAAAACAGCATAAAAGTTGAATATGTGCAATAGTTTTTTTTATTTTAATATTTTTTTAGAAAAAGTCACTATGTCCACAAGTGAACCAGTGCATCAAGTCCCACAGTGAACCATGGTTTCATGGTTCAGGATTCCATATCCATAATAATAGTTTAAGTCCATCGATATATTTATGTACCTACCTAAATTTTCCTATGTTTATTTTACTTTAAAAGTGCTTTTTTGGGTTTTTTTTTTTTTTTTGATTATTTTGTTATTTTAGTTTGCAAGAACAATACGTGAAGGATTGTGTTTGTTTTCTGTTGTTCCTTTTTACTTTTTAATGTATTTATTTTTTTCATAGTTTTTGGAGTAAAAGTAGAAAGAAAAAAGTCCTTTAATTTTTTTTTTCAAAATTTTTTTTTTTTTTTTTTCAAAAAAATAAATAAATGTTCGTAAAACGAAATAAAAATGTCTAATAAATCAAATGATTTCGGTTTTAATTTTTCAGAGAAAGTCTTTACGTTTTCTTCTTTTTTAAAGATTTTTTGAAAATATTTTTTGAATATATAGTAATGGCTCACTGTGCAATACCCCTTGGTTCACTGTGTACACCCCCTGGTACACACTGAACCAATTTTGGCGTACTTTTGAAAGCTCAAAATGAAGTATTTTGCTTGATGTGTTCTAATATTTCTATGGTGAAATACAAAGTCAAAATATTAAACTGTAAGCACATTGAAGATTTCCTGTTCATAGACCAGTAGTTCAAATGCTACATCAAGTTAAGCGGAAATTGGTTCACTGTGGGACAGTTTACCCTATCTTCATTTCTTCAACCTATCAACTGTTGAAGTACTAGTCAGCTCCTGATACATCACAATACAGTCTGGAATCTAAGCCAAGAGGTCCTAAATAAGAAAAATTTTCACATTATTTCTTAGTAATATGTTGTAAGGAGTGTTTCTTTTTAAACGTGTGATTTTTAGTCTGGCAATACTTTTTTTACAGTTGTTTTTTTGACAGCTGTCACTAGATTTATGCTCAGTTTGGTTTGTCATTTCATCTAGGCACTGCGAACGTGCGATAAATTATTTCAAAACGGGATCGCTGTTGACGCCGATTTTTACAGAATTTAAAAATTTAAACCTGTGAGTTACCTCCAAGATGCGACGCGACGATTTGACACAGCTGGCCTATTTATTGCAATGTTATGTGAAGTCGTTTGTCAACGTAGATACATACATAGGTCCGACATGATTGACACCTTGGAAGAGAATATTCGGCGCGTTATTGCTGACAAACGATCCCAAATACTGTAATAAGTGGTTGAGATTGGGTCTTTCGGCTAGATGGCCTTGCGCGAAATCATTTGTGAAACACATAGTCTATTGATTATGTCGTAAAAAGAGTATATAAAGGAACTCGAAAAAGGGCGGGTTTTTATTGCATGAATCGATTAATGGGCTTATTTTAGAGAAAAAACAAAAAACCGAAAGTGCTACTAAATTAGAGGGTGCAAAATTAAAAGTCTGCGATATCAGCTAATATTGCAAATCTTTTACTGAGCTATGATTAATTGACAATATTTCGGTGAAATTCAAACAGAGAATTTTCAAATTTAGCAAAATTTTATTTTCTTTCTTTCTTTCTATACCTATCTGCAACCAGAAAGAAATGCCATTAAAAAAACTGACAAAACTCAAAAACTGCAAAAAATTTACATTTTTTCTGTCGGGAATTTTACCAATTTGGATAAAAAAATTTTATTTATAATTTTTAAAAAGAAGCATTTCGATGGAAACATTTGCTCTCTACAAAAAACGTCCTGGAATTGCATCAAAATTTTGCTTCGAGATATATTGAAAAAACGAGTGAAGATGGTTTAGAGCCCATATCTCCGATTTGCACCCTCTAATTTAATAGCACTTTCGGTTTTTTCTCTAAAATTATCCCATTAATCGATTCATGCAATAAAAACCCGACCTTTTCGAGTTCCTTAAGAAATGACATAATCAATAGACTAATAATGTCAAACTCCTATCTTTATATTAAAGCTGAATTCTGACCATAACACTAAATAATATGCGCTTAATTTCTTCTTGAATGCCAGACGTCTAAGGAAAATACGCTATATTAACTTATGAACATAAAGTGATTGGAACAACGGCACTTTAACAATCTAACTGAACAATTCTTAAAGAGGAACTTCAAGTGCGATAGCAGAATCTTCAATTAAAATACCCACTAGACTGTTGCAATTCAAAAATTCGATGGAACGAAAAAGTGACACTTAAAAATGCAAACTCGTTAAGAGCACAAGTACAAAGTGTTAACTATAATTTTAGCTTCTTCTCTCTTTGATGTTGGGATTGAGGATGTGCGCTTTATGGATGGATGGATGGATGACTTTGTACTTCATTTCGTTTGGATTTCACTTTTGCTCCGATTACAATGCAGGACATCGTTTTAGGATTTTTATGTTCAACTACTTTTGTTTCCACACCTCATGTCTGGTTCACTTGTCTGTGGATGTGAAGAGTAAACCAAGGAAAAAATCATATTCTCTTTACATTCCATTTACGAAACAAATAACACTTTAAAATTCGATCAGACTTTGGCCACATGATGAGCTTTTCAGCTTAGACGACAATGAGCTCATCAGAAATGGCTGAATGATTTTGATTTTAGAAGAACCAACACGAACCTTCAATCGAAGGTAACCAGACTGTTGTTACCCTAGAGGACAAGTCCTCTTTTTGGCTTTTAATTTTGTGTCCGGTATGTTATTTCAAATTAAACCAAGTATAGTCCCTTTTTGGTTTGTTTTTTCCTTTTTCACTCTTCAATGATTTTTTTTTCTTTTGCTTGCTTTTGTTTCTTTGCTTATGTTGAGACTCGTATTGATGGCCTCTTTTTATTGAGAAATCATCTAGTCAGCCTACCTACAACTCAAATAATAGATTGGCCAAAACGAAACGCAATTACTTTTTTCACCAGAAGAGATACTGATTGCTTTTGTTTTACACGAACCATCACGTTTCACACGAATTATCTTTTCTCATTCAAATTACTCCAAACAGTCGTCTTAAGCCCACGAACAAAAATTAAAACGACCCTTTTTTACCCCTCAAATGATTAGTGCAAGTTCGTGTAAGAATCGGTTCTCAATAGGTGAGGTATACTTGCTGTGGTCTATAGGAAACAATTTCAGCAGAAAATCAGCATACTCGTAGAAAGAGTAATCATGTAACTTATCTTCTGTAAAAAAAAACACTCTAAGTATCCGGTCGGTTTTTTAAGGGACGACTTTTCCAGCACTTTTATCACTCTTTATTCACAGAGGTTGATCGAATTCGAGACGAAATCTCAAGAAGAGCAATGAAGTGTAAACACTAAATTGCAATTTTCTATGCTGCATTATACTCTAATTTTGCATAGTAATTTTTAATTTTTTAAATTTTACTTCATTTTCAGACCATTAGTTAGACATGACTGTTTGCTTGAATAAAATCAGTAAATTTGCTAAAAGCTTCTTTAGAACTTACATTTTTAAAAACCTTCCTGTTCATAACAAATCTGGTTGCATTATTGACTGATTTATTTATTAACTTTTATGAACCCACATAATATTTAGAAAAATCACAAGCTAAGCGCATACATTTTAGAAATAAATAATTCGCTCCGTTGACCATAAAACCGTTGAAATCGACAAAAATACGAACATTTCATATCCGATTTAGTGTAAATATCAAATGATTTGTACAACGATGCCACGAAATCATGTTTGTGAACTAGTCCACAATGATTCGTGTACAGTGTTTTCATTTTATCAAATACATAAATTATCAATAACAAATCAGAAATGGCAAATAGAATTTATCACAGCCGCAAAACATTTTGATTAAGGGTGGCTCCTAAGTTTACATTGTTGACAGGATATTGGGTTGGGGCTATATAATAAATCAACTGACAAAATAGCTGTTGACAGAGTTGGTCGCAATATACAGTCACAAATGGCAGTTAACGTGATTAGCTTGGCTCTTTGGATTTAACTCTTGCTACAAATATATTTTGAGTTATCGTTAAGGATTAGGAGATTTGGATATACGGGCGACCGACGGCGACGATGTTAAGGGTTATCACGAGAGAGATTACTCCGCCTACAGAATGATCAAATGGAGAACAGTTTTCATTTTGTTAGGGTTGATTTTACTATTTCTAAGTAAAAAAGTAATAAATAAAGTGAACTTTGATGCTATTACAGCCAAACAACAGGCTTCGGAAACATTTACAACAACTAGTGAAGTCAATGGAAACGAAAAACTGAAAACTTGAAGTTCTCTGCAAACAGTTCAGACTCTGATATTCTTTTCAACTAGTCTGTTCTTCAAAAACAGAAATGATTTGAAGTGGGGACACACTTATGCAGATACTGCAATTAAAAGCGCAATATCAATTAGCCCTTTGAAATGGGTAAGCAATTGAAAGTCTACTCCAATCCTCAAAAGGTACAGACAGGGCACACCGCTCGTTTGCTCACTTGGGTAGAAAACAATTGTTAAAAAAATGCAAAATTTCAAGAAAAATCAAATAGAAACAAATGTGTGTACTTTTTACAATTAAGAATTTGTAATTTTACTTTTAAACTTGAACACATGCCAAAACTACTTTATGGAAGATCAAAATCCATATGACAATGGACTCTTTTTACCATATTTTAAAAGTAATGCCATGAATACATCAGACGAAACCCATGGTTCCATGGCAAATGTACCCAAACAAAAAGCACGACAAAAGAGAGCAGCATGAGAAGTGCTCGTTTGAAGTAATTGAAATATACGGATATGCCGCAACCCAAACGAGATTCGGAGGTTTTACCATATGGTAAAAAGACTATGCTAGCTTCCCAATGAATATCAGATGGAAAGTAGCATGCACCAGCCGATCTGCATGATACGTTGTGAAGAAACCATGTCCGATGACTGGACAGTATCGTATGTCCGATCCTAAAGAAAGGAGAGCCTCACAATTGCGCCAATGAAAGAGGAATAAGCCTCTTTAACGCCACGTAAAAGATTTTGTTTGCTCTAATATGTGAACGCCTGAAACCTTACGTCAAAAACATGATAGGTCTTTGTTGAGTTTTAAATATTATTACTACTTGTTCTATTGAAAACTTAATAGTCTTTAGTCAATGAATCAGTTTTTCATTTTTTCTAGATTCAAATAAATATTATTCTGTATTTTCACATCCATTGAATAAGGACTTGTTTTATTTAAAACTTTTAAATAACCATTCAATTACAATAGGTTATGGGCCCAGGCAAATATTAAAAGTTTTTAAGAATAATAGGCAATATTTTAAAATAACCGAAGACGCAGGGATCGATAAAGAGCAAAGAATATTATTGCAAAAGTCAAGATGGAAGGAAATATTTCAACAATTGAAAAATTTACAAACCCTTCACAATGGATGATGTGGAAGTTCCAAGTTACAGTAAACCTGAAAGCGATGCAACTCTATGGATATGTAGCCGGAACAAAGTCAATACCAAATGAAGAACCAGCTATGACAGAATGGTATAAAAAGGACGCTATGGCACAGAAACTAATTGTGAATTCGTGTGGGCAAAAAATTCTGATTCATTTATGTAACTATTCCACTTCAAAAGATATGTGGAATAAGTTACATTCGATTTATGAGCAAAACAATGACTCAGCGAAACATCTTCTGGAAGAGCAATATTATCTGTATCAAAAAAATCCAGAGCACGATATTGCAACACATATATCAACTATAGAAAATATCGCTGAAAAATTGAAAATTGCGGGTGTCACTATAGACAACAGTATGTTGATCACAAAAATATTAATGACGCTGCCACCAGAATATAGACATTTTTATACAGCGTGGGACTCTACAGCTAAGGAAAATCAGACGATTATTAATTTGACGAACAGGCTTTTAGTTGAAGAAAGTCGACTTGGAGTTGACAATATATGTTTAAGTGAGAGTCGGGCAAATGAAGCTTTGTTGGCAAAGCGAAACACTGGAGCAATAAGAAAATCAAATTTTCAAAAGATGGACAGGACGAAGCGACCTGGTAAATGTTTCAAGTGTGGTTTATCTGGACACTGGAAACGAGAGTGTAGGGTTAAGGAACCTAAAGATGGCGACAAAGTTTTCTTCAGCAATATAATTGAACACTTGGAAACCTGTGATGTTTGGTACTTAGATTCAGGTGCTACAAATCACATTTGTAGACGTCGTGATTGGTTTACAACATTTACCAACTTGGATAAACCGATCGAAATTATGCTTGGCGATGGAAAAATAATGCATGCTATTGGACAAGGTGACTTAAAAATTCTATCTTTTAATGGGATCAATTGGAAAGAAAAAACGATTAAAGACGTTTTGTTTGCTCCAAATTTATTTGCAAATTTGTTTTCATCAACAAAAGCAATGGATCACGGCCATACAAGCTTTTCGGATAAGAATTGTTTCAAGCTATTGGATGGCGAAAATGTTGTTGCAGTGGGAGCACGAAAAGGAAGCATGTTCCAAATGCTTTTTAAAGTAATTGAACCAATTTTCGAAAATTCGATGTTAACTATGAAAAAGGACTCTATAAAAATCTGGCATGAACGTCTGGGTCATCAAAATTTAACACACGTAAGAAGTTTTTTAAAGAAGCACAATATTTCTTTTGCTGATAAAAAATTCGATTGTGATGGATGTGCATATGGCAAGCAACATCGGTTGAGCTTCAAGTGTAGACAAGAAAAATCTTTGCATTGTGGTGAAATAATGCATGCAGACATATGTGGACCGATAGAAGAAAATTCATTTGGGGGATCCAGGTCTTTCTCTCGGTCAAACTCACCTCCTTTGAGAAGATATTCCAAGTCCCCGATAAGAAGACGTTCTAGAAGCAGGTCTCCTCCAAGGTCTCATTCGCGGGAAATGAAGTCACTTCGTCAAGATAACAGGCCTCACAAGCATGTCTTGCAGCAGCAAAGTCATCGAATGGATTATGAAAAGGACATGATGCGCTACAATAAAAAGCCTTCTGGTCGTTTTAGTGAAACAAGAAGTCTCTCTGAAATGGGTCCAAAAGAAAACCGAAGGCACAATTCTAAGAAGCGGGAAAATGGCAATAATCAAATGTTTGACAATTATCCTCACAGCAGTTCCCGAAAAATGTTTTTTGAGTCTGATATTATTCCGGAAAATAGAGAAGTACGTCAAGATTTCCACCACGAAAGAAGGAACAAAGCTTCTATGAATAGATTCGATGAAGGTCCAAGAAATAAAAAAAGAAGCCGCGATAATCACGAGGAAAGATATAGTGTGCAGCAGCCATCGGATGAAGAGCCGCCTTTGAAACAAGAAACCGAGAAAAGAAGCAAGGACAAAAAGAAGAAAAAAGAAAAGGAAAAAGAAAAGGAAAAAGAGAAAGAAAAAGAAGATAAGAACAAAAAAGAGAAAAAGGAGAAAAGAAAGCGAGAACGTCATAGAAAAAACATACAGAACATAAAAAAACTCGTCGGGATACGGATTCGACTACAAATGCGAAAGATGGGGATGAAAGTAAAAGTCGCTCGAGTAAGAAAGATATCTCCAAAGGCTCCAACGATGATTCAGTGGACGATAGAACTGAGACCTTTACACCTGACATCCATATGGACCGCAATCAGGATGACGAGCACATCGATAACGAATTGCCGATAGAAGGCGGAGGCAAAAACAGAGTAATTGAGGTAATTCACAACCCATTTAGAACGGAAAAGTCTCCCATAGTATACAAAACGGATAGGTGCAAGCAAATGGCTGATAACAATGGTTTCGAAGTGAACACGCCTACATCGTTTGTTGACACCACACCGGAGAATTATGCTGGCAAATGGGATAACTTTGACTTTTCTATTCCGAACAGTGAAAATGTTAAAGTTGAAAATTACCGCAACAGTGAATATAATTCACAAATATTTCCAAATTGTTCACCGTCTTCGAGAAACGAACAATTTGGAATTAGTAGACACTTTAGTAGAAAGAAAGACTCGCACGGCCGTTCGCAGCACCATCATGAGGAAAGAAAGCCTAAAACTGAAGAAATTGTCAAAGAAAACCGGTCAGAATCTACGCCGAAAAACCATCAGCGAAGAGCATCGCCAACGCCTAGCGAAGCAGCGTCTTCATCGTCCAGTAGGACTCCGCAGAGTAATAAGAAACGGCGTAAGAAAAGCAAACACAAAAAAGATAAGCGCTCTTCATCTGCAGAGTCATCTCGAAAAGGTTCGAGTAAACACAAAAAAGATGATCGGAGTTTTCAATAGAAAGTGGGAGTGTTGAGTTTTAAATATTATTACTACTTGTTCTATTGAAAACTTAATAGTCTTTAGTCAATGAATCAGTTTTTCATTTTTTCTAGATTCAAATAAATATTATTCTGTATTTTCACATCCATTGAATAAGGACTTGTTTTATTTAAAACTTTTAAATAACCATTCAATTACAATAGTCTTTATCAATGTGATTTTAGTCCAGAGAAGTCCACAATAGGCCAAGCTTTCACATTACGGCAGAAATCGGAAAAAACCCGAGAATATAATATCGATATGAACCATTATTTTAATTGATTTCAAGGCCACGTATGACAGTATTTACTGAGACGAGCTTCACAGAGCCATGTCTAGTTTTGGCATCCCTGCAAAACTCATACGACCATGGAGAATTACTTTGGATAATTCACGCTACTCCGCCAAGGTTGGAAAAAAACTAACCAAGACCTTTGATGTCGAAAAAGGCTTAGTTAAAGGCGATTAATTAATATCCTACTAGAAAAGATTGTACAAAACTCAAATGTCAACACAAGAGAAATAATCTTTCAAAATTCCTTAGAGTAACTTGCTTGTGCAGAATAAAGTGACATAATAGAGAATGTCATAGGTGCTTTTGCGGGCATTAAAGCAGAATCGGCAAAAATGCGTTTGATGGCTAATGAGGGCAAAAGGAAGTATGTATACGCTGTCATCAAACTAGGACACAGACGAATCGAAGATTTGGACAAAACGTCGCAATTAACAGGCATAGCTTCGAGGTAGTATAGGATCCACTATAGGTACGGAAAACAACAGCAATGCGGAGACCAAACGAAAACTTACTATTGCCAACGCAATTACTTCTTTGGGTTAAGAAGGCAATGGATAAAAAAAATCTCCTCTAGAAACCCCAATGTGAAACATTACAATATTTCAATCATCTTAGTCCTGTTTTACGTCGCGGAGGCGTGAACTTTATCGAAAGCGGAAAAGGAAATCTTTGGTCGTTTCGAAGAAAAGCACAAGGTTATGATCTTTGGTTCCAGATGTGACGACAACGTGTGAAAAAAGATACAACAACTAGTTGTAAAAGCTGTAACGGGACGTGAGAGTAGGAATAAAGGCTGTTGAGGATGGGAATTTCGAGCGAGACAGAGAAAGCAATAATGGATAAAATGTATTATGTTTTGTTTGAATAATCAGGAAAGTGAGACTCTTTTCTAAATTTCGCGGTTAGTGCTTTTTTTGTGTTGCTTTGCGAAAGAGAATCTGCCACAAATGATATCTCTTCTGTTCTTTCAGAAGTTGCTGATTCTGAAAAGCAATGAAAATTGCGCTTCAGACCAAAAAAAGCAATGTTCTTGGAGTTCTCAACTCAAGGGCCGAATTACAGCTCACACCAAGGTGGAGGATAGAAAGGTAATTTAAAATTAGTAACCTACAACACACTTTTTATGGTTTTCCTCTAAAGGAGACGCAACTCGCAGTTAAGAAGTTAGACCGCTGCAGCCTGAAGGGAGTGGAACCATATGCAAGAGCAACACATATGTATATTAACAGCAGCAGTAACAGCCAAAGCACCAGGAACAGGAACGTAATCAGGAACAGGAACAGAAACAGCAAAAGCAACACCAACAACATTCAAACAAAGGAGGAAGAAAAAACTTCAGTTTCCTGAAGAGGTAAATTTATTACAAATTGTTATATTTTGACAGCGATAATAATTTGTAAAATTCACAACAACAATTTTTTCTACATGGATAAAAGCTAATTTTTAAATTAATAAATAAATGTTAGAAAAGTAGAACAAAATTAAAATTTTTTTCAGCGCTTCTTCTGTAGACAAACGATTTAGATTAAAGGTGGTTCCAGTCATTTTCAAACAAAACTCGAACCCAACAGAAGAACAACAAAATTCATGCCTGAATTCACGCGTGAGTTCAAACAAACACCAACCATCACCCATTTTGTGATGCTCAACACACACTCTATCTCACACTTCACTACTACTCTCTCTGCTTCGCTCGTAATTCCTATCCTCAACTACCCCCATTTCTATTCAAAAGCATAGCTAGTTGAGTACGCATAGCGAAACTACGATTGCTATGACATGAAGAGCCGGAGTGTTGGTGTCATTCCAAACCAACGCTCTGGCTCGACAAGTTTTTGAAAGTACAACTCAGGGAAGTTGCAGAGGCGGACGATTTCATCTAAGGTGCTGCAATCAAGTGGAACAGGACAAAAACCTACTAAGACATCAAAATAAGGTAGAGCAATCGAATAGTAGCAAAGGGTTCATCCTAGACTGTATTTCCTAATCAAGTACGTAGGTTTCCTAAAACATTTTTTGAAAGGTTTACGGATACCAATATCTATGTGAATTTTGCAGTTTTACACTTTATTTTACTCCTTTCGAACTTGCAAAGCTATTCTGAATTAAATTTTTTGATTTTGTTCCGTTAATTAATGATTTTGATTCTAAAGGGATCAAATCAAATGTATCTATAAAAAGAAGAGAGTGTAACAAACCAAAGGGTGATGATGAATTAAATTTCCAAATTTTTCTAATTTGGCAAGCATTACAATCCCAAATAAATCTGTGAGATCTTAGACATTATGTCTATCTCTGATGTATGGCTTCACAATCAACCCATCTTAGAAAAGGCTCCATAAAAGAACCCTCGGAAAACGAAAAAATCTCTCAACAAAACACCAAAACGGAGCTGTCTGGGTTCTGGAGCTATAAATTAAATTTTCGGATAATTATCTACCAGACCGTTAAATTGAAGTACAATTGTACACCTGTCAAGAAAGCAAAAAATATTTGTTTAGATGAAAGCTCTGCAAAACACTAACATCTTAGTCTCTGAGATGCAAGAAAAGGAAGGGAATAACCGAACAGAAAAGCTGATTAAATTTTCAATTTAAGTTTAACGTCCTTTCGATTCCATTTTGAGTAAGTATGTAAGTAATTTACTTCGTTTAAACATTATTCGATTACATAGTTCAACCTAAGCTCTGATGGCAACATAAAGTATGATGTACAAGCAAAGTGATAATTTGTGAAATTGATAAATTTTTGGATTCCATTTATTCTACTCTCAGTGTCAACAATTTCCATGATTGTCTACTAAGGAAGCCGTGGCAAAAGAAAATGCTCATCATAACTTTGATAAGAAGACAACATACAAAATTAAACGAATGGAATACGACCCACTGGGAAATAAAAATATTATTTTGTCTGACATTCTACACAAAGACAAACACAAAAAAAGAAGAGCAAAATCCACACCTCCAAATCACACTGGATTATCCCCCATCGGTTGGTATTGACACGTTCCATATGACAACCCTTCTACTGGATAACACTATTTAGGAACTCATTGTGGTAATAAATTGCCAGACATTTAAGAGTTTACCAAAGTCCATTAATATATATAAAAGCTCTGAATTGATGAACCCACCCCCCACCAACATCAGATGTATACGAACACAAGAGTTTATGGTTTTGATGGCTGGTATAGGTATACGTATATACAACATAGTGGAACAAGGACGAGGCAACTTAGTGTTTCCGTTTGGCAGAGGCCGGAATTATTTTAGGCTATTAAAAGTTTTAAGGCCACTCAAGAAGAACAAATGAGAACAAAAAGTTTCCTCATTGTGATAACAATCAAGAACACACCTCACTTTGTGAACAGTTTTCCGCTTTTTAACCCCAAAAGGATAAAGTTGAAGAGGAAACTCTGCACATATGCATCCGTTTCGTTCGCTTCAAAATACATATGCTAATTACGAAGTGGCAGCATCAGAGTGTCTTTGCTGAGCTTCTTGACTAATCTCTAAAGTAGATGAAAACGACAAAATTCCATGGTTAATGGGAGGATGTGCATGTGGTGTTTTGGGAGATTAGAAAGCAATAGACGTTCTCCTATAGTCTCTAGATCGTTTCTCAATGATTGGGTTAAGTTTTCCATCTATGTGGGAGTTTGTTGATGGCTAACTTATTCCACTGTGTAAACTTCTTTGATGGAAAGCGTTTGGCACTAACTTTACCAATGAATGCTTTTCAAGTGAATTGTGCGTTATCCGATTGAGAAAGTGGAAGACAAGTAGATTTAGCCCAGTTACCTGGTTCTACACTCGTCTAAATATCTTGGGTTGGTACAAAGTTGTATGTTCAGTAAGTCATTTATGCTTTGTACTCCATGTGAAGCCGATGAACTGTTTGTCGAGCATAAGCAATAAGGAGCAATTTCATCATGCTATCAACCTAAAGAGAAAAATATTTCCGAAAGGAACATTTTTTATACAAATATTTGGTGAAGTGAAAGGAAGAAAAACAGATTATTTTCATTTTTATTATTTCATTCTAATAATATTTAAGTTTTACATTTACTACATTTACTGGCGACGATCAGAATATGCCAATCTCAAAAGGATAAACAAAACGTTATGCATTCGATCAATCACTGTCTTGGAAAGATAGAATCATTACTGATGATAACAGACACAAGATACACAAGAGACTCAGTAGGTAATTGTATTTTAGGCTCCTAACATGTTTCAATGAGTCTTGGTAGTGCCATTGGAATGTTGATGGATGACTTTGGCCTTCGAGACGAATTGTAAGGAGGTAATAGAAAAAATCCTGTTAGTCTCGTCATTAGTAGTAAATTAATAAATCTATCATTTTGATAGATTCCGCACAACATCCTTTCTCCTTCAAGTCTCACTGATAAGGAAAAGAATTTTGTGTAGAGCTCGTCACCACATCTGTCTAGGGTTAAGAACCATTACTTCAGTTTGAGCGCATTAAAGAGAGCAGAATGGGATGACTTTAAGAAAAACTTCAGGAACAATTAAAATGTAATTAAATTGGTTCCTACTCTGTCAAAAAAGACCAAGCAATTGGATTGAAGTTATTTCACACCTTACTTAACCACATCATTGAGAGTGAGGGGCCTACAAGCTGTTGCTGATTCCGAACGGTTGTGTGAGAAAAAACTGTTTATGATAGGGAAATTACTCCCGAAATACTTCCCAATGGCTCTCGAAAGGACATCTATGGAAAGTAATTGGATGCCTCTGAGATTAAAGCTTTGAACTCCCACGTAAGAGGCAAACATGTTAATGTTTGAATGCGAAAAGAGTTTTGAAAAGTAGTCAAGGTCAGGTGAGGTCTGTAACAGATGATTAAAGTATCATTCAAGCGTCATGCGAACATCTTAAAAATGCTAAAATACGAAAAGCTGCATTTTTATGCTATGCAAGAAACATGAGAACTATGTTTTTCGCATAACATAAAATGCGTGAAATCAATCGAATTTTCTGTAAGACTGAAAATGTTCTGTTTATTTTCGGTGTTTTATTTTATTAGTTACAATTTCAGCGCATAGCAAAATATATAGTAAACGTGCAAACACTAAACCTCCAAATTTTTTAATTCGCCTTTGATATACATCCAAATAAAATCATTGCAAGTTTAGCTTTTTCTACGATTTTTTTCACTTATTGCAGACATACATACATACATTACTTAGTTAAGATATCAAAAAGTGGTCTTCCTTGTGATGTTAACCCTTTTGGGCTTCAAAGGGACACCGACAACTTAAAGAAGGACGAAGGTCGAATAATAAATCTCAAGCAGTGATAAAGTAAGACGAAAAGATCATTTTTCAAAGCGCCCCTAAAATAATTGAGCTAAAATTCTAGCCTCGAAGTGGAATGCAGAAACTTAGTATGGAAGCGACTCAAAGCAGCTCAAAGAACTAGAAATCCTAACTAATATTATAAATGTGAAAGTCCCTCTGTCTGTCCGGCTTTCTATGTTACCATCTCCCGCCCAAACTACCAAACTGATTGATATGAAATTTTGTACAGAGATAGTCTAGAACCAGAGGAAGGACATAGGCTATATATTTTATCCCTAAATTCCCACGGGAACGGGAACGTATACGGGAATTTAGAAACTACAACACCGATTTCAAAAATTTTTCCACCGATAGAATGCTTTACTATCCCAAAGTAACATAAACTTTAATTCATCCTTATATTCCTGCGGGAACGGGAGTCCTTACTAATATAATAAGTGCGAATGAAGCTCTGTCTGTCCGTCGTTCTATGTTACCATCTCCCGCCCAAACTAATAAACCGATTTAAATGAAATTTTGTACAAACATTGGACTGAACTTTAGGACGGACATAGGCTTTATTTCATTCGAATATTCCCTCGGGAACCGGTCCTCACTATTATTATAAATGCAAAAGTAGCTCTGTCTGATCACCTTTCTATGTTACCATCTCCCGCCCAAACTAATAAACCGATTTAAATGAAATTTTGTACAAAGATTGCTCAGAACCTTAGGAAGGACATAGGCTATATATTTTATCCCTATATTCCCACGGGAACGAAAACGTATACGGGAACTTAGAAACTACAACACCGATCTCAAAAATGTTTCCACCGTTAGAATGCTACACTATTCCTGAGTAACATAAACTTTAATTCATCCACATATTCCTACGGGAACGGGAGTCCTTACTAATATAATAAGTGTGAAAGAAGCTCAAGGAAGGACAGACGTCCGTCGTTCTATGTTACCATCTCCCGCCCAAACTAATAAACCGATTTAAATGAAATTTTGTAAAAAGATTGGACTGAACTTAAGGACGGACATAGGCTTTATTTCATTCGAATATTCCTTCGGGAACCGGCCCTCACTATTATTATAAATGCAAAAGTAGCTCTGTCCGATCACCTTTCTATGTTACCATCTTTCGCTCAAACTAATGAACAGATTAAATTTAATTTTTGTACAAAGATTGTTCAGAATCTGAGGAAGAACATAGGCTTTATATTTTATACCTATATTCCCACGGGAACGGGAACGTATATGGGAACTTAGAAACTACAACACCGATTTCAAAAATTTTTCCACCGTTAAAATGCTACACTATTCCTGAGTTACATAAACTTTAATTCATCCACATATTCCTACGGGAACGGGAGTCCTTACTAATATAATAAGTGTGAAAGTAGCTCTGTCTGTCCGTCGTTCTATGTTACCATCTTCCGCTCAAACTAATAAACTGATTTAAATTAAATTTTTTACAAAGATTATTCAGAACCTGAGGAAGGACATACGCCATATATTTATTCCCAATATTCCCAGGGGAGCAGGAACGTTTACGGGAACTTTGACACTATGGCACCGATTTCAAAAACTCTTTCACCGTTGGAATGCTCCATAATCCCTGAGCAACATAAACTTTTATTCATCCCCATATCCCTCACGGGAACGGTCACCATGTTTCCACGGGAACGGGAGTTTTTACTAATATTATAAGTCCGAAGTTTAATCTGTCTGTCTATTTCTCTTTGTTACCATTAACTGCCCAAACTATTGAACCTATTTATATGAATCTTGGTACAGAGAGAGTCTAGAACCTGAGGATGAACATATATTATGTTATGCAACATGTTTTATCCCTGTATTCCCATGGGAACGGGAACTTGGAAAATACAGCACCCATTTCAAAAAATGTCCACCGTTAGAATACTGCACTATTCCCGAGTAATGTAAACTTCAAGTCATCCTCCGGAAACGCCCTCATGTTCCCACGGGAATGGAAGACTTTATTAACATTATAAATCCGAATTTAACTCTGTCTGTCTGTTTTTCTTTGTTTATATTTACCACCCAAACTATTGAACCGATTTATATGAATTTTGGTACAGAGATAGTCTAGAACCCGAAGATGGACATCCTTACTAATATTACAAATCCAAAATTAACTCTGTCTGTTCGTGTTTCTTTGTTACCATCTCCCGCCCAGAAAACTGATCCGATTTAAATGGAATTTAATTAAGAGATAGCCTAGAGCCTGAGGAAAGACATAGGCTTAATAAGTAATCCCTATATTTCTACGGGATCGACACCGGAAACGGGAACCTTAAGACTGCTGGGTCGATAAAAGTTCTTTCACTGCGGGGTGATTTCTGTCAAACTGTCGAAAATACATTAGACCTGAGAAGAAATGTCTATCTTGATCTTCAAATAATAATTGGCAATCGGGAATGGCTGTTTGAAAGGCGATTTCGGCGCCGACTAATGAGATAGTTAACCATATAAACTAATAAAATATGTTTGACGTATTGGGGGACGTTGGCGAATGTCTATCAATAGACAATATTATGGACACTGAGCAAGTCACATCATACCCTATAGAGTTTCTCAATTTCTTAGGATTATAAGGAGTGGCAGCAAGTTGGTGTTCCAGTGCCAAAAATGAGTAATCAAGAATTGTACACAGCTACAAATTACACATTTGGGATGCGGCATTAATAAAGACTGGAACGAAAAAAGGAGAAAACGTTTCGATTCCCCGTTTTCCTTTAATTCCCACTGATTGGACATTATAAATAAGGCTCAGACGCTTTAAGTTGCAGGTGTTCGTTTAAAAAAAAATCCCATGGCAATTTTATGTGGCAGAATCACGTTTATCAATCCCACAAAACCTTTTTATTTCGCAAAAGATGGAAAAAATAAGAACGTCGTGTGCAAACATATACTAAAATAAAATAATATAACAATGGTTTACTAAAACGCATGAATGTGTCTTATTTGCAAAATAAGTAGCCTAAAAAATTAAGAATGCTGCCGAAAGTCACTATTTCACGCGGACGAAGTCGCGGGCACAGCTAGTTCATTATAAACCTGTTCGCATAAGATCAATCAAGGACAGATTCTTGTGGATTTCGACAAAATTCTGCAAATGTTGCGACGGTCATGGTCTGTAGAACGAACAATTTCCTTGAGAGCACTTTCTAGAATCTGAACCTAGTTTGATCGAAAAACTCGATATCACAGTTGAAAAAATTAGTGAAGCATTAAGAGTTGCAAGGAAGGCAAAGAATCAAGAAAAAGTGAAACAGGACGACAGATGATACGATCTCAGATGACAGATGAAAAATCACCGATTACAGATGACAGTGAGAAAGATGACAGATTACAGATGATTGAAGAGGGATGATAGATGATAGATGATAGATGATAGATGATAGATGATAGATGATAGATGATAGATGATAGATGATAGATGATAGATGATAGATGATAGATGATAGATGATAGATGATAGATGATAGATGATAGATGATAGATGATAGATGATAGATGATAGATGATAGATGATAGATGATAGATGATAGATGATAGATGATAGATGATAGATGATAGATGATAGATGATAGATGATAGATGATAGATGATAGATGATAGATGATAGATGATAGATGATAGATGATAGATGATAGATGATAGATGATAGATGATAGATGATAGATGATAGATGATAGATGATAGATGATAGATGATAGATGATAGATGATAGATGATAGATGATAGATGATAGATGATAGATGATAGATGATAGATGATAGATGATAGATGATAGATGATAGATGATAGATGATAGATGATAGATGATAGATGATAGATGATAGATGATAGATGATAGATGATAGATGATAGATGATAGATGACAGACTAGAGTTGTGAGGTCACAAAATTTTTTCGGACTTTGTTTCATCAACATAAAATATCAGTAAGGATTGCTAAACAAAATTAAATTACTTAAAAAGATTCAGGCTTTTAGATGAAAAACTGAGTTTGTTTTGTGTTAAATGAAACGAGGATTATATGTAAAGGTTAATATTTTCAATCCACACATACCACAATAAGGACGCCTCTTGTCTTTTTTTGCATTCAAAAACATCCGACAACCGACAGTCAACATCAATGTAGAAGTGATTTGTAATTTTAACAACTATGATGTTGCCCGAAAACTAAAACTCTTGACGTGTTGTTATAAATAACGTTTCTCTCATTGAGTACAAAACAAGTAAAGAAAGAAATAAATTTACATTGCTGAAGGCAATCAATCATCATGTGTACAAGCACCTGAAAACATGTGCTTTCGGCATAGTGCTAGAATGAAGTATTTACAGCCCCATTCAAACTTAAGATATCCAGAGTCATTTTCCCAATAAGGAAATAAAACTTCAAAGAATTCTTGCTACATCCAAACTGCCCACCCAAGGCAAATCAATAAGCTCTCGTTTTCAGTGAATCCTAAACAGACATGATGTGATAGTCGATCATCTCAAATCAATCGCAAAGTTGGAAGTACTGCGCAATGCGGAGAATCTCGAGGCTACGATTGCAACAGTTTGTCAAAATTATTGAAGATGGGGAAAGGTGAGGAGAATATGTTTAGTGAGAGGCCGTCAAATATTATTGCAAATGTTAAAGAATTTCATTCTTCTGAGGTGGTTGAGAAAGTGTTGTCACTAAAACTTACAACTCAATTGAAAGAAAAGTCGATATTTATGTAAGAATTAACTCAGCTGTTGATAATCAGATTCAGTGTTTTTGGCTGTGGGTTGTTTTGCCTGAACATAAAACTAGATTCAAACAAGCGGCTACTGCATCCTTCTTCCTTTTTAATCACAATCACTCTGCTAAGCGAAAAATGTGGAAGATACTATCGTGCCATTAAAACAGCTTTAGTTGTTTCCTGTCATTAAATTCCCTACATTTATGATCAGAAAGTTTGAAAGTGGGTGTATAAAGCTGTTGAAAACATATCCTTGCGACGCCGACGCCTAAAGTCCACACGATGAATTAAATATCCATGGCTTTGAACTGAAACATCCCGGTATCGGGAATCTTCTTTAAATGATTTCATTAAAAAAACACCTCACTCCACTTCCCACTAGAAAGCCCCATTGGTAATGTTGCACACTCAAGCACGAGTATATTGTGAAGGTTTCCGTTTCTCTCTTCCATCAGTGTGGGTATTACAACTTAAATGAACCAATTACCAATTCAAAACTACAAACATTAATTCCATTACGTGAAAGATTTAATCTTTGGCAGCGTATTAATGGAATGGTCA
Source organism: Melanostoma mellinum (assembly GCA_914767635.1). Taxonomy (NCBI): domain Eukaryota; kingdom Metazoa; phylum Arthropoda; class Insecta; order Diptera; family Syrphidae; genus Melanostoma; species Melanostoma mellinum. The sequence continues at coordinate 172,110,994 of OU612058.1, forward strand.
ATGGCGTGAGACTGCAGAAAACTTTTCCGTCGACGACGAGCGACGGCAGCTTGATTTAACTTTCAATTCAGTTCTGTTTTTCCTCCTCCTCCTCAGCTTATTCTCGGCAGAAATAAAAAAGAAAAAAAGAAAAGAGCAATGAAGTTTACATTACCCCATTAAATTCATGGAAGTATTTTCATGCCCCCTTTAGGTCTTTCACTCTTTTGAAGACTTCAAGGCATTGACACATGTCAGATGGTTTCAATAGCTAATTAGAATTGAGATTCTGCTAGGGTTTATTCAAGATAAAACTTAGCTCGCATGTTTGTGTGTGTACTGCCTTTGGTATAAAAGCAATATATGAGCAATCTTAAACCAAATAGTAATTTTGCTATGGTAATACGAGTGCTATGTCAGAAGAGATGTGAATTAGTTCAGAAAAGGGATTACCCAACTATACTAAGGCAAGGCAGGAGCTATAAGATGAGGAAGCAGTTATTCACCATCTAATTTCGTATTCGTTTGGGCTTTGGAGTTGCGTGGCATATCTGTGTTAAGGTTAAGATCGTTAATTAAATAAATCTAATTGAAACTTCCGAGGAAAACGTGGCGTGCGTCGTAGCAATGTTCAGTCTACAATGTGAAAGGATAGATTCGTTATAAAAAATATTTTTGAAAAATTCTCCTGCCTTATGATTATAAAATGAAAAACTACACCAGGTGCTAGTTCAAGGTTTCTTATTATCTGGGTTGCGGCTAACTCGAAGGCTATTTCTGTTTGTAAGGTTTCTCTTTTGTGGTTTTCGCAAAAGAAAATTTTGTTTTATAATCTGAAAGCGCAATTCATCTACATATTTTATTTAATGAAAGGCTTTTTGGTTATTGAATGAAACAGGAAGTCTCACAATGGATAACGAAAGAAGAACTCTCAAGAAAAGGTCAGTTGTAGAGCAGGTTTAAGAATGTGTAACTTGCAATATTAATGGCAATATTAATGGCATTCATATTCAGTTGCTTAGTTCAGTGAGCTTTCACGAGAAGTCCATTATATTTTTGTTTGGTTTCATTAAAAGTGGCACACATAATGTGACATGCAACTCACGATGCTATGCGATGCATTAGAAGAAGCTTATCAGAACATGCCCATGGATGCACAGCAAGCGATATGCGATACATAATGCTCGACAAGCTGAACGATTTTTATAAGCTCTATGGAGTTTGCTGCACCTTTACCGTTTGAGTGACTCGCTCCATCTTTTTAGTTTGCTAAATTTTTCACTAAGATTTGATAACGCTGATTTTGAGGTACAGCGCTTATGGTTTGCATTTAAAGATGGCCTTTTTCATATGGAAGCAAAGTCGTTTTGGTCAGACCTAGTTCATGCCCGCACAGCTTTGCAGATGCTGCAATGATTAGCCTGTGCTGCAATGAGCACCTGTCCAACTTTAGCGCTATAAAGTTTATTAAATTTTCCTACGCTAAACCAAAGAGTAGGTACAGAAGACCGCCGCACTAAGTGGACCAAAGCTTCATCTCACAAACAACTTAAGTGAAGAAAATTTACAGAGACACACGAGCATTCTGCAGTTGGTTCCAATATTAGAATCGCCTGCAGCTCACTCTTCGGACGTTATGCCTAGACGAAAAATATCACACCACCCCTTCGATGTCATCTTTCCTAGCCGCTCAGCATGGAAGAACCCTGTAATTCTTACAAGTAGCTTCCAATACATTTGGTACACTGACGGTTTAAGAACTTACAACGGTGTAGGTGCAGGGATTTTTGGTCCCAGCTTCATATTAGATAATCCCTTGGTAGCACCTACTTTTCAGCAGAGGTGTGTTTTCTGTGTTAGGAAATGCATAAGAAGAAACCTCCGAAGAAATATGCTAAGATCATTCCTATACCAAAAAATAAAAATCAGTGCCGACCAATAGCCATGTTGCCCTTCCTATCAAAAGTATTCGAAAGCATTATAAGCTCACAGATGCGAGAAGCGAGATTATCTGAATAGGAAAAACCTTATTTGTCCCAATCAATCCGGTTTCCGTCCCAAACATAGCTGTACAACACCCATAGTAAATGTAGTGGAAAAAATTAGACAATCTGTTGATAAGGACCATGTAGCTTTCCTCAATCTCCTGCACTTTTCCAAAGCTTTGGATCCACCATTGTGTTCTATGTAGTAAACTTAGCGATAAGTGTCAAATTGATTCATCGGCTGTAAGACTTGTTTTCTCGTATCTTAGCTCTAGATCCCAAGCTGCTGTTTCTGACAACCAAACTTCGACCTTCCTTCAACCAAGCAGAAGGGTTCCGCAGGGATCTATTTTGGGTCCATTACGGTTTTCTTTATGTATATCAATGAACTTCCGCTGTTAAGTTTCAATTCATCTACCCTTATGTATGCCGATGATGTACAACTTCGTTATAGCTGCTCATTGAGCTTGATTGAAAATGGAATTGGGGATGTCAACGAAGATCTTAGTATTATTCTGGATCGGTCACTCGAGATCGAACGAGCTCTGCTTAGATACGTCAAAATTCAAATGTTTGATCATTTCCAGAAAATCCAGCAGAGTCTACGGCGAACTACTTTTGCTATGGGCCACTCAAAGAATTACTCTTATTAAAACAAGGATGATTCTTGCTAAATCACTGCTTATACCATTACTGATATTTGGATGTGAAATTATCGACTATTGTGATTTCGAGCATATGATATACGCTACTTCTATCTTATATCCAATCGACAGCTCCTTATTCACGTTATTCGGTTGTGCAATATCCTTCCCCGAGCGTTAAGGTTCACAAGCTGTACTAATCGGTTTAAGGTAAGGCTAAGGGAATATTTTCAATTCATAAAAAAGTATTACATTATAGTGTGTTAATTATTTTTTTTTTTAATATTATTATTTCTTTATTTACTATCTAGAATTTCTCTCTCAATTTTTATTTAAAGTATTGTATACCGAAGATATACACTATAAGAGATATTGTATCTTACTGTGTGAGTCTATATAAGAATCAATAAATACTAAATGCTAAAGACCACGCATTCTTATTTGCTCTGACAGTTAGGCATCCCTAAAGACATTGTTCCCAACCAATATTGAATCCAAACTAGTTTGGAACTGCCTGATATGTCTGTCTCAATTAGCCACCCACAATGGAATCACTATTTCCTGGATGCCCGGACATGAAGGTGTACAGGGTAACAAAGAGGCTGACTAGCTAGACTTGGTTCTCAGTTCCAATTTAAAGGTGGTCTCTCAATCAGTAACATTAAACATGAACTGGTTACCTGAGAACGGTATAACATGATCCACACCTGGAACAACTCTGCTACCCACAGCCAGTCAAAACTTTTCATCGACTTATTTCAAAGACGTATGAAAGAAAATCTTGACATGAGCAAACGTGACGCAAAGCAACTTACGGACTTCTACACCGGGCACTGCTCGCACAAGTGCCAAGAAGACACCAACCGTCTCTGCCTCGAAGTCATAGAAACAACTAAACACATTAGTTGTGACATGTGAATGCCATGTAATAGCCAGATTCAGGCTTAAACTATTCAAAAAAGGATTCACTAGTCCCATTGACATCAGAAACATTTCTTCTTCGAATATTCTTAGGTTCTTACACGACCTCAACTTTGAATAAACAACTTTACATTTTATGTGTTTAAACCTCAGGGAACAGTACAAAAGATCTTTCAGGTCGACGTGCTAGTAAAGATTCTGTACCTTCGCTCTACCAAAATAAAAAAAATCGTTTGTGTGGCGACCGTGGGGCAATGGTTTTGTCGCGTGTCTACGTATATGCTTATTTCGTTAGAGGTGTTCGAATCACTGAAACCTCAAGAAAATGAAAATGTCCGTCTATAAGTATCCTGTTTTCCGGGGATTTGACAAACCTTTCGATATTAATTTCATTCCCAAAAAGGCTTCCTCGATTAGCAGTTCGGAATCGGAGAAAAATTAAGGTCACTTTCATTCCCTCGCAATGTAGGTAGTGCTTGAAAGTCTCAGCTCTGTTGCGTCACCCTAATTATGTTTTATATTTATAGTCGTTTCTTGACTCAGTTTTGCTTTACCACGAATTGGACCAATTGGAAGTTGATGTTTTCACCTCCCAAATCTGTGGTTTCGGCCAACATTTCAGTGACATCTTAATCGTCCAGTATTTTCTCAAATCGGTTTGGTGAGTGTCATGCTCTTCTGTAATAAAATCAGTAAAGCTTTAGCAAAAAGAGGTTTATATTCGTATTAAAAAAGCCTAAAAACAAAATAAATAAAAATCGGCCAATCTAATTATCCTTACGATCTATATTCACGTCAGAAAACTGTATTGGTCTCCCCCATGCCCTCACAAGGCATGGTTGTGAGATATTTTGGTTTGATGATTCCAAAATAATAAAAGCTCTTCGGCTCCGAAAAATTTGTTTGAGGGAAAGAATTTAAAACCCTTGCCCAAAGCCTAGTTTTTGATTTCGGTGCATTAATTTTAAATCTCCACAAAGCATCCAAGTTATGGCTCAATGTAATGCAGATCCCTAGAACCCAGAGGGTAATCGTCATAAGCCTAGCCAAGACGGTTAAGAAATATGTTCATCGAACTCCTACAGCTCCCTACATTGCTTATTATAGCAGCGAAAAGAAGCGGTGATAAATTGGAACCTTACTGGAGTCTATTTCGGGTGACAACTTCTTCAGGTATGTTACTCAACCGCTTAGCTTTCCATATGAGCCCTGGTTGAAGTTTACAAAATTCGGTCGAAGTCATGTTAATTACGGATTTGAGCTCGAGGTTTTTCTATACAACGATCCAAGGTTTGTTTAAAAGAGTGAAGGACAGAATTAGAACAGAGACTTCTTCGACATTTTGCTATAAATCAGGCTATGGTTCTGCCAAAAACCACTAATCCGATCGTGCATTATGGTACGTTGACCTTAAAATGCGTCGGCAAACCTCCCGCTTTTGTATTGCTCCATATCTGAAGCAAATCAAATGCAGATTTTGTTGTATCAGGAGTGTTTTCGTCTAAGCGATTTAGTTTTTAAAAAACTATATATAAGTCAAAATCAGTGGAATGTCTTACGGTTCAGTATTTGTCCCGATTTTGTCTCTAGTACTTTCCGAAAACTTAAATTTTTCAAATTTGGTTATTAAAACCCCGTTCAGCAAGATGCTGGTATTATTTTTTCTCCCATGAGCTAATACTTAGTTCAATATTTTCCTCATATTCTTCAAAAGCCATAAAAGGGGGAGAGGGGCTCTTCAATATGGCGTTCCATGAAACGCAGTACCTTCCAAATACTACTACACTTTTTTTCTCCTTCACATTCATGCCAATAATCAACTCAATGAACGTCAGCTTTGGTCACAAGTTCGTCACAAGATGGATTCAAACAACATGGTTTATCCGCGAATTCTCTTGTCATAATATTATAACTACCACACAGTATATCCATCCGTTTCAATGTTTCCATTTAATCCAGTTAAATTATCGATCAAAATTTTCTGAGTTCAAAGCAAATAAATAATAATATGCAATTCAATTAATTATTGCGTATCTTGTTTGAGTTTCCCACAGACAAAAGCATACATGTTGTGGGTTCGGTGCAAGCATTTCACATCTCTAAATCATAATGTTTTCACATTGGTCTCAGAATGTTTGCGCTTTGCAATTTATGTGTGTCTGTGTCGTTTACGGTTTTCTTTTAGTGCTTCTGTGGTGACGATTGTATATGTAGGAGAGGAGTAGGTACATGTGAGTGCGGAATATTTGACAAATCAATAAAATCATCAGACAAACCAGAAACACTCCTCATTTGTAAACCTCTCTCTTCATGACAAAACTTGTACTGCATATTTGCCACAGAAAGAGGGGGAAGCTGGATTCCAAAATAAACATCAGTTATGTCGGAGCAACTTTTGGAGTTTCCGATACTTGGGGATTGAGTGCATACAAATACAATGAGGTAAACAAGTTGACATCCGCCACGCTTCAGGATGACAAAGTTAGCATTTAAAACATGGTTTACAGACAGAATGGGGAATCTACAAAAAGACAGATGAAAAATTTAATGAAAACTCGACCGAGTAATCCTAATCCTAACTTCCTAACTATAATATTATAAATGTGAAAGTCCCTCTGTCTGTCCGGCTTTCTATGTTACCATCTCACTACCAAAGTGATTGATATGAAATTTTGTACAGAGATAGTCTAGAACCAGAGGAAGGACATAGGCTATATATTTTTTCCCTAAATTCCCACGGGAACGGGAACGTATACGGGAATTTAGAAACTACAACACCGATTTCAAACATTTTTCCGCCGATGAATGCCTTACTATCCCAAAGTAACATAAACTTTAATTCATCCACATATTCCTACGGGAACGGGAGTCCTTACTAATATAATAAGTGTGAATGAAGCTCTGTCTGTCCGTCGTTCTATGTTACCATCTTCCGCCCAAACTAATAAACCGATTTAAATGAAATTTTGTACAAAGATTGCTCAGAACCTAAGAAAGGACATAGGCTACATATTTTATCCCTATATTCCCACGGAATCGGGAACGTATACGGGAAGTTAGAACATACAACACCAATTTCAAAAATTTTTCCACCGTTAGAATGCTACACTATTCCTGAGTAACATAAACTTTAATTCATCCACATATTCCTACGGGAACGGGAGTCCTTACTAATATAATAAGTGTGAAAGTAGTTCTGTTTGTCCGTCGTTCTATGTTACCATTTAACGCCCAAACTATTAAACCGATTTAAATGAAATTTTTTACAAAGATTGTTCAGAACCTGAGGAAGGACATAGGCTATATATTTTTTTTCCTATATTCCCACGGGAGCAGAAAAGTTTACGGAAACTTAGACACTACAGCACCGATTTAAAAAACTCTTCCACCGTTGGAACGCTCCATAATCCCCGAGCAACACTAACTTTTACTCATCCCCATATTCCTTACGGGAACGGTCACCATATTTCCACGGGAACGGAGTCTTTACTAAAATTATAAGTACGAAGTTAAATCTGTCTATCTATTTCCCTTTGTTACCATTAGCCACTCAAACTATTGAACCTATTTATATGAATTTTGGTACAGAGACAGTCTAGAACCTGAGGATGGACAAATATGTTAAGCAATATGTTTTATTCGTGTATTCCCATGGGAACGGGAACTTGGAATTTTCAAAAAATGTCCACTGTTAGAATACTACACTATTTTCGAGTAATATAAGCTATACGTCATCCTCCGGAAACGGCCCTCATATTCCTACGGGAATGGAAGACTTTAGTAACAGTATGAATCCGAAATTAACTCTGTCTGTCTGTTTTTCTTTGTTTATATTTACCGCCCAAACTATTGAACCTACTTATATGAATTCTGGTACAGAGACAGCCTAGAACCCGAAGATGGACATCCTTACTAATATTACAAATTTAAAACGTTTTGATTCTCCGTTTTCCTTTAATTCCCATTGATTGGTCATTATAAATAAGTCTCCGGCGCTTTTAGTTGCAGGTGTTTGTTTAGAAAAAAAATCCCATGTCAACTTTATGTGGCAGGATCACGTGTATCAATCCCACAAAACCTTTTTATTTCGCAAAAAATGGAAAAAATTAGAACGTCGTGTGCAAACATATACTTAAATAAAAAAAAATAACAATCGTTTACTAAAACGCATGAATGTGTCTTATTTCCAAAATAAGTAACCTAAAAAATAAGAATGCTGACGAAAGCCACTATTCCACGCGGACGAAGTCGCGGGTACAGCTAGTGTAATATAATAATAAATCAAGTCTGCTTAAAGCTGCATATAAGGCTGGATCATGAGGTAAATAGCCCTACCACAAGTTCCGTCTTCGTAACAATTTAAGACTACGAATGCCAAACAGTAAGGACTAAAACATTTTTCTTGATGATGTTTCGGAACAGATGCTTAGACCATTTTTATAATTTTATCAACAAGTTCCGTACCAAAACATTCACTACAAGGGTAATGCTTCATTTTTGGCATTCGTAGTCCAAAATTGTTACGACGGGGCATTGTGATAGGGGCCATAAGCTAAGCGTTCGCGTGATGTGAAAGCGTACAATTTGCTAGGAAATAAATAGAATAATAGGCCTAGCGCCTTTCTCACAACTATGCCTTCTGAGGGAATGGATGGGACCTATACAATTTTCTGCCGGTTCCGAACGTCTAATCGAGAAAGCGCTTTTCATGTCAATGAATTTACTAAGGAGAAAAACGCATTGTGATTTGAACTTTTTTGATGTTACAATAGGAATAGACGATAGACGATTGAACGACAAACATCTAAGAAGTAACTTTATATAGGTTGATTTTGCGTAAGTAAAAGGCATGAATAGTGTTTTTTGGAAAACAATTCAAAGTAAAAACTGCAACAAAATGAATGGCACAGTTGCCCCATCACGATCTTAAACGTCATATAGAATACTAGAAGCTTCCGTTTTCATTCCTGACTATTCTGATCACAAGATTCTAGCGTCAAAAGATTGCATTAAAGATGATGTTTGAGATAACACATGAACTTCTATAGCACCTAATCCTACGATGTTCGTACGTACAACGCGTCGCGCTGGCTGGCTGCTTAATCGCGTTCTACTCGTAGATAACCATCAGGGCTAGACTTATGATTTACTATCTAACAACATCCGTGTAAAAATATCCTTTTGCGCTTTTCATATTATACAAGTTTATTTGGAATATGCTGTTGTGAATGGACACAATTTTTGAGATCAAATTAAGTTCAATAGTTGAAGTTTAACTTCTATTGGTGCTTTTGAATAAAATCATTTAAGGACATTTTCAACAAACCGCGCACACCGACAGCCAAAAAGCGAAGTCATGAAGGAAAACCTACAGCCCTAAAGCGACGTACTGACGGCACACCAACAGCCAAATTATGTTAACTATCATTAAAAAAAATTAAAAAGCGGAATAAAAATATTTCAAAAAGTTCCTTTCCTTCACATAGCTATGTACAGTAGTGGATGGGATTGTGACAATTTGCCATACAACTAAAATAAATAAATAAAAATAAACTTTGATGTAGTAACGATATTTTAACTGGGACACGATTTTTCACTCCAATCACTTCACACATCTTCTCGGGTCGACACTGTCTTGATTACTACAAAAATGTTATGTCTCAACATTTAGAGGGAGAAAGAGAGAGAGAGATAAGACGAGTCTAGTCCATTCGTTAGATGACTAAAAGCCAAATTATTAGTCATCTAACGAATTCTTTCATATCAAGCATACTGCATACCAAAATATACAGCTTTACGCAGCAAATTTCGGTCTGGGCTCTAGGGTCTTTCTATACATGCCCACGGAAAATCGATGCCCAAAAAACAAAGAACGCAAAAGTCATAAGGCAAAAGGAGATCTGAAACGTGTAATTTTTTTACTCCCCGCTCATGAAAACAATTCGAAAAACAAAAATATACTTCTTTTGTCCTTCAAATACCCCACTTAAAGAACAAAGACATGCTTTCTAACCTGATCGGCATGAACATTGAACAAGTAAAGTTGAAGAAACGATTTTGGTACATACGAATTTGGGAAATTTTCTTCAATGAATAACCAAAGTCCTTCAATCAATGTTGGGGCCTAAAAGAAATGACTTGGGGAATACCCAGCGTATTCATCTGAGCCTGATTGGGTCCCGAAAGGGAACACCGAAATGGGCGCCAGTTGGTCCCCAATCAGGAAAACCCACCGCAAATACAAACATTTTTTGTCATTTCTTCCCAATTGGGATCGGAGTAGGGCCGAAGTGGGAAGCTCCAAATATGTTATTTATAAGTATGTCCATATAGTTCTCTTTAAATCATTTAACTTTAAACGCGTTTTATAGAAGGTAGTGTTTTATAGAATTGTTGGCATGATTTTAACGGAACTATCGAAACATTGGAGATCTCAAAATTGTTTCGTAATCTTAAAACATTTCATTTTTTCAAAAAAAAAAAAAAAAATTAACTAGAAAAAAGGGTAGGAAACAAAACCTTTTTTCAGATCGCTGGCATTTTGTTAAATTTGTAAGAAGCTAAAAATACGATTGTTTTTATGTTAAGGCTCTGAAGCTGAGACATCGTGCCATGAAGACTATTATGTCTCTCCGACAAAGTCGACTCAAAGACGCGTCAAGGCCAATATGACGAAAAAAATAGAAAAATAAAAATGTATCTGTATACATAAAAATGTTTCCTATATCCCTTGGTCAGGAGAAGGTTCTCATGACAGAAAATAACTTTTCTTATTAGGCTAGAATAAAGGCAAGCAAAAAATGTCCTCCGACTCAAATTGGTGTTAGATCTCAGGCGAGATGGATCTAGAGCTCTATTTATCTATCTATTCCAATCAAGAAAGTGGTTATCTTGATACCACTGAACCAGGTGAGGTTGCAGTTGGTAATGCTATTATGTCCCATTATGGGTCCTTAGAGTTAAATTCACCTCCAATTATTATATATTCAAAACCTAGCAGTTCAGTTAAAAGGACATTAAGTGCCACTGTCAGAGCTGGCCCGGTGTTGCAAGGTATATAAATGGAGGCAGTAGCTAAAGATTTTCTTAAATGGCGCAGATATTCCCACAGGAACGGGGTTCGGAACGGAAAATTAGAAATTACTGGACAGATTTATAAAATTCTTTCAGTATTAGGGGTGCTACACTATCCCCCTACATCAGTCGGTTCCACTATCTTCATCTCTATGATCTCAAGTGAACAGAAACGGCAACGAGAACGGAAACCTTAAAGTTACTTGACCGATTTCAAAAACTCTTTCAACTCTACGATGTTAGATTTCATGGGAACGCAAAATTCCTACAGGAACGGGGCTGGGAACGGAAGCTTTGAAACTACTGGACAAAAATGCTTTCAGCACTGGGATGCCCCATATTCCAACGGAAGCAGAAGAACAAAAACGGGAACGTTAAAACTACAAACCCGAGCAACGCCGCGCCGGGCGTCTCAGCTAGTTACATATTTATATTTAAATAAAGTACAAAATAAAATACATTTATAAAAAAAATTGTTGTAATATCATGTGCAGTTTTTTCGTAATCCATCTTCAAAAATACGCCCGAAATTTAGGTGCGAAGGTAGACAACCCGCTTAAGTATCTGAAACAACTCGCATATTATACTCAATTAAACTCATTGGTTGTAGCATGAAGTGGTAGTATATATTTAGTTACGAAAGATCGTATAAAACACCTGCATAAGGTACTGCTTGTGTCTGTTCAAAAATTAATTCAAATCGTGTTTACTACAAAAATAAAAACGTTTTTGGCACCAGCACAACTTGAATTTCGGACCCTTTCCCATTCCTTATTCATTGCACCATGAAAGCCTTGGTTTGACAAAGAATCAACCGTATTCTTTGGGCTTACCACCCACCCACAACGCCCATAAGACAATTTTGCTTTAATAACTCTCAAGCCAAGCCTTTTTTTTTGAAACCAATGAATAGCTTTGATTTTCACTGGAAACTTCAATGACTCCTTGTGTTACTTTCATCCAAATTCATGCTGAAGGATATGAAAAGCATTTTTACACAGTACAGAATTTCAAGAAGCCAATATACAAAGCACAGTTTATATGTGAAAACATTCTTGCACCACTCAGTGTAGCCATTATGTCCTTTCTTTTTCGTCAGAGTTGCACTCACCACATAAACCATCCTGGTAAATTTATCCTTTCCCTAGTAAGTATAAGTGCCTTTCGATTGTCGTGGTAATTTCAAGCGGATTCAATGAAATTTCTCTTGCGAGAGCCATTATTTCTTACATTTCCCATTACTACAATCTACATCTCGAGGATTTTGACATTTTTCAATGCTTTAAAACTCTATCTCAGTCTCAGGTGTTGCTTTGCCGATGCATTGTAATTCTCAAGGTACTTTCTCAGCATTTGATGAACTAAACACTCTTTAGAGATCAAGTATTCACCACACTCTTCTAGTCTTAGTTACCAACCAGTTGTTGTTGAGTGTTGGTTGCTTCGTTTGAGCATTGCATTCACAATTTATTCTCGGAAGATCCAGCTCACATTTGAGAATGAGCTTTTAAAAACCACACATACACTCCAATGGAAAAAGGGATTTTTGTATTTTAATGAAGACTCTGATTAATGAAGATGGGCTTTGACAATGTACCTGCACATATACATCTTCAAAATGGTTGAAAACGAACAAAAATTCGGTATGCCTGCAAGAATGATGCGGGTTTTTCATCAACAATTCAACATATGCATGAGAGAAACAGTTGTCGCATGGGACTTTTTTTCCTGGCAGAATATAAATTATTTAAAGGCTATAAGCCAACCCTGACACATTGTGTATTTGAATTTTTGAGTGATTTCTGTTTGTAAAAGAGAAAATGTAAATGACTTCCATCTTTAGCATAAGCACAATAAACGATGATGTCCACAACAACTCTTGAGGATGGTTAAGGCGAATAAACTTGTATCCCATAAATCGTTGCTTTTAAATATTTCCTTTTTAGATTATTCTGACTTTTAAGAAATGGTTTGACTTGAAAGTTATTTCTTTTTGATATTTATTCATTCCACTCCCTAAATTTTAAATCAGTTTGCCCTTTTTAAGAAACAGTGCGTTTCAAGAATCAAAATGTAAAGAAAGACACCTAACAACGCTTTGTATTGATTTAAATTGAATTTAAGGACACAGAAATAGGATGAAAGCCGAATTTAAGCAACCAGACAATGAAAGAATGTTCCATTGTACGATACTTAGTCAATCAATTCGTTGGCATTTATTTGCTGCGTTTCTATTTATATGCTTTGCTATCCCGATAACTTTGTTTTGTGTTGAATAACGGTCTTAAATATTTCTGATTCAACTTAAGCTAAGCTTTTTACTTTGAACATCAAATAAACAATAGCAACGTAAGCCTATTTTGCAAAAAAAAAAAAAAAAATTTGTTCAAAGCGATAAAAACAATTGGATTACTTTGTTCATCTTGCAAAGTCTTTCAAAATCCCGTTCGATTACTCAAGCTCATAATTTCCTACTTCAAGAAAAAGTTTCTTCAAATTGTGTATCCTTTTCATGTTCCAATTTCCTTTACATGAAATAGCAGAACAAGATATGAACTGAAAATTGTTGGCTAACAGAAACAGGGGTTGTAAGGCGATAGTTGCAGATTGCAGCTATTCAACAAAAGTCGAAGTGAACACTTTCAGCTGTCCATATTTAATGAAAACAGGAGTTATAAAGTCGGAATCATGATTATGATACCAAAAAAGAAAAAAAAAACATGAACGCTCACTTTTGTACCAGGTGTTTGTTTGTGGCAAGCCATACTTCGATGTAATGTTTTCGATTCAGCAACTGTGTGGGTCACAGATCTCAGATGGGCCCAGTTGTAAAGGATGCTTTAAGAATTTTTTTTTTTAAATTCGTTGTTCAACGTTATTCAACGTTATGAGGACTTGCAAGTAATTATATGGTTTTCTTCCAAAGAGGTAGAATTGGAACTTTGTTATATATTTTTTGCAATTGAAATAACAAATGATTGAGAATATTATTTTATAAATCAGGTAGCTGCTCTTTTGACAAACGACAGACGACAGACGACAGACGACAAGCAATATTTTAATTTCGATTCTTGGGAAATATAGTTGATTTTGATTGAAAATCAAGATATTATCCCTTATTATGATTGGCTGACAGAGTATCTTCAAAACAGAACATTTTGTGTTATAATCAAAGATGCTGTGAGTGAGAAAAAAGTGATGAGATATGGAGTTCCGCAGGTATCCAAAAGGGCCCAATTTTGTTTGTGTTATACACTTACGAATTGCTACGACTTTTCAAACAGAGTATTCCTTTCGCTGATGATACGGCTTTTGTCGTTCGCCATAGTTCTCTTGATACGGCAACAAAGATAATTCAAGAAGAATTTAACTTGGCAGTTAGATGGTGTCACGACAACGGCTTGGTAATGAATGCGTCAAAAACAAAAATGATGCACATCAGAAGTCCGCAGTTCAAGACGACAAATCAAAGGATTTATTTACAAAACAATGACTGCCCCAAAACGCAAAAGGAATGCATCGAAAGCTACAAGTATCTGGGAGTAGTAATACACAGTCACTTTGTATGGGATAAGCACATAGACAAATTGAGGGTGGTTCTAAAGAAAGCGATGTTTGCTTTATCTCATCTAAAATACCACATTAACCACGATGTTTTAAAACTAGTTTATTACTCATTGATGGAATCAAGGATATGATATGGTATACTTGCTTGGGATAATGCAGCTAAGACCCACATAACGAAAATTCAAAAACTCCAAAATGCAGCTATAAAACAAATGAACAACAACTATCGACCAACATATGACATACTTTTTAAGCCACTACAAGTTGAAGATATTTTCAAGATGACGACCATAATAGAATACTTTGATGACAACCGATTTAAACAACAAATTCAATACCAGAAGACGTGCACTAGTCCCTTGTGTATTTCTTACAACCATGCCTTGTAAGGGAATGGAACCCCAAGTACTATTTTTGGAGCTGCAAGATTTAAATATGCTTTAGAAAAGCTTTAAAAGAGTGAAGTCTGTGGCTACTGCTCTATTTTGAACTTTATTGCAGCTTGTGGCAATTTTTAGGTTATTTAATGCTCTTAATGTGTGCCTTACAACATCTCCAAACTCTTAAGCCTTATAAGGCTAGTTGCTCTATAAAAATGCTTTATAACAACCTTTATCGCAACATTCTACGAGCCTTACTTATTTTAAATCTCTTTGCTTTACAAAGGCATTATATCTGATTTAGAGCTGTACTTAGAGCTAATCGAGAGCTTAACGCTTTAAAGTAGATGTAGTAGGAGCTCTAAAGGAGATGTTTTTTTTTGCGTCATTAAAATGATGTTTTGGTAGAAAATACCAATTTTCATACCAATTTCTCTATACAATTTTTTTGATTTTGTTTTTATTTATTACTAAAACTTAAATATTTCTAGGACCCGTTGTAAATTTTCGAAGTGCAACATCTATATTTTTGATGAAAATAGAGTGGCACATGAAATCATTAGGTACTCAACATTGTCTTTATCGTGTTATTTAATATTTCACCGTCACGATAATATGTTTCGTAGTGGTTTTTCTGTTCGAACATTTTCTCCCTCAAGATTTATGAGTGTATGCTTGAAAAGTTATTTATTGCAAAGTTCTAATACCAGCAAACTGTTTTCATTGTTTTCATTAGTATTATAATTTTTTCACTCACACTTAAGTAAATCTTTTTTATATTTCCATTTTACAGCAAAATGTGATACAACTAGCTTTTGAAAATCTTTAATAGAGCAGAAAGTGCTCTAAATCAAAACGCTAATGTCATTTTGTTTCTATTGTAGAGCATGCAGGCATTCTAGCATCATATTTAGAGCTCTATTCGTGCATTTCAATGCCACGAAAGTAGCTTTTAAGCAGCAATATAACGGTGATAACGCTTGGACTAATGCTACTGCAGACTACAATCGCTATACAAGAAGTGATATGGAGCTGATTCTAGCTCTCAAAGTCGAAAAAAATGCTCTTAATAAGTGTTATTTCAGCTTTAGAAACGCTTACAGAGCCACATGAATTTAATTCGGCCAGTTAATCCAGCTTTTTAAGCGCTGCAAGAGCTAATATAGAACAAAAATTGTTTCCAATGGTTTCCACAAACTTTTTGTCCTTTTTTTAATTTGAGTTCGCATACTTAAGTTTTGAGACATTGCATGTTATCAAACAGTCGCCAATATGATTGGAACTTCTTCTTCCACTCTAAAAATATAATTTTAAGGTTCTTTTCATCAAATCAAATGTATTCGAATTTGTCACCTAGCAGAGAGGTCTGTTTTATTGAATTGATTGAATCCATTCTTTTGTTTTCGAACAAGTTTAATATTTTTTGTTTTCAATCGTAGAATCAATGAATCAGCTAACTTTAAATCGTAAATCGTTTTTCGTTTGTAACAAAACCGCCGCGGAAGTAAACGGAGCATTGTTTTTGACCTGTCTACGTAAGTAAACGGAGATTATTTTTCGACCGACTCAACGAACAAGCTTTGTATTTTGTTTCAGCTTTTAGGTGATGAGTACAATTAAACGCAAAAGGTGATGAATAGCAGAGGATTGGGTTGCTAACTAGGATATTGGGGTGGAAACCCTCACTGAATTATTTGGATGTAGTTCAGTGGGAGGTTAAAGACAGTGCCCAGTTTTTTTTTTTTTTTTTGGAAAATAACTAACCATAGGTTTCTGAACCGGTCTCTGAAAAGGTATAGTAGAGAAAGCATATTTACCAGGGCTGCCGTTGGTGTTGTTTTCGTGGTTGAGCCAATGCATGCAAGCCTTTGAGTTTTGGCTCTGGTCTTGAGGTTTAATACGCCTTCTCTAATGATGGCCACCATAAAAAACAGGCGAATGTGAAGTTAAATGGTAAACTGCGATTATTATGGACGTGAACATCCAGTGAATAGTTTTGGTAGGTTTTTATGTCCCCATTATTTCCCAAAAATGATGCTGGAAGTTTTGAAGGCGATTTCAATTTTTCTTCCTCTTTCTTTTAAATTTTATGATCAGTTGGGTTTAGGACAATTCCAAGATATTTCGCAGCACCAAATCAATTCTACAATTTGATCTCTTTTTTTTTTGTCATACTAAGCACAAAACTCAACAAAAGCGACTTGCAATTTTCGCAGCGAAAAAGTCACCTGTCAAATTATTATTTTTGCGTAGCACTATATGAGAGCGTCCTCACTGAAGCGACACCAACGACGCGACGTAGACGTTGCCTTCTTTTCCACTTTCAGTTTTCTTAACGAAAACGTCATGTTTCTGCAGCTGCCACACCTGAAAAATCACTTACGGCCTTTGTAGGTTCAAGTCTCAGAGAGATAAAAAAAATGTTTTTGACGGGTTCGCGAGGAATTGGCAAGTCCTTCGTTCAGTCGTTCGGGGTCCACTTAAATCGTAGGTCCTGGAAATGGGTAAAGGACCTAGATTTTCATAGCTTTGCTGCGCCACCCTTTTATTTATTCATAAGAATAAAGTTGCCATACTCGTGTTGTTGTGGCTGGCATGTCAGCTTGATTCACGGGAGTTCGAAGTTGGAGTCCTAGAGACAGTATGAAAGGCGATTTCTCACCAATCCGTTCATAATGGGTGTAAGATTGTAGGTTCCCAAAATGCGGCAGCCCCGGAGCTATTCCAGCTTTGCGGCGTAGCCTATTTATTTATTTTTATAAAAATAGGTCATGTTAAGCAGAGCAAAATAAATCCACATAAGTTATGGCTGTAGTTACTCCAAATGAAATATTTGACCATAACCCTCCAGAAGCTGACTAAGAAGGTTTAGAAATAGTTACGAAAACCCCATAATAAAATACATAGTGCAGCCTCATATTCCATACCAATTGATGACTGTCCACGCTGCTCCCAAAATAAATCATTGTCAGTGAGTATTCCTTTTGAAAGAAGAATTCATTTTTAAACAAACCATAACTTATTGACTTTTAATTGCAATCAGCCGTTATAACATTTCCCATTTTATAACTGGATTTATTTATTATAAAAAACAGCCCCTGCTTTAAATGCAAACATAATAATTATTCCTTTTCATTACCATTTCACACACAAGCAGCTTCCTTACTGTTTGTGTAGAGGCTAAGAGCCTACATACTGCAAAATCCCGTAGGGATTAAAGTCCAAATTCATCATTTTCCTACCCCGAAATGAATTGGAAATTTTTTTCTTGTTTATTTTCTGAAACATCAAATATTTTTTTCAATAGCTAGGTAGATACGTAGGACGAATATCCTTTGTAGTGCCAAGTCCATTACGCAACCCTGACCTCAATTTGTATGGTTTATTACAAGGGATAAAGAAAACTCAAATCTACCGACTACCGACCCATTCTTCACTTTTGATTTTCCCTAATATAATCATCAAGAAATATCACGAGACTGAGTTTTTATTTCATAAACCAATAGACCGAGTTGAGATTTAACATTTAAATTGAGCCTTGGGACTTGGGTCTGGCTCTCTGCCTTGACCCAGCTCAAGTAAATTTGATTTCAAAGAAGAGCATCATGCTTTTACTTTTATTTTTGGCAAATATAATTCTAAGCAATAAAATCCGTTTCCCATGAAATCATCACCCGTAAAAATTAATTCCGAGTGAATTTCCTTCGTTTCTTTATATATATTTGTCTCTCTCTTCTTTCTCTCCCGCTCTCTCTTTCGATATGCCGATGCCGATGGATAATGCGTCCTTGTAGATTCATTCAATTTAGTTTTTTTGGTCGTTTTGCTCCAGTAGCAATAAAAATATTTCAAGATTAATACAACAAAGAGTAAACACGAGAATGGCCAAAGAATAGACAAGGGAGACAAAAAAAAAGAAGAAGACAAAAATGACACCACTGCCAAAACAAACACAAAGCAGAAATTCGATCCTAAGAAAGGGCCAAGAAGATTATCGCACGACATTTTTGGTAAGCGGTCAAAGCTTGGTTGTCTTATTTTGCAGGGCTTTAGGACTTTGTATCCTTTGCCTAATAACCTAGACAAAGTCTGTTGTTGATAGTATCACAGGCAAAGGCTTGTTTTTCAATACAAAAACAAAAAGGTTTTCAATCAGACGGTCCCTAGTTCCCAGTCAGTCAAGTGGAATAAAAGGATTTTGAATTCAAAACAAAAGACTTCGAATGACAATGTATGATGAAGAAAAAAAAGGAAACCTCACCGTTTTCTTTTGGGTAAAAATGAAAATTCAGATCTTAAATTCTTATACCCACTGAAAGAGCTCAGCTTCTTAAATTTAATTGACAGGAAAAGAGGTGACGTTATGCTTGAATTTATTATTTAGGAGAGCTTATGGCAGCTGTATATGGAGATCGTTCTAAATGGTGACTGGTGAAGCATGAAACGAATCTATCCCGATGTGTGTCTTAACCAACAGTGCGAATTATTACGAGTTTTAGTAAAGAATCTTTGTATTTTACTTGCCAAAAATTGTTTGCTTAAGTTTTCATTAAAGTTGGAATGGTTATCATTACGAGAGTATGCTGAAATATTGGGACTCATTTGCACAGAAAAGATAAATTTAAACCAGGATAACCATAATGGTTAGTTAATTTACGATTATAAAAAAGTCCCGAATAAAAAAGAAGTTAAGGCCAATATAGGGGAGCTAGTTTAGGTAGACCGAGTAAGTTAGTCGAGACGGTTCAGATGGCAGTGTACCTCCCATTACAACTGGAAATACTTCTTTTTTTGCAGGGTGTCTCGTAATTCGTGTTACATACTTTGGCATATGATTCTTGGTCAAATTCTAAGAAAAAAAATGTTCTTCAATAGAGTCCACTTCTCAATCTTGACACCACTTTTCGACGATTCAAAACAAAGACTAACTTTAGTGTAAAATTCGGTTTCCCTGTCAATACTGACGGTAGAAACCAGATTTTTGACTGTCATTTAGTAGAAAAAATAATTTAATAAATAAAAATCTGCATTTGAATTGGTATCATATATATTTTTAGGGTTGCCAGATTTTCAAATTTAAATGGTATTTAAGTTTTCTCCTTCGAATCCCAAAAGAGGCGAAAATGTTTTTCCAAAGGGTATCGCCTTTCGCGAAGAATTGGCAATTCCTTCGATAGTAAATTCATTCCCATGAAAAGCGCTTTCGCAATTAGCCGTATCGAACCGGTAGATAATTGTAGGTGCCCTCCATTCCCTCACAAGGCATGGTTGTACAAAATGTGCTTGGCCCTGGGGCTTCCCGCTCTGTTGCGCCACAGTAATTATTTATATAAATTTTTATTAAAATTCTCTTCAAATTTTGTCTTTGAGGTCATTGTTTTGGGCCTGAAAATGGTAGTTCTGCTTTCAGTGAGTGTTGTTATAGAGGTCTCGGTTTTAAATTTGTGTTTGTGGTGAGATTTTTAGGTGTTGCAAGAGATGGACATATGCACTGGTTTAACATTGTTACGCTTACATCGTGGAACATCTTAATAATACAACTAAATCGTTATTTGAAATACTATCACATGCGCGCAGAAGACCGTGGAAGAAGAGATAGAAAAAAAATTAGACCAAGGAAGGAATAAAAATATGATGAAAGAGTCTGGTGATAGAACCTGATAAAGCGCGGCTGTAAATCAACGGTTATTATTCAGTGAAAGTCATTGATTTAGAAAAGTTATTTTCAAGGCTGTAATCAGTGGAAAAAAAGATTCATACACAAGAATTCCGTAAGTGGTTTGAGTTCCACGATGATGAGTGTCAAAAAAAATACGAGAAAAAATGTAACTCGATGCCTTGAAAG
Organism: Melanostoma mellinum; assembly: GCA_914767635.1. Lineage (NCBI taxonomy): Eukaryota > Metazoa > Arthropoda > Insecta > Diptera > Syrphidae > Melanostoma > Melanostoma mellinum. Next base: position 172,131,389 of record OU612058.1, read on the forward strand.
AAATGTTCTCAACTTCTTAAGAAAAAATTTGATTAAAATATGGTAACTGCATTGATGACAGAGACTCTAAAACAGTCAAAGCAATTCTCGATTTAACACGTTTCAGTTGTGAAGAGTAATGCATTGATCATGTTGAAAAAAGAAAAGGCTCGAGATTTAGAAATATAAATAAGAGCAAATAAACCTTTAAGGCTCTGGAAATAAATAACACAATACTATGGTTTGAGTATTCAGGAAAATATTGACAGTGTAAGCGAGAAGAAAAATGCCATAATGGCAGCTTATAGTCATAATTTTCCGATTGAAGAAGAACCACGACATGAAAACCGTCCAATAGGCTTTGATAGCTGGTGAAGGCTATTTCTCTAAATCAAGATCCATTAAACGAAGACTTAGCTCCATTACTGGGTGAAGAAATGAAACAGCATCTTTTACCAATATACGAAGATTTGTCCAAAGATGATTTGCTTGAGCAATGCAAATGAAAGTTACAACGCGAAATTTGGGCAATCATCAGCAAAACTTCTGCATTCTGAACTGAGAGCAGCTGAAATCTCACCATACATTGGTGCCGGTTTACTTACTGAAGGTTTAAGTTCAGTATTAAGATTGATAAACCTTCTGAATTTGACTGTTGACACTAATGCTTTAGAATTCGCTCACAGTATAAACGAGGCGCGAATACACCACAGGATCATAAGAGCCTTTTTAGAAACAAATGTTGTAATAAATACTATTTCTTGAGTGTTCCATTTAGTTCTTATCATTAAATTGAACACCTTTGTTGACATCATCTCACAAAACTAAATGTGTAATATTTGTAAAGTCAAATGTCATTCTGCATTTATTAAACTTTCCTTCTTTTCTGAACCGTCAAAGGACTTAGAAGTGTCTTTTTTGGGTAATTAATCTGCGCATTCTTCTCTAATCACAGATTTATTTCTTCAACATTCAATATGGTCGTATTGCTCGCAAGTAATGAAAACTAAAAGAAAATAAGATTTATGAAGAAGAGGAAGGACTATTGTATTAAGTGGTAGGTAAGGAAAGCTCGTAATTTTCCTGTGCTAAAACTTAAAATGCGATTATCATGGAACTGCATTTTCCAAAACTGAAAGATTGAGTGGAATTGTGTTAAAAATATACTTCCTTCAAAACTATGTTTGGAAGATTACCGATTTTTAGGCGTTTACATGAACTTCCCCCAAAATGCCCCACAGCATTTGCAAGGCAAAGTATTAATTTAAGCATTCAAAGTCTTCTCGAAAGCCCTCCAATCTCTTTGCGTCACTAAAATTACGAATATGAAAGATCTTCTATGATTCAGGACGTTACATTAAGACCATACCGATGGTGGGAAACATATCTAAAAGCATGAAATCAATAAATTGAAACAAACAATCAAGTTACTTTTTTATTCGTAATCTACGCCCAATCACAAAAGGAATTCTAATAAATGCAGAAAAGTTATCAATACATATGATGAATTTATGAGATAAATTGTCATTCAATGAAACAATACAGCAACAGAACGTCCACTTCAAATAACTTCCCCAAAACAATTCAAAGGAAAAATAACTCAACATCGATGGGAAAATTTTTTCGTACTTTAACCAACACGATAACTTTTGAGGAAATTTTTAAGAGTTAAAACACATTGCCGTACGTGATCCAGTTAACTCTCTGAAAAGTAATTCCGCATAAGTTAGGTGCAACAGCAGCTACCGGGGAACTACCTGAACCACAATAAACAAACTTTAAACTTAGAGTTTGTGAAATTTCATTGTGATATTTGTTCAGGTATGCACTCTACTACTTGCGTTGCGGTACCTGAAGAGCTAATTTTAACTATTCTGTAAAGTTGACTATCCGTTGGGGAGTAGAGTAAATGTGTTCCACAAAAAGTAATGAAGTTTTTAAGGCAAGGTTTTGAAAATAGCTAGAAGGTATTTGTCTTCTATATACACACAGACCCATTGAAAAATATATCTGCGATACATTTATTTACATATTTGGTTTTATGACTGGCATTGTGACTTGTAACTGTATTCTGTGAGGAAGGATGTCTTAAAATTATGATTGAAAGAAAATAAAATTAAAGTTCTGCAAAACTCGTATTTATTTATGTGGCATACTTTAATTGTCATCAGCGTAAAGTTTAATTAGAAAAACGACCATTTTCTGACGCTTTTATAAGTATTGTAAGGTTTGCAGTCTAAGGAGAACGATATAGGGTAGGACACTGAGCTCTAAGAACAAAGACCTTAAATGCTCAGCACTTAAGGACTCATTTACTCATTTTAAAACAAATGGAGCACATTCAATTGTTTCTGCTCTGTTCAAAGTGTTGTCATCGAGTGAGTGCAACACTTGTCACTTAAAAAATATTATTTGATGAGAATTCTCAATTTAACATTTGGGATACCACTTTTAGTTCTACTTGAGCGGATTCTATCCTTAAATCAGGAAGCCGACAATCACTTTTCAGAATCAAGAGAAATATTCATTTTGCACTATCTAATGTTATGGTTTCAGAACCCGAAGCGAAGGCCCGTGACGGTTTGAATACGAAGACAAATACCCCACACCTTAAACGACCCTGCCTTTGCTATCTTGGCTACAATGTTTCTCTGCGAAGTAAATCACATCCTTCTGCATTCAAGATCTTTAACAGCTTTAACTATTTGATCAAGTATAGTTTTAGACTTATAGACTGATGTTTAACATTACCAAAAGAGATTGCATAACAATCAACATTGAGCTTGAAAATCTGAATTTAAATGTAGACTAAAAGATAACGGCCAGAGTACAGAGCCCTGCGGTACAACATTTCCTAGAAATGTTGATGGCTCACTCCAGATTACATTTACTTGCTCATTGTTTGCTCCTTTTTAAATTGAACTCAAGCCTTTTTGAAATAAGACTAACAAAACCACCGTCAAAGAATTTGATCAGCAGAAAGACATGATCCACAATTTGAAATGATTAAGTCATATCTGTTTGCACTCTAGCTACGCATAGAATTGTATTTGTATTACACATAATATTGTATCAAGCAATCAACATAAAGCTGCATTATATGCCCATTTGACTTCAAAACATATACACTTTATTGTTACGTATTTTGACACATATATCATATTCATTTTCATTGACACAGTTCGTATTCATTTATTGTTGGGTCAAATGGGCTAGTCAGCATTATGTGGCGATTGCTGAATTAATTGTTCAGCCCTTTTGGCACACTTTTAGTAATAGCTAAGTAAGCTTTTATTTTGTATAAATAGAATTGTAAGGAATAAAGTAATGCACAGTCAAAGCCAAATCGAGTTGAGTGTACTAATTGATAATTGAAGTTATAGCTTTCTCCCACCAGAGGCAAGAGGCATAACCAAATCAAACAAGAAAATCTACAAGCAAGTATTCAGGTGAATCGCTTGAACTACTTCCACATCGTCAGAGTGAAACACTTTGGTCGATATAGTAGATCTATTGAACAATATCAAAAAGTAACATAATTTCGACTCATTGGGCCATACGCATAAAGGCTAGTAAATGCTTTTACTGGTAAATTTCTATAGTATATACTAATTTTCGTATGCATAAAACCATAGTAAATACTGGAAAAAAAGTATTAACTAGGTATCAAAGTATTTACTGGTTTCGGATGAATTAAACCAGTAAATACTTTAATCGGTATGCATAAAAACTATTCTGTTCAAGTATATACTGGAATTTTTTCAAGCTATTGAAAACCAACTTGAACATTTGCTAGTAAATACTTTTTCATGTTAAATGTCCATTTTAGTCGGCAGTTTTATATCCAAGTATTCGGTAGAATTTTTTTTTAAATGGCCTCTTTTTTAAGTGTAATCGCAGAAAAAAATTATAAGGAGCGAAGAGATTCCGGAGATAACAATTTCAAAATACTTTACTGTTTTGAAAAGGAAAACGTTGATTTATTTAAAATTTAATGAAATTAAGAAACAACTAGTTTATTTGTAATAAGAAAATAATAATATTAATAGTTATAACTATAATAATGATATAAACATTTAGGTACTCAAACTGAAAAAAAAAGTTTAAGTACTTAGTCTAGATTGTAAATATATAAGTTATATCTAGGCCGAAAGGCATTAGCAAATCTAATCAAAATCATTACAACCATGTTTTAAAAAATTGATTTTTTATTTTTTATGCTTTTTAAAGACAAAATTTAAAAACACAAATCTTAAGATCTTGCTGAAGTTTGTATTCAAAAAAAATTTGAAATAATTCAAATATGAATATCGTTTTGAAAATATTTGAAAAAACAATTTTTTTTTTTAAATTAACGAAAATTCGAAAAAAAACTAAATTTTTCAAATGTAGATACGCAATCCTTTTAAAACAATCTAGGACTTTTAAAATATGAAATTTCGTTAAAATCGTGTCAGCCATTAGTGAGAAAGTCGGTTTTGAAAAACGGTACTGTGGGGGTTACCGTTTTTAGACTTCTTCCAAAAAACATTTTTACATCATTAAAACAGCTGTTCAAAAATAACACCTCTAGTAAAATTTTATCAAAATCGTTAGATCCGTTTTTGAGAAAAAAAAGTATTATCATATCGGTTGCATGGCAAGTACCCTTTATTTCAAGACCTAGAGACCCAATAAAAAAAGTTAATTTAAATGAAAAAAACCAAAAAAGGAGAGGATCTACTACCCCTGATGAAAATATCCGAATCTTTTTGAGATAGTTTAGAGATCCAGGATTTCAAGCCGGGGTTGGAGAAGACACAGGCTTCCGTCAGAGTACTGTTTGCAGAGCTGTGCATCACGTAGCAAATTTAATCCTAACTAATATTATAAATGTGAAAGTCCCTCTGTCTGTCCGGCTTTCTATGTTACCATCTCCCGCCCAAACTAATGAACCGATTTACATGAAATTTTGTACAAAGATTGCTCAGAACCTTAGGAAGGACATAGGCTATATATTTTATCCCTATATTCCCACGGGAACGAAAACGTATACGGGAACTTAGAAACACCAACACCTATCTCAAAAATGTTTCCACTGTTAGAATGCTACACTATTCCTGAGTAACATAAACTTTAATTCATCCACATATTCTTACGGGAACGGGAGTCCTTACTAATAGATATAATAAGTGTGAAAGAAGCTCTGTCTGTCCGTCGTTCTATGTAACCATCTCCCGCCCAAACTAATAAACCGATTTAAATGAAATTTTGTACAAAGATTGCTCAGAACCTGAGGAAGGACATAGGCTTTATATTTTATACCTATATTCCCACGGGAACGGGAACGTATACGGGAACTTAGAAACTACAACACTGATTTCAAAAATGTTTCCACCGTTAAAATGCTACACTATCCCTGAGTAACATAAACTTTAATTCATCCACATATTCCTACGGGAACGGAAGTCCTTACTAATATAAGTGTGAAAGTAGCTCTGTCTGTCCGTCGTTCTTTGTTACCATCAAACTAATAAACTGATTTAAATTAAATTTTTTACAAAGATTATTCAGAACCTGAGGAAGGACATACGCTATATATTTATTCCCTATATTCCCAGGGGAGCAGGAACGTATACTTTGACACTATGGCACCGATTTCAAAAACTCTTCCATCGTTGGAATGCTCCATAATCCCCGAGCAACATAAACTTTTATTCATCCCCATATCCCTCACGGGAACGGTCACCATGTTTCCACGGGAACGGGAGTCTTTACTAATATTATAAGTCCAAAGTTAAATCTGTCTGTCTATTTCTCTTTGTTACCATTAACTGCCCAAACTATTGAACCTATTTATATGAATTTTGGTATAGAGACAGTCAAGAACCTGAGGATGGACATATATGTTATGCAATATGTTTTATCCCTGTATTCCCTTGGGAACGGGAACTTGGAAAATACAGCAGCCATTTCAAAAAATGTCCACCGTTAGAATACTGCACTATTCCCGAATTTAACTCTGTCTGTCTGTTTTTCTTTGTTTATATTTACCACCCAAACTATTGAACCGATTTATATGAATTTTGGTACAGAGATAGTCTAGAACCCGAAGATGGACATCCTTACTAATATTACAAATCCAAAATTAACTCTGTCTGTTCGTGTTTCTTTGTTACCATCTCCCGCCCAGAAAACTGATCCGATTTAAATGGAATTTAATTAAGAGATAGCCTAGAGCCTGAGGAAAGACATAGGCTTAATAAGTAATCCCTATATTTCTACGGGATCGACACCGTAAACGGGAACCTTAAGACTGCTGGGTCGATAAAAGTTCTTTCACTGCGGGGTGATTTCTGTCAAACTGTCGAAAATACATTAGACCTGAGAAGAAATGTCTATCTTGATCTTCAAATAATAATTGGCAATCGGGAATGGCTGTTTGAAAGGCGATTTCGGCGCCGACTAATGAGATAGTTAACCATATAAACTAATAAAATATGTTTGACGTATTGGGGGACGTTGGCGAATGTCTAACAAAAGACAATATTATGGACACTGACCAAGTCACATCATACCCTATAGAGTTTCTCAATTTCTTAGGATTATAAGGAGTGGCAGCAAGTTGGTGTTCCAGTGCCAAAAATGAGTAATCCAGAATTGTACACAGCTACAAATTACACATCTGGGATGCGGCATTAATAAAGACTGGAACGAAAAAAGGAGAAAACGTTTCGATTCCCCGTTTTCCTTTAATTCCCACTGATTGGACATTATAAATAAGGCTCAGACGCTTTAAGTTGCAGGTGTTCGTTTAAAAAAAATCCCATGGCAATTTTATGTGGCAGAATCACGTATATCAATCCCACAGAACCTTTTTATTTCGCAAAAGATGGAAAAAATAAGAACGTCGTGTGCAAACATATACTAAAATAAAATAAAATAACAATAAATTACTAAAACGCATGAATGTGTCTTATTTGCAAAATAAGTAGCCTAAAAAATTAAGAATGCTGCCGAAAGTCACTATTCCACGCGGACGAAGTCGCGGGCACAGCTAGTTATTAATAAATTATATACTTACCTAGTACCTATTTCCAATTTGATGAATAGGTAGTATTTACTTGGATGAACCAGTATATACTACTAGTATATAGTCTTACTAGTATAAACTTAACTTTATGCATACCAAATGAAGTAAATACTCCAAATTTGAGCTTTTACTGGTAGTACTAGTATATACTATAACCATTATACTACTAATAAGTACTTCTCTTTTATGCATATGCCCCATTATGATGTGTAATTGGATCCTGTAAGTTGTGAGTCACAATCTATCGTTTGAAATTTTTTGGAGCTGAATGTATCTATCATATCCACGGGAAGATATGTTCATGACATAACGTCAAAATAAATTCCTTCCCACCTGCAAATCAAGATATTCCAGGCATACCACAAAAGAACATGAGTAAGATGCAACCTTCTAATGAGCATATTCGTATTTACTCAAAGAAGGAGAAATGTTAAGATAATTGATTCACCAATCTTTTCTATAAATATTGTTTACATTGTAATAAGAACAGCTTCATGTAGATGACATCAAAATTTCGCATGGAGTATTGTGATGGCCTATTGAACGAACAGTATCCTCGAGAAGCTTCACAGAAATAGCCCACATTACTGACGAAAAAGAGCGAGTATTTAGGAAAATAGGAGAGGATTTAATATGAGACGCCATTGCATATTCCTTTTGAACTTTTGCGAATTGTAATGCAGGAGAAATACAGAGTCAGGTAGAGCATTTTACATTGGGGTGGTGCGACTAAAAAATGAATCTCTATACCTTACTGTCCGAAGTTAAGCTCAAGATAAAACTGATGAGCATTCTTGGCGAGGCGGGTGTTACGGCTAGATTGTTTCAGTAAAGGAATATGCAGCTGGCTATTTGACTGGAGCACTGGTTATGCATATGCCCCATTGTTATATTAACTTTGTGAACCTAAAACAAAAACACTCTTTCAATCAATTTAATACATTTCGCACGCATTAAAAGATGGTGCCAGTGGCGTTATGGTTAACGTGTCTGAATGTTACATGGGAGGTTCAAGGTTCAAATCCGAGGAAAAAAAAGAAAAAAAAGGTTTTCTACGAATATCACCTTTCGCAAGAAATCGGTAATTTCTCCAAAAGCAATTTCTTGAAACGTTCCTTTTATAGCATCAAAAAGTATGTGTTAGAGCACGAGGGTCTACAATTGCGTCACCCTATTTGATAATTTTTTTTCTATATTTCAAGTGCTCATAAAAACAGCTTTTCTGAATACTACAGTTAGGCAAATGACTTTAAAATACACACCAAATGATATGATTTTCATCAATGAAAAGAACTCCAACATTTATGCATGATTTTTAAGACGCATGAAAGAATTTCTTCAGAGGAATCATCAAAAAGGAGCAGCTTCACAGTGAAACTTCAACTCACATAATTAAAAAAAGTTTAATTAAGTGCAACCTTAAGAAGAACAAGAGCTGTACCAAGCTTTTCAGACACGTTAGTAAAATACTCGTTGCGTAATACTAAAGAAACCATGTTCGTGAACACTATCCAATTGCATACCATCGATATTAACATGACTTCTTTTATGTCGTATGAGATGAAATCAACTTCAATGAACTGACTGTGTTTGCTCTCCTTTGAAGCTGGATTTATAATTGGTTAAGAGAGGAGCATTAAATATAATTGTTTAACTTTCAGAGTGTGTGTTGTGATGTATGCAGAAAAATTGATCTTACAAAGAAATACTAGTTTCACTTTTTTTCAATATTTAAAACAGTTCTGGGGAGCACAATGGATCCTCGAGATCCGAGTGAGGTTTTGCCACTTGTGGCTGCACCCCCAATTCAACCTAGGATTTGGAACGAAAAATGTTTATGAAGGAATGAATAACAACGAAAACAATTGAAAGCTCGGAAAATACTGTCGATAGGAATTTTTTTGTTCAATCAAAAGGAAACATACTTCATTAAGGTTTTTTGTTGGCCTGTTGCCCACCATAGGCCTTTGCAGGACTCAAGGGCTTTGGAAAAAGTCGCTGAGCTTACACCCATCTGCTAAAATATTTTTTGATTTAATTTGAAATGAGGTCGAAGAGGTTTGAAAGAGTTTTTGAAGAGGTTTTAAAGAGGTTTTGAAAATAAAAAACATTTATAGGGAGATGAAAAAGGTGTCTCAACAAGCAATAAGTAGCGAGCACAGCAATTTCTCAGAGTCACATCCCAATTGAGTAGCACTTCAATTTGCAATTTTATCTATCTGAATTCATTCAGATTAATACCAAGTCACCACGATTTTATTGCCGCCCACTGGTTTTTGTTGGACTTATGACAAAATGATTCAATTCATTGGCATACGGCTTGAAGGCGAAGGACTTAGATAATAACGCAGTGTACTCTTAAGAACGTTGATAAACCTTCAACCAGTGTTCTCATGTGATCATTATTGACCGAAAGTACGGCTTTCATCGCAATAGGTCGAAAGGCCCACAGTTGATTTCATGTCATACCTCAACGAAAAGTGGAACCAATCTCGTTTGGAAGAAAGTAAAATTATTGCGTTTGATACTTCTGAGGCACTTCATACAGCTTGGCCTACAGTTCTCTCATCGAAAATGCGTGCTTTTGATATCGCTGAATCTCTTCTTCATTGGATTTGAAATTAGCTTTCCGAAAGTTAAATCCAAGTTGATGGTTTCAACTCTGATACTCACTTCATCAATGCTGGTGTTCATAAGGGCTCCGTCTCCGACACTCTTCTTCATTTTCATAAGACAATGCAGGAATTCCTCAGGAAAAAGGATTCTGATATTAAAATGACCAAACAGATGGACAAACATCGCCAACTGTCTGACTACCAAGGCAAAGCGTGGATCGAAAACGTCCCTGAAGTTTGTTATATAAACATATTTAAGCAGAATGCAATAAAGATCTGCAATCGTTGTTTACCCTGCCTCGATGGGTCAATGTGTCATTAAGCCACTGCTGCGTAGAGTTTTGTTTTTTGGATCACTAAAATTTTCGTTTAAAAAGAAAATACAGTGTGTGTCCGATTCTACTTCTTTTATTAAACCGTTTGAACGCTATCTTAGAACTGAACCCTTCAAATCTAAAGTGCTCTAAGTGAGCTCATTGTTTACATAAAGCGTTTATTTTTTATTTTGTGGACATTGTGATGCTTCTTTGTTTTCCAGCTAGAGTAGGACTCAGCGGGCCAGGGTTTTTCCCAAGGAAGCCAAATAACTTGGGATGCGACGGTCCAACTTCTGTGTAAAAAGGAGAGCTCCGACACGGCAAATGTTTTCTTAAATGATTTCTTTATTATCCTAATCTAGATCGAAGAGCTTACAATATTGTTTAGAAATAGTTTGGTTTTTTACGTTAATATAATCTCAAAATTTACAACATTTTCTTTCATTTACGTTAATTGAACAAAAATAGAGACTGAATCAGTATGCCTGAAGGGCCGAGTTTTTCTACATTAATCTGTATAAAAGGAAACTGAAAGTATGCCTAACGAGCTGGCTGTTCTTGTTTATCTTCACCTTTTTAGGACTTTACGGATGACAGTGTTGAAGCAAGGTCGGTGATTGGCTATATGCTGGTCGGACTTGGTGCAACCTTTTGCTATAGCACCTGGTGGTCGGTCGTTTGGTCACGGTGAGCTATATTTGGGATAAACAAAGATTAGTTAAATTTAATAGACCTCATAAAATAGTGCCCACTGGGTCCTGACGTTATGAGGCCGATTAAACTGGTGTTCTTTACTGATACTAAGGTTGACTATTTAAGTCGAACGAGCGGCGGTTTTGGTATTTTTAATGGACCTTAGAGTTGAGGTGTGCCTCCTGGGTCCATCCTCAATGTAAGGCCAATTAAACCAAAATATAATATTTCGGGAGCGGAATGGGGTAGACTACTAGAGTCGATATGGCGACAGATTTGATATTTTCAATTATCCTTAGAACTGAGGTGTGCCTCCTGGGTCCATCCTCAATGCAAGGCCAATTAAATCAAATCAAAAATTGACTGTGCAAGTCGGCGGAAAAGAAATCTTAGCTTATAATCAGAATGGTATTCCCATAACTAACCTTAGCTGGTAGTTTCTCTTCCTCTTCTGGGGGTGATTTCACATCTACTTATCATTTCTGCGGTGATAAGTGGATGTGAACTGATAAAAAGGAAAAAAATGCACACATAATTTTTTTTATCTTACTCGTATAGAGGATTTGCAGCATAGCCGTTGTATATGTGTTCTGCTATGGGGCGGCGAAAGTAAAAAGTGTGACGTTTCGTCAAAACATTGATCTCTACCTCATAAACAAATGACAGCAATCGATGTTTACATCATTTTATGATAAGATAAATTTTCAAAGAACAGAGATACAATCCATGCAGCAACATAGAACTATAGTGAACATTTTCGATAAAAGCAAAAAAGAATCCTCTTGAACATATTAGCTGTGGGAATAACACTCTGATATTTGAGAATTCTCTTCTCCATCCCCTCAACTCAACTAATTTTCTTCGGAAGACGTGTCCGCTGATCAATTCCTTTCAATTACAAAGCCGTTTAAGTCTTGTGACCACAATATCTTTAATTTCGGTCATAACCGCCCTTGTAAAATTAGCCTTTGAATAGTGATCATATTCCTGACCTAATTAGACTTTCAGTCGCAGGTCGAAATAAGTGCCCGCCTATCAGTTCCTCTGCATTGACCTTGCTGTAGCCGCCACTCCATTGTAGTTTTCATAAGCTTCACCCCATACTCTGGGCAACGTTTCTAATTGTTTATATACTTAGTTATTTACAGGAGCGCATGGGGGGCCGAAGCACCAGGCCGGAACTATATAAATAGCCACGTCCGACCGCCGAATTGCCGACTCGTATCAAAACTCTGCGACGCCAGAACACAAGGGATTCAGCCCCCATCCGAGCAACCGAAGAGGAAGGCCAGGGATGTGCCTTTCGCACTCAAAGCCACGACCGAACCAGGCAACTCGTGTCAACCAGTGCAAACCTTGTTTTTTAACTTTGCGAAATTTATATGAAATCAAGATAAATTAATTTGTACAATTGTAAGGACTTGTCACTCGTCTCATTATTTAAGAATAAAGAAAATTTGAGCTCATTTTGCCGTGTCCGGTTAGTTTCCCTCGTTAGTTTTAGAAGTTAGACCGCCGCTGCCCAAGTTTTCGAGCTTCCTTGGGGAAAGACCCAGGACCCGCTGAGTTCTGCCCCAGCTGAGAACAAAGAAGCCTTACAGAGTCAAAAGTAGGCTGTAGGCTGCATAGACGAGAGGAAGAAGGAACCGTTCCACACCTTCTCTCCACATACCCTGCCCTCTCTCAAAGACGTGAACTTATGGAAAGCTACAAGTGGGTTAAATAATGAGGTGATTTCTCAATGAAGTGGTATCAAAATGAACCTATTGTAGAGTCCCAACAAATGTAACTCTATTCTGCATTGCTTTTCTGTAACTATCGCATTGAAAACATCGACCGAGAAGCAGTGGAAACCGAAACAGCGATATTAACCTAACCAAACAGTAAAAGAGTCTTACAAAATTTTTTTGTTAAGCTTGTAAAAAAAATTACTTCGAAAAGGCTAGGCATCAGGTAACGAAGTGAAATAAAATACAAAAAGAGTGAATTAAAACCTTATTAAGAGCTAATAACATTTTTCTTGGAGAATCCTACAAGTACTTCTGTATCGCTTACAATCTGATTTCTATCAATTTGTGAAAATAATATCACTTGAGGTATTTTTTGTCAACAGTAAGCAATTCAAATAAAAACCTTTTTTCAGTCACATATACGAAGACATATTTCCAGCAGATGTGGATAAGATGAAGTGAGTCCTTCAGAGGATGGTGAAGATGGGTGGAAAACGACAACACAACGACGATTATAAGAAGAAAAAAAACCCAAATAACAACTAAGAGCACGTTTAATAATGCTACGTGATAATTGCCTTCTAACATCCAACTTGCCAATTACCTACATCGTCATATGTCGTAGGTCACGTATGTATTTACTAAGTTCGTCGAACTAATAAAATAATTGCAACCATGAATGAATAGCAACAAAAAAGAAGAAAAAAAAAACAATTAAACTGCTTTCCTTGGGCCATAATTATCATAAAACATACATGTACACGTATAGCCCCGTGCTTGAATGGGAAAATAATTATAAATTACTTTTATTACCTGAGATGTGAACATTTTTATGAGAGCATCCTTGGCCACCTTAGAAACAATAAAAGAAAGTAATTGCCGAAAGTTAGGAATTATTTTAGAGATTTATTGGAATTCAAGGAATGTAATGGCGTTATTAACACGGTAATGATGCGCTATTGTTGACGGAGCATTTCTCAATTTTGGTTTTTATTTAACATTGGCTTCGCTCTGTTTTGCCACTTAATTTGGAAATGTTTCTGTATCGTTATTTCAATCGAATTGTTTAATTTATCGATTGGTAAGCAAATCTCCTTATTTATTTCACTTTCTTTTTATAAAACTATACTCTTCTCTATTTAAACAAAAACAGCAATAGATGTTCCTACTATGCCTTCAGCTAGAAGATGTCGAGAAATATAAGGTATGGATATTATTTGATAACTGTTTCACCAAAAAATAATTTCCCAGAACATCAATTTTGAAAATAGAGAGGAAATAAGTCGACCCAAATAATTGCAAACTAAAGGTCAATCGACTATAGTTTCCATCCAATCCAACATATGAACTTGTTCATTTTGTTTGTTGCCATCACACCTCTTAGTCCTACAACCAGAAGCTTTGTGAACTATAATCCACTTTCTTCTTGAAATTCCTCATAACATGCATCGTGATAAGAGCAACGCAATTACCTTGCAAACTTTGAAAACTTAATTCTCTCGACCAAATGGCTTACACAATAAAACTCCCCAAAGCCACAATAACATGTGACTTACTTCCAGAGGAAAAATAGCAGACGAAGCCCTTGTTCACCTAACTACACCTACCAACTACACCTAGTCCTCACCAACTGGGTTCTATTGTGAAATTCGCAGGACCAAGAAACACCCGGGTATTTCGTAGTTGGTAGTTAAAAAGGAAAGGACTTTATTTTGGTTTAACTCATTGAAAGAAAGTTGTTTCCGTAACTCAGAATTTGTTTTTTTTTTTCTATTTTACATTATTAGTTACCAATTTTTATATTTGCTGCAAGCAATGCACCAAGCTCAAAATATTACCCTCCTCTCGTTGTTTGTTCGCCTTTAGGGGGCAAAGTAGATAGGAAAATAAACTGTATAGGATTCAAAAACAAAACTGTGCCGTAGCTGTATTTTGTTTTATCCCTTGGAGGGATTAACTTCTCTCGGTTTAAGTAGAGCCACTTGTGAAAAGTGGTGTAGTGTTAGCTGGGTGTTTTTGATTCAGGAATTTTAGGTAGTTGCTTATCTTTATTTGTGTGACTGAGATAACATTCGCTTCTTTGGGCGAAAAACGCTGTTTTATTGCATTTTTCTCCTGCGGGATTGTTATCCTTGTTTAATTTTTTCGAGAGATTATGTTTGCTTAGTAGCCCTGTACTACAAAATTTAGAAATGGTAATTCATTTTTAAACGACATAGTAGATGTGTTGGAGTGAATCAGTACCACCACAACAATGCCCTTGAAACCATTGATTTGCTCTCAATATTTTTTGCTGAAAGTACCGTTGGAGCTTCAAAACGATAACTTTATTATTGAATATTTAAGACTTTTTTCTAACACTTCTGAAAAAAAAACCGTCTTTGGCCTCATTTTTCAAGCATCGGCGAAAGTTTTTCAAATGAATAAAAAAAAAAATAAAAAATAAAAAGTATGTTTACTTAATGTTGAACTTCATTTTTGATTTCTTCTAACAAAACGGATATAAAGTTGGGGAGTAGGAGCGTTAGAAATTTTGTAAGCAACAAAACACATTTTGAACAATAGTATCACTGTACTAAAATAAAACTCGGAAACCTTGTCAAAAACCTAAGTTGATAAGTAATCTACTTTAGAAAGGTCACGAAACTTATCATAATAGTTGAGGATTAGGGCCATAGTGACGGAACTTAGCCAACATTTTCACCAATCATTCCGAATTTCGGTTAGGTCTCTTCAGGTTTGCACTTCAAGTATGTTGAGGTGGCGCCCAACACGAGACCTCTCTCGAAAGCAATTCCATTTCAGTGTTCCTTTGATTCGGAACTTTTTTGCCAATCAAGTCTCCATGTAAAGGCCTAGTAATCGATAGTGTCAGTTAAATTTCAAATGATAACTTTGAAATTACTTTAAAACTTTGAAAATAAAAATTACTACAGAAAATATCAGAAGCATCCCAGAATTTTTTACTGAAAGTATAGTTATTCAAAGCAAGCTAAGCATTGCGTGCTGTGAATGGAGTAATAGTTAGCGTGTCTGTCTGGATCTGGTTTCCTATATGGCTCCTATAAAAGAACAATAGTAATTATTATCAACAGGTGCCTTGTTCAATCTTACATCGTCTAAGATTTAAAAGATTCTGGTGATTGGGAGAGAGTTAATTGAGAGTTAATTGAGAGTTAATTCTTAAATTGTTAAGAACACCAGGGAAAGAGTATAAACATTACTATCAAAATGAATCCCTTACAACGGGGCTCAAATAAACAGAGTCGAATTACAAAACTGACTCGCTCTGCGTAGGTAACTGCAACTGCGATGACCTTTACCAATGATATTTGAAACTTATTACCCTAAAAGTTCCAACTAAGGCTTCTCTCTATTTTGGTTGATTTAGGATATATAGGCGGTTCTGCTGATCTGAACGTCTGCCGCAAATTTGTGGAGCGGCCGCTACTCTAACCGAGATGTCACCGCAGAAAGTGGTGGGGTTGTAGAGCTGGGTAACAAGGGCGCTCTCAGATCGCATTCGTCGTGATGTTGCAAAAATGCAAAATGAATTCTTGTGATGGTCTCAGGCTTACAGCTCACGCATAACTGGTGCAGTTCAATGACCCAGCGGAAGTAAAAGCCGTGGGTCTTAGTTCCCAAAAAAAAGGGAAGTGGGCTTTGCTTCCACTTTGAAGTTTCAACAAGGCCCACCAAAGAAAAAGTCTAGGCCACATGGTCTTTATAATAACATTTTTAAGCAGGATTTTTAGGAGTCTCATGTACATAGTTTCTCAAAATGATGGTTCATAGAACTAGAACTGGAACATAAGGGTCGGTTCAGTGCTATAAGCCCCGCGGCAATAACACCCGTGGGCCTTATTGCTCAATAAAATTTAAATAGCACCCATGAGCTTTGTTTCCACTTTGAAGAGGCAATAAGACCCATCCCAAGAAAAGAATTCAGGCCCATGTCTATGGTTGCCAATTTAAACCAGCATTTATTTGACTCTGATGCACATGGGATCTTAAAATTAGTTTTTCTTCTTAGAAAGGATTAATAGCGGATGCGCTAAATGTATACATTCTAGTTTCATTTTATTTGAAGGAAAAGGATTTTTTGAGGTACCGAAAAATAAAGCTCCAAAGTTTAAGCACTTATGTATTTCAGTTGTCAATGGATATGAATTCATAGCTCACGATGGAAACTCATTTCACTTTCTTATGCGCACATAATAACGGAATCTCCTTTGTGAATGTCTGTTTTGCTCTTTGCTACTTTCTCCTGGTCTGTTCGTGTGAATCTTTTATGTTCAACAACAAGCCCGTACTGCCCGAAAGGAAATTTCGTTCGCTTCAATTCGATTTTTAAAAATAATAATAAATAAATAGGGTGGCGCAACAGAGCGAGGAGCATTTGAGCCTAGCGCATTTCTCACAACCATGCCTTGTGAGGGAATGGAAGGGACGTACAATTTTCTGCCGGTTCCAAACGGCTAATCGAGAAAGCGCTTTTCATGACAATGAATACTAACGGAGGACTTGCCAATCCCTCACAAAAGGCGATACCCGTGGAAAAACATTTTTGCCGCTGTTGGGATTCGAACTCGAACCTCTGGATTAACAGGCGGACATGCTATCCATCACACCACGGGTACCACGCTGTTTACTCACGAACAAAATAATGAAGCTTAAAGCGAAGCGGAAAAAATTTTCGCATTGTAGTATGAATGTGCGGTGTAAAAATAAAAATTCGCGCGAATTTTTATTTATACATTTTTTTTTGCCTAGTTTAAAAAAAAAAAAACAAAAGTAAAACTTTATATAAAAAAAAAAGTAGTAAAATCTTATTTCTGACAAATTATATCGTAGCTGGATAGAAAATATTGTACTTTTGGAAGCATGTAATTTTTAAAGCTTCCATAAGAAAATTCGTTGAGTTTCATATAAATGTAACAGTGGTCAGGTCATAGAGGCAGAATTGGATGTTACAATCCGAAACGCACACTTTACGACTTATAAAATTGTTAATCCTTATGCTTAATTCTACAAATTAAAATATCATTTCAAAATAGCTCGCTTATGTCCCACTCGGTGGAATAGGAAATAGGATGATGGGAACTCTTCTTTATGCGCTCATAGCAACTGAATAAGCTTGTTCTTAGCTACTTTACAGCGGTCAGTTCATGCGATTTTCATACACTCAACTACAAGCCCCTACTACACATACAATATTTTTTAGCTGCTAATTATTAAGCTAAGAGCGAAGTGGAAAAATTTTCCAACGGAAGAATGAATGTGTGGTGTGATAATAGAAATGAAATCCACTATCTGAGTGTCGACTTTCGTCTCATGGAATCCTGTGCCACTTTATTTACATTGAAAATAAGTTAAGGATTAACGAGAGATTTGGTTCCATTACGCAATGATATTTGAGTCCACAGAATAAGGTTCTAGGGCCCGCAGATCTTATCGAAAATTTTGTCAAGAAAATAACACCAGTGGATCTTAATCTTTAAACAAAAAGGAAATAAGACCCACTGGTCTGCCTTTTACGAGGGAGATTCAAGGTTCGAATATCAACAGAAAACAAATTTTGCTGCCATGAAAGCAATTTCTCCAACAACCGTTCAAAGTGGGCAAAAAACTGTAGATCCTCTCCATTTCTCACAAGGTACGAAGGTCATGAGAAATGCGTTAGGCTCCAGGGCTCCATGCTCCACAGTATTTATTTCATTTACGCATTTGTAAAAATAAAATTTAGATGAATATGGTCGAGAAAAGAAGAACCCTCTGTTCTGTGCGCCTGCCCTTTGTATCAGCACCTAAACCGATAAGGACCTAATGGCTGGAGATACTCTTTAAAACTTTTAACCAAAGATTTTTCGGATCATCGCAAACTTTTTAAGCTTGATATTTTTTCCGAAATAACGGTTCCAGTCATACAACTTTTATGAAAAGCTTTTTTCAAAATTGTGACAATTGTGACATAATTTAAGAATTTGGAAAAAGTGGTAATTTTTTGTAAAGAATTCGATTCTCTTAAATATTTTTGTTGAAATGTATAAGTAAATATAAACAGGAATCGTTTTAAATTTAAAAATTTTTTTTAGTAGTAATTTTTGTATTTTTTTATATAAATTTCATACAATCAAACAACATTTTGATTATTTTATAGCAGTTGGCAATCTCCTCTTGTCCTTCAACAGCACTGTGAGCTATGATCTCGCAGGGATCCTAACTCTTAACATTGACAAGTTTAACAGCCACCTTTCATGCCCGTAGTTGAAGTCGTCGAAAAATGTTATCCTTTTTTGGTGTTGGGGTATGATCAACCAAGAGCCAACACTTACAGCCGTATTTATTAGATTTTCTTAAGACGTCTCTTAGACGTTGATAAGTTAAGTTTCAATTAAAATTTAATTGAAACTTAAGAGAGGTTGATTAAATTCTTATCGATAATCGATTCTACGCTGCTGCTAAACTAATTGATAGTTGTGTCAAAATAAAGTAGTAAAAATAGAAATATGTATAGTCCAATTTAAACTGCGTTTTGACAACCATTTGGTTGTAAACAAATATAGTGCCTTTTTGCTTATCAAAAAAAAAAAAACTATGTACGAGTATCATCAACCTAAAATGTGATGGGAATTTCTTTCAAATATTAATTTAAAAATAACGCAACGCATTGTTGGTTTAGGCCCTTATTATGAGTAGCAAATCGACCGCTCGACCAAGGAACAATCTTTCTTTGCGAAGCAAAACTGCAATTCCCTAACAATTTCTTAGCTCTGGTTGCAGGCACACGACATGCATGGCGAAATAGATAAAGCATAACTACTGCGTGGGCGTTCGACCACCACCAAAATGATTTTTTCTGGTATCACCTCAACAGCAGGAAAATACGCCTTGAAAAATGCTGTTCGAATTTAATCTTTCAGAACCGCACTGGCGCACTAATGAGAATGGTTGTTGTGAGAGCAACGCGTTTGGCCTTGTTGCACTGTGGAGCTTTTGTGCCAGCATTTTTGGTTTCTGTTTATTAATCATGACATCAAAGACCTTTTAAAACATTTAAATCGTGACGAAAATCTTCCATATTTTTATTTTAAGAAAAGTATCATTTTAGAAATTATATTACAAAAACAACAGATAAAAATTGACACCGATTTTCCCGAAACGTCAGAATGAATTTTTAATTTGGATTTAAGAGACCTTTAAACGTCATTATTGGCATTTAAGTTAAGAGGGCTCTTAGCAAAGTTACTTAAATGTGAAATTTGATTATCGATACGGATTCGTTACTTAAGTGTTACTTAAAGGTCAATTAAATCTAATCGATGATTAAAAGTTCTTTATAGATACGGCTGTAAGAGGTTAGATTCAACCATCATACAGCCTGCTTACAAGAAAAGTGAGGTGGTTCCGGTCGTCAAGACTACACATGAATACCACGGTCAAAGAACATGTGAAAAGATATCTTTATCTGTATTACTTTAAATTATAGAGCAGTCCTATTGAATAAAACTTTGATCCTAGAGCAAGAAAAAACAAAAGCTTGCAACTAATGATCTATCACTTCCCACATGGTGAAAGATTGATGACATTTTGCCCGATGCTCTCAATAGACTTCGCGTTACTAAGGCGTCACTACGAGCAGCAGCTCCTCGGATGCTTGATCCAACATAGTTTTAGCAAAACGTGTATATGATTACCCACCGGTGCCTTAGAAAAACGCTCTCTTCTAATTCAATAAAAAATTTAAATTCTACTCTTCACTGTTTTAACCCAACTTACATTCAAAGACGCCATTAATTATTTTCTGAAAAAGTTAAACATTTTGGGGAATCCAAAAGTTAATCTTCTTTGCACTCAACTCGTTGAGATAAAATCTTAAGGGAACTTTAAAAAACATTGACGGTTTCGTCGAAAAAGGACATTTTAAACCTATTTGGATATGTCATCTGACTTACGCCAACAAAAGCAAAAACGTTATGGCTACTTGTAAAGAATTTCAAAAGACCACACGAGTACGTATCAGCTGTTTAGAGGCCATTTCCAGCAAATTAGATGTTGCTTTCGATGCACTACTGAACATCGTATGCTGTCAGATACGATGGTTCCAAGATACAAACTGTGGTAAACATAAACACTGTCATCTGTTCCTCAACTCAATCCAGGACTAATTTCCATTAGAAACTGAACCAGAAAAAATATTTCTATTTCAAAGATGTATCAGTGCGAGGACATGCGGTATCTGCATTGCTCTGAATACCAATGCCTAATTTGGCAGAAGTTTGTTTGTCTTTGCAGTGGAAAGGTAATTTGGCTGGGAAATTCTCTAAAGTTTATTTGACTAAAATTTGTGAAATTCGATCGAAGAAAATAAAAACACAGAAAACATTCTCCATCGATTTTGAAAAGAAAGCTCAAAGCACATGGCATAACTATTCTCCACTTAAAATCAATTCATCGAAGAGTTCTTGAAGAAAACTTTTGCATTTATTATTCTCCTAAAGAACCAACTTTCGCAATGGCGTACCTAATACCAAAAAATTAAACCAGAAAATGTTTCTATCACTGTGAAATTCAACAAATTTTATTCCAAACAATTTAAATAGATCACAACCGATAGAAATTGAGGGACTGCCCAACAAGATGGTAGCAAACTTTGTCACTCGTTATAAAACTTAAAAAGAAAACTTTTTCAAATTTTCTTAGATAAAACTCACCTTTGAGTTTCAATAATTCCCTGTTGACTCACTTATTCAAATGAAGTCAAATACACAAACACATCCCCAAAAGAAAGATGTGTTTCTTAAGAAAATTGAGATTAGGGTGAACTAAACTTTGTGAAATTTCAATCTAAAATTGAAATTTGAATATCTTCAACTTCAGCACCTTCAATTTTGTCTGATTTGGCTTCCTTTTTATTGAAATAAAATAAACAAACGAATTTGATTGTACTTTTAGTACATATACACTAAGTATAACGGTATTACGTACTTAGTCAATAGGGAAACGTATTACTTTTGTCTAAGAAAAAATTTGAATTTTACATTTCCTTGCATTATGCCGAAAACTTAAGCAATTTCGGATAAGATTGCTGGAGACAAACTTTATTGACAAAGAAAAGCAATTGGAATTCTAAACATGAACCAAGGACACGAGATCCTCTATATCGGGAAGGAATTATTATAAACAAAGAATTATTATTAGACATGGGACTTATTTATTTTATTATTTAGAGACAATTAATCAATTTGGAAGTCGGCCGCAGGATAGATGCATAGAAATTAGTAAAATTACTAATTACTAATAAACTCAATAAATAAAGAGATTAATACAATATTTTAAACAATAAAAAACACTTTTTATATTTCCTCAAATGCACATTTCAGAAGCAATGCTTCCATCATCAGTGAGATATATAAATTAAATTAAATTAAATTATTTGTCAAAAAACTAACAAAAAACAAAAATGTTTCTAAACAAAATTACAGTTGAGTTGAGTTGAATCTATTGATGGAATTGAATTTGCAGAAAAAGTAAAGAACTTCAAAATAGCTAGCAACGAGATTCAAGTTTCATTTGATGTTGTTTCATTATATCCAAATGTTCCAATTGATGAAACTTTAGTTTTTCTGTGAAAATGGCTAGAAAGAAATGCACTTAAGCCAAAAGAAATAAATGAATTTGTAATACTAACTAAACTGTGCATGGATGAAAATTGGTTCCTATTAAATGAAAAGTTTTACAGACAAAAATTTGGCTGCAGTATGGAATCACATATGAGCCCATTTTTAGCAAATTTATTTATGTCGCATATAGAAACTGAAATGAAAAATCAACTTAATTTTCCAAGAATTTGGTTAAGGTATGTAGATGATATATGGGCGATAATCAAAAAACATGAACTCCTACAGTTCATTAACAAATTAAATAGAACTAAATATCCATCAATAAAATTTACATATGAAGAAGAAATTGAAGGGAAACTAAATTTTCTGGATTTAAGTATAACTAGGAATGGAGACAATTTCGAATTGGATATATACAGAAAACCAACGAATACTCTGAGATTCATTACATCAGACTCGTTCCATTCCTTTGAACATAAGATGTCAGCTTTTCACTCAATGATTTTTAGAGCTCTAAATATTCCAATGACAATAGAAACAAAAATAAAAGAATTCCAAAAAATTAAAGATATAGCCAAAATTAATGGATATACTGAAGAGTTAATTGAAGATTTAACAATCCACATAGAAGAAAACAGGAATTGAGAAATTATAGAACTTAAGATCTAATAAGGAATGAAAGAAATGAAGAAAAGAAATATTCAAAATTTTATTTCTTTCCAGAAATAACATCTAAGATAAAACCAATCTTTAATAAATATAACATCCGTATGAGTGAGTGCAGCGAAATAAAAATAAAAAATCTGATTGGAGGATCTAAAGATAAAATTGAACAGCTTCAAAAATCAGGAATTTATTCTATCGGATGTAATGACTGTGCAAAAAAATATATAGGACAGACAAGAAGACCTATTCTAAAAAGATTTAAAGAACATTTTGCACATCTTAAATATAATGAAAAAGAAAAGTCAAGTGTTGCAGAACATATGCTAGAAAATAGTCATAGTTTTAGTTTGCAAAATTTAAAATTAATAAGAAATGTAAATAGCAATTATGAATTAGATGCTTTTGAATCTTTTTATATATTTAAAAACAAAAATAATCTTATGAATAATGATGATGGACCAATCAAAGATTCAATATTCAAAAAAATTTTCAATAGATTCAACTCAACTCAACTGTAATTTTGTTTAGAAACATTTTTGTTTTTTGTTAGTTTTTTGACAAATAATTTAATTTAATTTAATTTATATATCTCACTGATGATGGAAGCATTGCTTCTGAAATGTGCATTTGAGGAAATATAAAAAGTGTTTTTTACTGTTTAAAATTGTATTAATCTCTTTATTTATTATATAAAAAAACACGTGGAATATCTCTACTACAAAACTCATAAACTCAATAAATAAAAAGCTTTTCCAAACAAAGGAAGTGTTAGCAGGTAGTAGCACAATATTGTGTTGGTTATGTGTCCTATATTTTCAACTTACTTTCTGTATTTCTAGAGAGCGAAAGCACCAGGAAGTCAATTTTCTGCAAAGGTACATTTCCTTGCATTATGCCGAAAACTTAAGCAATTTCGGATAAGATTGCTGGAGACAAACTTTATTGACAAAGAAAAGCAATTGGAATTCTAAACATGGACCAAGGACACGAGATCCTCTATATCGGGAAGGAATTATTATAAATAAAGAATTATTATTAGACATGGGACTTATTTATTTTATTATTTAGATACTGTCAATTTGGAAGACGGCCGCAGGATAGGTGCATAGAAATTAGCAAAATTGCAAATTACCAATAAAAAAAAAAGCTTTTTCATACAAAAGCAGTGTTAGCAGGTAGTAGCACAATATTGTGTTGGTTGTGTGTCCTATATTTTCAACTTACTTTCTGTATTTCTAGAGAGCGAAAGCACCAGGAAGTCCATTTTCTGCAAAGGTTCCTAAAAATTAAGAAAAATTTTGACTCTCTGTCTTAAGTGTTTGACTCGGAACTAAAAAAGAGTAAGTATTAACAACTAAAAAAGTGACCCTTTGTATTTGTATTTGTACTTTTTGTTATATTTATTATGTTTAGACATAGATACAATATTATCTTTTAGTTGTGAAACAATAGATCAAGGTAATAATTACATTAAATAAAAACTTTACATTATGATTTACTCAAACCTTTCTTATTTTTCTTATTTATATATTTATCATGTTGTTATGTATTTATGTATTTACTTGAAACATATTGCAATTGTATATATTTAATTATTCATTTACTTTTTCCTTCCTTACTTCTCTTTTGCTTTACAACGCTTATGTGGAGTAATGTTGTTTAAGTTTTTCCTGAAAATTCTTGATATTTGAAGACCTCCTGACATAGGGCGGAAAGAATTCCAAAGTCTTATAGCGTACACAAAGAATTGCTTTTGAGTAACAATGAACTTCGAGATGGGTGCGACAAAACTTCTACTTCTTTCGGAGGAAGAAGGATATTGTGATCTTTGGAAAAGATATTCACTTTAGAGTGAATGGAAGAGTTAATGTTTTAGATTTGAGATACTTCTGTAATTCCATTCCAAGGAAAGCCTTGACATAACCAGAAATGTGTTCTCTTCGACCGATGTTATAAGCAAACCTTACTGTGCTGTTAATAGCTACTTACAACTTTCGGAAAGATTAGCTATCTAGGTCACAAAACACGGGATAGGCATACAAAATAATTGGAAACAGGAGTGTCTTAATCAGCATTGCATTAATTCCAAAAGGAAGGCAGTTTCCAATTTGATACAGAGCACGAAGGGAACCGTATATCTTGGAAACTGTTTTAGCAATGTGATTTTCCCAGTTGAGATTTTGGCTGAATATAACACCCAGATTTTTAACACTACTATCGTAGGATAATACTAATACTTCTATGCACAGTTTTGGTAAGCTCTGAGTGTCAATGCTTGAATGACTAATTTATATGGCTTGAGTTTTATTGAAGTTCAACATAAGCTTATTCTTCATCGACCAAGAGGCTATCAAGCAAAGGGCCTCATTAATTCGTTCAGTGGCATCTTCAACAAGACCTATCGGATAGCTATAGTGTATCTGCACATCACCTGCGTACATTTGGACCTTACAGCATTTTAAAATTGATGGAATGTCGTTATTGAACAAAGTGAACAAAAGTGGACCCAAGATGGAACCTTGCGGGACACCAGCGTATGTACCAAGGAGATTTGACATTTTTTGATTGCAGTAGACGGTTTGTGAGCGACTTATTGAGTAACTTTCCATAAGCTTCAAAGCTGTGGGGTCGAAAGCGAAGTAGTTTTTCTGTTTTAGAATGAGAATGTCATGAGGAACTGTATCGAACGCTTTCGAGAAATCGAGTAGAATAAGTGAAGTAACATTATCTTCATTCAATTCCATTCGAATATAATCTACCAAGCTCATGAGCGCCGTTGAGCAACTGTGCCTTGGTCTAAAACCGGATTGCCTTGGTGATGGCAGGGTAAACTCATTGAGAAAAAAATGTATTTGTTTGCTCATAAGTCTTTCAAAAACCTTCGAGATAAAAGGAGAATAGGTAAAGGACGATATGATTTAATTCCAGACCCCGCAGCATTTTTAAGGACGAGGATTTTGGAAATTTTCCAGGAAGACAGGTATATGGAGTAAGCTAAAATTTTATTAAAAATGTAAGTAATTTCGGAGAGCTTACCAATGAATAATCATTCTCAAAAACTTTGGTTACATTCCATCTAATCCAGTCGCGTTTGACTTTATTGCGGAAACTGCACTAAAAACTTCGTATTCGGTAACTCTTTGAAAGCTAAAACTCCTACATATTATTGGTATAAGCGATTTCTCTCTCTACAGCATACGATCTGTGATCTATATGGTCCCGGTCATATAGGACAATCGAAATGGCAGCAAAGTCTCTGTTTAAATCATCTGGATTCATTTCACAGACAATTTAAACAGAAACTTTGCTTCCATTTCGAATGTTTTATATGAGCGAAACCATATTATGTATATTGTAAAGCAAATCTTTTGTAAAAATATTATTTGAAGAACAATTTTTTCTTATTACAATTTTAACTTTGAGACTTGATCGCCGAAAAATTCAAAAACGCCTCATAGTGTTATTGTGATCATCATTTACATTGCCGTCAAATAACATCCTTGTTTATAAAAAATTGTGTAGCAATTCTACAATTGCCAGTGATTCGATTCGTTTATTTTTGGAAAATTGCATTTGCTTATATCTTTAGTAACTAAACCTTTAGTATTATCTTAGTGACACTCTGTTATGGTAAAAATCACCGGAACTAAATCCTTTTTATACAAACTTTTTTGTCCTGTGTTTTGCTCTTAGCAATGTTGATAGTTACGCTTTAAGCAAATAACAAAAGCAGGTACCCCTTTTATCCAAACAGCGGACGGGATGAGCGTTAATCATCGGTATGTCGATCCAGTTGATACTGGAACTCGTATACGATGCAATTGTGAACAAAACCCACTCAATACAACATTACATACATCAACATCATGAAAAAGTGTAAATAAACACGCAACCTTTAATTTGGGGCCACAGATTAGCACCCACCCTCGCTTTTGGCGGAAAGCCCAACACAAGTATAAATGAAGGTAAGAATGGCTCTTTTTGTGCTATTCCTTTTACTCTCTAAATTTGCGCGAAAGAACAATGGGTAGTTTAAAATGACAAGGCATATAATGATGTTTCCCTTTTTTATGGTCGATATTATTGTGAAGAAGCTGTCTAGCTAGAAATTTCGACTTTCTGAGTGAAAAGAGACGAAAAAGTATCTGAACTCTGAAGTCGAGCATTCACCGGCTGAGTTGTGAGATACTAGGATGTGGTACTCAGAGCTAGGCTAGACACGACAACGGATGCACTTTTAGCCAGTGAACGAAAAGCTGCTTGAATTCTGTGATTACTCTACCATCGTTAAATCGTCGATAAATAAATAGTAAATTGAAGGAAAAGGCGGCTCATAACAAGAAACAAGAAACCAAGTCAAGCAAGAAGGTGGACACTTCTTGGTGAGCTTTGATAAGGAAAAGTCTAATCAGACCGTTGAGAAAAACTAGAAGTTATTGTAACGAATTGTGAGAGAAGATGTAGCTGCAGTGCAGTGCAAAGTCGTCACGTTGAAGAGGAAGTTCTCGAGATTATTTTGGAACGTTTCAAACGGAGGATACTTCAGAAAAAAATACAGTCTCAGTTATTGTGTGGTATTTCGTGCCGTGTTACAAAAGCCGTATTAAGGAATTTTTTTATTTTGAATGTTCCTTCGTTCGCGTTCTTTTCCGAGACAACGGAACTCGACACCTCTTTTCAATTATTACCATTTGGTCTTCTTCGGAAAAAGCCATAAAGAGTCATATTTCGTTTCATCTCAAATAATATTGTTATTCCTTTCTAGTATAGAACGAAATTAAGGATCTATTTGATTTTCGAAGGGTCAATTCAAGTATCGAAAGCTGATTTCGACAGCTGGAAGGTCAATTCGACACTCGAAGCGTCCAGTCGAGTATCGAATTCACTGGTAAATTCACTCATATATTTACGACTTCAGTCATGAATTCATTGGTAAATTCGCTGGTAAAGTCACTGGTGAGTTCACTGACGAATTCACTCATGTATTATCTGGTAAATTCGGTGGTGAACTCGTGAGCGAATTCATGAGTGATCTTACCAGTGAATTCACCACTGAATTCAATATTCGAAGGGACGTTCATTTATGAGAAGTGAGCAATTAAGTCTTCAGAAAAGTGCATTAGTTCAATTTATTGCGAAATCAGAAAATGTAGGAATATTGAATTATGCCACTTTTATTCTAAGGGTGCGATAATTATGTTTTGCTTCATTATGTAATTTCATTTAAATTGACACTAATTTTAAAATACTTCATTTCCTCCCTCCTTCAACTGTCTTGAATTCTGTTAGGTTTTTTGCTACCTAAAATGCTTACATTAAAATTTCGCAAATGATGACTGTGGCATCATTTGGAGTATAGTACTAAAGGAAGAAAAACTCTTGAAGAAAGAACACAGCTACTTATGCATATAAAAAATAAACAGAAAAATCAGGGTTATCTTTTGAAACAGACACATGGTTCCCCCACTTCCCCCTGCAATCAACACTTCTCATGAACCACTCCTGCGAAAACAAATTATTATTTCCAAAACAAATAACGCATAAAAAATTAGTAAGAAGAAATTGCCTATTGCTCGAGCTGTTGAAAAACGCGTGTATCATGAATTTAAAGTAAAGCCTACACTAACGCGTCAGCTGCACCACCTACGGCTGAAAAAAAAAACCAATTAGTGTAAGTTAGCCTTAACGACATTCATAATGTTTCGCTTGTGCAACTCAAGACCATTACAGGCATAGTTGGCAATTCTACATCAGCCAGCAGTGACAGCCACAGCATCCGTCTTGATCGTTTTTTTTCTCCCTTTTCCTTCTTTGCTTCAACTTTTTACGTTGTCGTTACGTTAATTTTGTCGTATGAATATGGAAATGAGCTTAATGAGCCACATCCTGTTTGTCTCCTACTCATGTATACTTTCAAAATAATTTATTCATATTACTTTTGAGTCCTTTGCACAGATTCTCACGTTTTTCGACACGCCACACTCAGCCTATATCGAACAGTAAGAGTAGTTCGAATGTTTACCATGATGAAGTCTCTGCTCATTGTTTCCACTGAGCTGTGCTATTGCTTGCTATACTACGTTCACTTATTTATGTTAGCACACTTTATAGTCAGCTTCACAGGACTGGAAAGAGCCTCTCGGCATTGTTTTTCAAATTGCTGAGATACTGAATAAATTATTGAGCATAAATGAGAAGAAGAAGAAACGATGACAGCAATGATGACGGGGGCGCCAAAAGAAAAACCTATACAAATTCATGCTTTCCGAATTGCACACAAACAAGAAAATTTTGACAAATTATGACTAACCCACACCCTCGTAGCCTCATAGTTTGTATCTTTTGTACAAAATCTAAGAAGAAGTCTCCTTCATCTGGGCATGGGAATAATTATTGTAGCTGAACTGTAGATGCTGGTTGCGGTGCTGGTTAAGGTATGTATGGGTAGGTATTTGATTTGTTAGCAAGGTAACATCCCTTCTTGTTCCTTACTCCACAAAACCACCAAATTAGGATTCAATTTTACTGCTTGCTATTAAAATGATGTTTTAAGAGTGTTGTAGCTTTTTGTGTTGCCATCATTGATGGGATATCACTTATGGAAGCTATCCCTGCAGACATGTTCCTGCTGCTTGCCTGAATGCTGAATGAATAAATGATTGAAACTTAATAAATGAAGGTAGAAGAAGGCAGGAGGAGAAGGCCGATGATTTGACTATGAATAATAGCATAGTTGGGTAAGATAATCAGCATGGTATTATATTATGTACACGAAAACCGAAATTTACCTTGGCAATTAATTTGAAAGTTACCTGGGAATACTGATTAATTATAAGCCAGTTTAATCTATTGCTAGTGGTATTTAAGGCAATCTTTGGAGGGTTGAATTCAAGAAAACATCGTAGGAGTAGATAATACACAGTCTTTAAGTAAACATTCATTTTGCCAAAGTGTGAGAATATCAATAAATATCATCACTGAGTTAATGAAAGTTTTGTTAATAAAACCAGGTTCTTTAAATCAGATGCAAAACTAAAGGACGTTTTCGTGTTCGTTTGACTGATGTGACATTTTTGAGTTATTTGAGGTTAAAGAACTCATTGTGTCAGTTCGTTTCAAACGAAACAACAAAGTCATTTCTGATGAAAAAGGTAACTGCGTTTTCTGTTGGTCAATTTGAAATGTGCTCATTGCAGTCGTTTTAGTTGAGAACTTCACGGTACGACGTTCGGGTTGGTTCGTTTAAGACGAAATCACCTAGTGATTTCTAATGAAAAAAGTTTCCTATATGTAAATCTGAGACAAATTTATTGGATGCCTTTGAGTACAAAACTTTTTCTTCAGAAATTATTGCAAACGAACCAGCACGATTCCTTCCAAATAACAACAACATTATGGATGAATATAGACACTTCAGTGATAGACTATTGTCTGGTGGGCAATGAATGGAATGATCGTATCACAGATTTGAAAGTGGAAAATGTCCCTTTTTCGGATCATTTTCCTTTAACCTTGACCTTTCGGATTATTTCAGGAGATGCTCAGGAAACAAGAGAAATGAACACTTTGCCAAAATTGAAATGGAAATTTACGTTTAAGACCAATCAAGGCTGAATAGAGCACTTAATGGACAAGATATTAGTGATTTCTCACAGCTTGATACAATTATAAAAGTCCGGGTGGTGCTGTAAATAATAGCTGTTGGCAGAACTTTATTGAGCCATGGTATGACACAGACTGCAAAAAATGCGACATTTATCCTTATAGATCTTCAAATGATGAGCACTTCAAAAACCAATATCTACTTGCCAATAAGAATTACAAGGAATTATGTAAACGAAAAAAGGCTGCGTTTTTTTGAAGCTGAATCGAGACGATTGGCAGTATGTAAAAGCCCGAAGGATTTCTGGAACCTGGCAACTTAATGGCAAAAGGTATACAATACATTCAAGTTTAAGTCCGCAACTTCTAGCAGCTCACTTTGAAAGATTGTTGAATCCAGCACAAGAAAAACTTTCTTTTCAATATACAACTCCATCTTTGTACTGTGAAGTTCTTGATTCTTCGATAGAATATAGAGAAGTGACCTCAACTTTAGAAAAACTTAACGACGGGAAAGCCTCTAGATCAAATGGTATACCAGCTCGATTTTATAAGTATGCAATAATGGAACTAATCAGCAAGCTGACACTTATGTATAACAATTTAATGGAAACTGGTCTTATGCCACAGGAATTCAAGGAATCCATTATTTTCCCGATATACAAGAAAGGAAATTTGAATGAACCATCCAACTATAGAGGTATATTGTTTCTTAATGCGTCATATAAAATATTCACGCTTATTTTGCAAAAACGCCTTACCAAATGGATCGATGAAAACAAACTCCTGAAAGAGTTTCAAGCAGGATTCAGGTCAGGATATTCCACGGTGGACCATATATTTACCCTCAAGAGCATTGCAGAATCATTTCTTTGCAAACAAAAGAAGCTATATGCTTTTTTCGTAGATTTCAAATCTGCTTTTGATTTGATCAATAGAAAAGCACTTATCTAAAAGCTCTTCAACAACGGCATGTCATTGGAACTCTAAATATGGAAAAACATTTAAAAGAAAAACTCATGAAAGCTAAAAGTGCAGTGAACTCAATTTGGAATAAATATTTCTATAACAAAAGTATAGCCCATTGCAGCAAGTACAGGGTATTTGAAGCAGTATCAGAATCGATGCTCTTTCACGCGGCGCAAACTTGGGGAACGAAGATGTATGGTACAGTCGACAAGCTTCTGCGATACTATTGCAAAAGAATTTTTGAATTGCCGAATAGTACACCTAACTACGTAATCATGTTAGAAACCGGTTTATCCCCGCTGTTCATACGAACTTTGAAAAATCAGGTGGATTACATATTGAAGGCACCAAAGATGAATGATAATCGACTTCCAAAGATAGCAGCTCTGCAAGCCATAAGGAACAAAACAGGCTGGTATGCTGATTGGATAGAACTAGCAACAGAATTTCGCATAGATATAAACGTAAATTAAACCAACATTAAAGAGCTTGAAACGTCGCTTTACCAGCTAATTTCTGCAGTAGATCTTAGACAACGAGAAAAATTTTTGAATGATGCAACTGAATCTATGCATAGGCAAATTTACAGCAGATTAGAACACAATCTGGGGGACAAAAACTATTTCAATGACAAGAATAGTATAGCAGAAATATCAACAGTGGTAAAACTGCGAGCAGAACTTATACCACTGAACTACATAAACATACCGCATAGAGAAGAGCTACCCATTATATGTTCGCTATGCAACTTAAACGAAAGAGAAGATGTTGCTCATTTTATGGGAAAATGTCCGATCTTTAAAGAAATAAGAAGGGAATTTTTTGGAAGCGACATTCTAACACCAAACCAAGTCGTACGCTTGCTGAATGACATGGGTGTAAAGAAGTTATTCCAATTCTGCAGACTAGCTACTCTTTATAGAAAATGTATTATAACTGAAAACTTTTAAATCCTAACTAATATTATAAATGTGAAAGTCCCTCCCGGCTTTCTATGTTACCATCTCCCGCCCAAACTACCAAAGTGATTGATATGAAATTTTGTACAGAGATAGTCTAGAACCAGAGGAAGGACATAGGCTACATATTTTATCCCTATATTCCCACGGGATCGGGAACGTATACGGGAAGTTAGAACATACAACACCGATTTCAAAAATGTTTCCACCGTTAGAATGCTACACTATTCCTGAGTAACATAAACTTTAATTCATCCACATATTCCTACGGGAACGGGAGTCCTTACTAATATAATAAGTGTGAAAGTAGTTCTGTTTGTCCGTCGTTCTATGTTACCATTTAACGCCCGAACTAATAAACCGATTTAAATGAAATTTTTTACAAAGACTGTTCAGAACCTGAGGAAGGACATAGGCTATATATTTTTTTTTTCCTATATTCCCACGGGAGCAGAAAAGTTTACGGAAACTTAGACACTACAGCACCGATTTAAAAAACTCTTCCACCGTTGGAACGCTCCATAATCCCCGAGCAACACTAACTTTTACTCATCCCCATATTCCTTACGGGAACGGTCACCATATTTCCACGGGAACGGAGTCTTTACTAAAATTATAAGTACGAAGTTAAATCTGTCTATCTATTTCCCTTTGTTACCATTAGCCACTCAAACTATTGAACCTATTTATATGAATTTTGGTACAGAGACAGTCTAGAACCTGAGGATGGACAAATACGTCAAGCAATATGTTTTATTCGTGTATTCCCATGGGAACGGGAACCTGGAATTTTCAAAAAATGTCCACTGTTAGAATACTACACTATTTTCGAGTAATATAAGCTATAAGTCATCCTCCGGAAACGGCCCTCATATTCCTACGGGAATGGAAGACTTTAGTAACAGAATGAATCCGAAATTAACTCGGTCTGTCTGTTTTTCTTTGTTTATATTTACCGCCCAAACTATTGAACCTATTTATATGAATTCTGGTACAGTGACAGTCTAGAATCTGAGGATGGACATGTATATGTTATGCAATATGTCTTATCCCTGTATTCCCATGGGAACGGGAACTTGAAAAATACAGCACAAATTTCAAAAAATGTCCACCGTTAGAATTCTACAGTATTCCCGAGTAATATACATATACATACTTTAAGTCATCCTCCGGAAACGACCCTCATATTCCCACGGGCATGGAAGACTTACATTATAGATCCGGAATTAACTCCGTCTGTCTGTTTTTCTTTGTTTATATTTACCGCCCAAGCTATTGAACCGATTTATATGAATTTTGTTACAGAGATAGTCTAGAACCTGAAGATGGACATCCTTACTAACATTACAAATCCAAAACGTTTTGATTCCCTGTTTCCCTTCAATACACTGATTGATCATTATAATAAGGCTCAGACGCTTTAAGTTGCAGGTGTTCGCTTAGAAAAAAATCCCATGGCAACTTTATGCGGCCGAATCACGTGTATCAATCCCACAAAACCTTTTTATTTAGCAAAATATGGAAAAAATAAGAGCGTCGTGTGCAAACATATACTTAAATAAAATAATATAACAATGGTTTACTAAAACGCATGAATGTGTCTTATTTGCAAAGTAAGTAGCCTAAATAATTAAGAATGCTGCCGAAAGTCACTGTTCCACGCGGACGAAGTCGCGGGCACAGCTAGTGCAAAATATATTTGGTAATTTATTTTTGAAGTAAACTTTGTCACATATTGTAACTGAAAGTTCTTTTTTAAAAACTTGTGATAATTAACTGAAAGGAAAATCTTACTTATATTTGTTAACTTATTTTTTATGTTTTGTCAACTAGGCAGACGACAAAAATGCCATGCTTTTTGTTTTTTAGTAAACTTTGTAATAGAACAATGAAAACTAATAAAACTATATATCTATCTATCTATCTAGACACTTCTAATATTCGCATTTAAGGAAAAAAAATATTATTTATTTTTAAGACAAATCTTTGGATGTTTATTTCAATGTACATAGGTACACCTTTCCTTAGTAATGGAAAACAATGTCATACAAACAGCTGCAATGACTTGTAATGACGCGGTCATGCTACCTGTTACCTTTGGTAGTTGGTTCTTTTCATTCCACAAAGAACATCCGGAATGGAGAACACTGAACTGCGATGGTACAATGTTTCACTGCCATAACACCTACACAACACGAATAATAATGCATGGAGCAGTAAATTATTTACTCACCAAGTAGCTAATCTGACGAGCACAACCTCGGCTGGAAAGAAAAAAGGATGTCATATTCTTGCATAGTTGCTTCTGGGCCTTTGCAGCAGATCTTGTCTTCCACATAGCTTCAAAGAGAGAAGTCAAAAGGTTTTAAATTATGTACATAACCTTGTTCGAGAGTTGCGATCCTCTCTTCAAGATTTAACATGATCGGCACCTTTATAATCGCCTTTTAGTGACTATTCAAAAGAAGTTTGTTAAGATTCAAGAAACACTAAGGCATAGTTGGTAATATTTTTTCATTAACCAGGCCAGGTCCTACCTTGACAAGAGAAAAAGTTATATGGATCCGTCGCGTCGTTGATTTGAAAGCAGCTTTCGACTCAATCGATAGGAATGCCCTCTTTCACAAGTTAAGCTGTCTTGGAATGTCAACGAAAATGCAAACGCTAATACAAAGCCTTTATGAAAATAATGTAACAGCAGTTTGGGAGGGAAGCGTGAGGTCAGATTGGTTTCATACTAATACTGGAGTAAAACAAGACTGTTTGCTTAATCCACTTCTTCTCTCGCTCTTTATGGATGACCTATCATCGGCCTTGACTGGAGGAATTAGTTTTGCGGGAGTTAACATTAAAGCACTTATGTACGCAGACGATATCGTCATACTAGTGGAGTCTCCGCAAACGATGCAAATGATGATCAACAAGTTGCTTGACTATTGTCGCTTGTGGAACCTCACGGTAAACACCAACAAATCCAAAACACTGGTTTTCCGTAATGGAACTGGCAGATACGCAAGAGATGAAAAATGGATGGATCTGGGAAAATGAACCCCTTGGAATAGTAAAGGAATACAAATATCTTGGAGTACTCATAACACCACAAAAAGCATCTACAAGGTAAACCCATCGACTCGAAAAAGGCTGTCAACTTCAACTGGAAGGGAGTCCGTGGGAAAAGTAAATGTTGCCCCAAGCGCTAAGTACAAGCTTTTAAAAGCGGTTATGCGAGCAATTATGTGCTATGCTGGTCAGGTTTGGGGTTTTCGACAATATGATGAATTAGAGAAACTGTTAAGGTACTTTCTCAAAAAATATTTCGATTGCCGGAAAATACACCTACATATATGATACATCTCGAGACTGGAGTATCACCGCTTTACATTTTCTCACTCAGAATGCATTTTAATTATGTAAGAAAAATACCAGCCCTTTCAAATCATCGATTACCGAACATAATTGCAAGAAATGTGTTGCACCGAAAGTCCCAGCTTTTTGGTCACGTCTAGAACTTCAGTACAACGTCGAATTGATGGAGACAGGGTTGGAGGAATGGAGTAAGACCTTTGAGGTGTTGCTGGCAAAGATCGAGGAAACAAGTTTTGAACAATATGCAGAGATGGCGCCACAAAGAGTGTTTAAAATGATGTAAAAAATCCTGCAGCATAACCTTGGTATAAATAATTATTTTAATGACCGATATTCGATTCACACAATCACCACCATTTTGAAAACCAGAGGAGAGTTACTTTGTCTTAATTTCCAACCACATGCCCCAGTGAGAAATATAGAGTGTTGCCTGTGCAACTACAGAGCCACAGAAAACACATATGGGTGATTCTTTTACAAATGTGATTTTTTATGTCTAGTACTGTATTTACTGTTTGGCATGATTTGTTTTATTAAGAAATGATAATTATGATGAATTTCATAGTATTTTTCTGTCGACAAAGTATATTGAAGCATAAGTATTGATGGATCACGAATAATTTGCAAAATTATATCCAAAATGTCAGTACCGTGGCATGTCCGCATTTCGTTTTTCGAATTACATAAATACATAAATTTCTATAAATAGTCGTATTATAATCTTAAGTTATGCTTTTATAACTAAAACCTATTGTACATTTCATCAAATTATGCTACAATTGTATCCCAATATTGACTAGTAGAAAGAAATAATGGTCATTGTTTCATGTCCTGGATTTTCTTCAATTTTCAAATTTAAAATATTTCCCGCTTAGACGCCATCTTTTATCCAGTTTCTGTCGCTCGCTCTAGTGGCATTCTGAAGAATGACTTTTTTAATAGAATGATTAGGTCAATTATACTTAATTAATTATATAAATTCACGTGTGAATTCAAAATTATTTGGCCAATCATTTAAATTACGTGTGAGAATTTTAGTAAGGTTAATTATACATCCACAGTACTGACATTTGTCAGTACCGTGGATGTCAGTACCATGGTAAACAAAGCAAATAATATTTAAATGAATACTTCCTTGATGTTTTAATTTATCATCATGCTTAATTGATCTAGTGCTATAAAATTTTAATCTTAATTTGTTAAAAACTTCAATGAATTTCAATATTTAACTAATGTTAAACTTTGTTTTATTCTAAGAATTTAAGATAAAATTTTATTCTAATTCTGCTGTTAATAAATTTTAAAGATTGTCAAAATCAAGAAAAAAAAAATACCGTAAATGTCTCTGTACAATTATCAAAAACCTATAATTTATCATTTGCGTTATTATTTTAAGAGATTTAGCCAAATATTCTGAATATTTCATTTTGATGTCAGTACCGTGGTACTGAAATTTCTAATTTTTGTTCTAGGTTATTTTCTATTGCAGTTGTAGTAGAGCTACGTTACGGGCTTAATTTTAAGCATAATAAAAGGCCAATAACACCCAGATCACAAGTCTTAAAACATTTTTGATTTTAAAAAAATTTGAGTTGTAAAAATCACAGCTATATAAGAATCACCCATATCACTTCTTAGCTATCTACCCGGTTTTGAAAAAAATAAGACTTGCTTATTGGGGAAATCTATACCTTAACATTGAGTGAAGCTGTTGAAGCTCTTAACGGCTAAGAGTAGAATGCGTTATACGGTTATGTGAAAGCGGCCTTAAAATACCGCAACCAAATTTTAAATGAAGCATTTAAAAAAAAAACTAGAGATTACTTTAACTGTCAATATTAGTTTACGATAGACATATATTTCTTTTAATTAATTAATTAATTAAATATTTTTAAAACAAATTCAATCGTTATCTTTTCACAATAATACTCTTTTTCGTCTGGCTGACGGCAAAAGCCAATGCTATATATTGTGAATTTGTAAACATGATTTTTATTTATTTTTTAAAATAAAATCGCTACTACTAGATACAACTACTACTACTGCTATTAAGGCGGAGGTGAATAAAAATATGTGGCACCATCGACTGAGACGTGCAGAGAACACAACACCAAACTTCTATTGTGTAGTTTACTTGCGTTTCATGACTTTTTAAGATAAAATATAATCGTTTTAAAACAAAAACTACTACTGCTGATACTGATGCTAATACTGATACTGATTACTTATAATGATACATGTACAGGCCGATATAGTGATAGTGATATTAAATTACTGCCGCTGATATTGATTCTGATACTGATCTTGATACTGATACTGATACTGATACTGATACTGATACTGATACTGATACTGATACTGATACTGATACTGATACTGATACTGATACTGATACTGATACAGATACTGATACTGATACTGATACTGATACTGATACTGATACTGATACTAATACCGAAAACGATACTGATACAGATACTTATATTGATACTAATGCTGATACTGATTCTTATACTGACACTGAGACTGATGCCGCATTGACAGAAAGAAGTAAAACTTGAACAGAGCGTTATTGTCATATTGAAACGTAAGTCTACTCTAAGAAAACTCCGCTTTGTTGATGGATGATGGATAATGGATGCCCTGGACCTGGCAAAAACTGTTAACTAAGAATACCAACTTAGAAACAATAAAACGATTAAAACGATTCCACGCTTCGAATAAACTGTCAAAAAACAGTTATGGCTTCTTTGTTTAAATTGTTTTAATTTTTTTTTTTTAATTATATAGGATGAAGGTGAAAATTACTTACATATACATGCACGTCGACCTGAAAGATCTTTTGTGCTTTTCCTTAGGTTTAAAAACACGTAGTGTATAGGTTTGTTCATTCAAAGCTGAAGTCATGTAAGAACCTAAGAATCTTCGAGGAAGAGGTGTTTCTGATATCAAGGGGACAGGGGAACCCTTTATTGAATATTTTAAGCCTGGATCTAGCTAAGGCAGGGCATTCACATAAAATGTGTTCAGCAGTTTTTATGTCTTCAAGACAGAGACGACAGGTGTCATCTTGGCTGATGCCCATGTTTTTAAGATGATACTTGAGAGAGCAGTGTCCAGTGAAGAAGTCCGTAAGTAACTTCACTTCACGTTTGCTCATGTCAAGAATTTCTTTCATACGTTTGTGGGATAAGTCAATGAATAGTTTTGACTGACGATGGCCATTTGAGTTGTTCCAGGTGCTGATCATGTTCTGTCGTTCCCAGGTAGCTTAACCGTTTTTGAGGCTACTGATTGGGAGACCAAAGTAGGGTTCAGGGCCTTTGAATTGGGACTGAGAGCCAAGTCTAGCAAGTCGGTCAGCCTCTTCGTTACCCGGTACGCCTTCATGACCAGGCACCCATGAAATATAGTTATTTTATTGAACTATACATGTCAGGCAGTTCCAAACTAGTTTGGATTCGATTTTTGTCGAGGAGGGAGCCTTTGCTGCTGCCTGACTGTCAGAGCAGATTAGGATACTTGATCTTCGGAGGTCTCTTCTAATGCATTCCCTAATTCAGAATTCTATAGCCATTACCTCTGCCTGAAAGATAGTAGTTGTGTTACCAAGGGATGTAGATGATTTAAGGTTGGGACCGTAAATCCCTGCACCTACACCGTTGTTTGTTTTTGAACCGTCAGTATACCAGATGTATTGGAAGTTATTTGTAAGAATTACAGGGTTCTTCCATGCTGAGCGGTTTGGAAAGATTACTTCAAAGGGGTGGTGTAACATTATGCGTTTAGGCATAAAGTCCGAGGAGTGGGCTGCAGGCGATTTCAGTATTGGGAGCACCTGCAGAATACTCATATGTCCTTGTAAGTTTTCCTTTCTCGAGTAGTTAGTTAGTGAGATGAAGCTTTTTTTTTTAGTGAGAAAAATTAAACGTGCGTCTCGGGATACCCGACAGATAGCTTAAATTTATCTAAGTTGGACTAGGTATTTAATATAGAAACTGTTAAACTTGAGAAAAGCTAATGCTGCAGTCTCACGACACAGACTTTTGTCTGCACTTACTTCAACCTCCCTATGAGGCCCATGCTTGTGATAAGAATCGGACGGACTATAGAAATTCATAAGAGAACATAATTCATAAGTAAGCAATGTAGGTCATAGTGCGAAGAGAGGACGTGAAAAAAACGGAGGCTAGGCAGATTGACGTGGCTGTAATGCTTTATATATCGAAGCGAATTACCCTCCCACAATAAATTTTCACTTCAAAAAGCACATTAAAACTGAAATGAGACGAGGTTTGTACTTAGTCATTGGAGATTCATGAAAGCTACTACAAGAATGTGGTTTAGTTTCACTTCACTTCCATAGCTATCCGAAAATTTTTCTAAGTGCTGTACAATTTTCTACTAGCCAGAGTATGGTAAATGGGTAAAGGCATAGAAAGTCAAGAGATTCACTGAACAAACTTCTAAAACCATTTAGAAGTACACTTAAAGGTCTGACATGTTCCATTTAAAAAAGCGAATAAGTAGTGCCTATTTATACCATGAATCTACTGCATCTAACCTTCATATCAGCTTATTTAGAGGGAAGATGCAGGGAAATGAGGTAGAAGCTAGTTGAATTTTCTGAACAAGAAACCCAGAAATAATAAAGACTGCCACTCAACTATCGTTTTCAAGTAAGTAGTTTTATGAGGTTCATTTTCAGAATTCAAATTGAGTATAATAAAGTCAACTATTTTCATGCAATTCTGAAATATTATGACGTGGTCAGAACAAACATCTTTCTAAATAAATATAAATTAAACTGCAAAACTGAAACAGATTTTTTTTGTTGCTTAGCGTGTTAAAACCTTGAGGCTTTTATTATATTTTGCTTCCAGCCTTCATTTGCACAACGTCAAAAGAAAACAAAACTTTTTAACGTCCTAACGAAATAGAATACATCAGCAGATCGAATCAATCCCCAGCAGTGAAAACAAGGCCATACCTCTCTCCAGAAAGATTCGAAAATCAAACGGGTTGTATCCATTTTGAAAGAATATCCCCGAAAAAATATCATTCATCAGCAGTTACTTAACATTGTGCTAAGAAATGCTTTCGTGGAATAAATTACAAGGGACTAGGAACGGAAATTGATATTCAAACCGCAAATTCTGTTGATTTATCTTGCCAATCAACAAACACCCCATAGACGGGTATTAGGCACACTCTCTGAGCCAAGAGAGAAAAAAAGAGATTGAAGATTGCTTTACAACTGACAAACCATCTACAGATTGCTCTCAGGCAAAACGATTCATTCATGCTGGACGATGATGGGCCGAACCTCCATCCATCGGACTCTGTTTTTAGGGAGCAAAGCGTTAGCCAAACTTCAGTGCAACAGAAGCAGACAGCAGATTGCCTACCAGTCAATCTCTACAAAGTAGTGGAAAATTCGAAGGCATGGACGTAAAATTATCTTGGTTCAAATAAATTATTTGGTAATTGGTAAATAAAGATAAATCCCCCATTCCAAACAACAGCTACACCCACCGTCACGTCGAGGCTATAGCAAAAGTTAAAGGAAAACGTTTTACAACATCAACAACATCAATGGCTGTCCAATTTCAACCAAAAAAATTCATTCTTTGGTCCTTCGAGAGCTCATCTTTTTTTAATTTCATGTCTGGTCGCTTTGGGAAGGGATAAATACAATTTCCATCTTAACTACAAATAAACAATTAGGTCAATTTTTAAAGACCATTTTCTTATCTTTTGATTGGCCTTCGGGTCAAATAATTCTCTTTAAGACGAATGCTACAACATTAAACCCGCCCAACATATTGAAGAGAAGAGTTTGTTCGTCTTGATCCCTTTTTCAATTTTAAACATAAAAAGAAAAGATTTACATCAAAGAATGGGTTTTTCTTGTGAAAAGCCAATTTTCTTTGGAATAAAAGGTTAACCTTTTGCACAAAACAAAAACCCAAGAAAATGCTCCTGTACATCTTATACGACAAGATTAAACGTCGGCTTTATTTTTATGACGAACTTTCATCCCACTGCTTTCCAATTAATCAAAGATAATTTCATGAAAATATCGTCTAAAAAGTCACAGTAAATTATGGCCTTAAGCCAACATTCAAATTGTCTGTCATTGCTCTTCCGATTTTATCCAAGCAATTTCGAAGAGCACGATCTTATTATGATAACAAGTAATGTTTTTCTTCGCAACAAAAAAAGGAGAATCACACAAAAAAGTCCTCGTCGTAAATGTTTTAACATGGGCTACATCTCGTTAATATGACAATCTTATTTCTGGTTTATTAGACATCTTTCAGTTAACAGTCATTAAGTTCTTTTCCATCTGATTGTGTATCGAATTAAATGAGGAAAAGGAAACGTTCACATAAAACTTTCTATACACCCGGCTATGTTATGTTCCTTCATTTGAAGGCGGATGTGTACGGAATCTAATTAATTAACACCCGGTCGAAAGGAAAGTTTTTTAATTTTACACTCGCACTCATTAATGAGAAAGTGTATGAGTACGGCAAAAGGAAGAACATAAACTGTGACACAGAATCTGGAAAGTTTTAACTCTTTTTACGGTTTCAAAGCAATGAAACGCTAAACTCTATCTACTATTTAAGAGTACACCTTATCAAGGTGAATTTCACCAGTTCAGATGATGGTTTGTTTATCAAGCTGTTAGTCAAAGTTGGTTTTTAAGTGTGATACTGGTGCGCAAGTGCAGGATAAATCAATTTTGCAAGCCCCGAATTCTATGCATTCGACAATTTCCATTCAATAGCACGTACACTAAGTTTCAGAAGATATCGAGCGGTCAATTTTTTGTTTTAATTTCATTATATTTATTTTTGAAACCCTTCGCTTGACTGGGAAGATTCCATAATAGCTATTGGACCTCTAGACTACTTATTTCGCTATGACACTTTAAAAGAAAGATTTGTTCCTGTTTCAAATCAAGGAAATAACAGGTCCGTTCAAATGAACTTTGTATTGCAAAAGAGCTCCTTAATGTATGCGATGTAACTTGCTGCAAAATCAAGTCACTGGTTTTTACATGCTTTTCTTGGGAAATAAAGTTGGCCTGATACAAAGGCGAGAAACGGATGTGTCTATATGCACCCACTGCGTTAGTCACGTCGGATGGTGTAACACCGTATTTGGAATACTTTGAGTGGACATTAGTTGGTGTTTGTTCGTTCGCACGCGGTTTATTTCAAGGTCAGGAAACCAACCAGCAACTGATGTTTCCACCGCACCGCTGCAGTTTGCAAAAAGCTAACGTCAGCGTCTGGCAATATAAAGAAACTCAACACGAGTGTTGGATTGGCAATCGATTAGACTCGTTAGTCGTTATGCAAGTTCTGTGATTGTAATGCGAAGTCAAATAATTTTTTTGATTGAAGAACTTACAGTTAGAAAAATAATGCATTGTAAATAAATGCGGTTATTCACGCGCGAATTCAATAAATTTTTTTAAAATCAAATTGCATTTCAAAGACAAAACTTATCACATCTTCAAATTAGCTCGAATGCGGCAACGAAAGGAGATTTTCAACTGAAACTACTGCAATGGACTCTCTTGAGATTGAAGAATAGAAAATCTTTTCTTATCAGAAATGACTATGCTAAACGAACCAACACCAGCCCCAACCACATTGTTTCCACTCAAATTACTCAAAACGCGGTGTCAAAACAACCTATACCAGCCTTTTTTTTGTCTGCACATAGACACTTCTGCTGAACAGATCTCCAAAAATGTTTCAACATTAGAATGCTTCAATAATTCTCAGTAACATAGACTAATTTTCATCTGAACAATGTGAGCAGGGTCGATGCTTTACACTAGATCACCGTAGGCTGTGTTTTCTTAGATTACGAAGGATTTGATGAAACTTTAAAAATTTAAACAAAAATCATGTGAGACAGAGTCCGTTTGTATGCGAATCTAACTGCAGTAAGTTCACGATGACTTGACCGATTTCTATCTTACTTCCGCGAGTAAAAGAATTTTCAAAAAAAATTTCGAATTAGTCGGTACTTTAAATACTCGCAGTGACAGACAAATAACGCTACCTACTATCTTTGAACGTTGGTGATCGGCTAGAATCAAAAGTACACGCATGATTGGAAAAATTAGGCTATCATAGGAAAGCTGAAACAATACGCTATCAAAAAAACCGATCTTCAGTAAATATATTGCAGTGTTGGCTCTTGAAACGTTAAGGAAGTATTCCGAATTTTCAAAAATTCAATCCATTGTTCTTCAAACGAATAGTAAATGTTAACTTTGGAACAAAATTTCCCTACTCAGACCAAACTTTTAAAAAAAAAACTCAGTACACGACAAACATGAACGAACGTGTCACTAAAAAATCTACGTAAAACCATTCGTTAAGACAGCGGCTTAGCGCAATGGCGTTCAGCAATAAAGGTAGTAGGTATGTTAGACCATTAAATTTTTTGCTTTTTTAGAAGCTGGTCTACAACCTTTAAACCACTTACACACAAAGGCATCATTTTTACCTAAAATTTTTAAGTCATATCACAATTCACAACTAATAACCCATTCAAGGTTTACCAAATTTGATTGTAAAATATGTGGACAGAGGTCTTCAATGTTTTAGTAAGCGGACAAGACCAGACGGAAAACTAAAATATTAAGCTATTGGCAATTGAAACAGTGTCAAAAGACATCGACACACAACCTTATTGCAAAAATATAATAAAGCTTCTCAAGACCATATTGAGCCATTACCGCCATTTCATCGTTAGCGACAAAAAGAAAGTTTAACAGGGAGACAATTTTTTTTTTTGTTTTTATCATAAGCATTTAAGCGAGAAGCCCGACGCGACGCTTACTATAAAATTTATTTTCGCTGTAACTTTTCGTAAAACAGTTAAAATTGAAAATGCAGAGAATTCAGAAACAATGTAAGCTTTTGAATTGTATAAAAAAAAACTATTTTGTTAAAAATGCCGCTTACGATTATGTAGCGGGAAGGGCTCGATATGCAGGTATATAAAGTGTTGTAATGTGAACAGAGCAATTGAACAGAGCAAGTGAACGAACAATTTTCATCAGACACTTAGCAACGAACTCGGGGAGAAAAACTATTTCAAGGAAATAGTATAGACGGGAAAACTTTGGGAAATTTGTGAACCTGGGATAAATGTAATGTGAAAATAGTAGAGCTCTTTCTTTCTTGGTCATATTCTAAGAAAAAAATTGTTCTACAGTAAAGTCCGTTTCTCAAGTTTGAC
Source organism: Melanostoma mellinum (assembly GCA_914767635.1). Lineage (NCBI taxonomy): Eukaryota > Metazoa > Arthropoda > Insecta > Diptera > Syrphidae > Melanostoma > Melanostoma mellinum. The sequence goes on from OU612058.1 coordinate 172,176,256, forward strand.
ATCACTTTTTGACAATTTAAAAAAAGTCTAAGGTGTCCAAAATTTCTTCCCCAAACAAAGTTTTGACTTTGGGGTCATTTTTTCGCAGAAAATACATGATAAACATAGAGTTTCTATATTTTTTACAGATGAACAAAACAATAATAAAAAAAAAAACTTAGGAATAAGTGCACTCAAAAACCCTTCCTTTTTAAGATACTTGGAAAAAACTAAAACAGGTAAAAATTCTAATTTTGTCTTTTTTACGAAAAGAATAAGAAAATAAATTTGTTAATAAGTTTGTCAAATTAAGTCACGATTGCATATATTTTTTTTTTTTTTTTTTGTATGAGTTTTTTAATGGAAATTGAAGAAAAGCACAACAAAGGATACCAGGAAGTTTACCCTAACTGAAAATCTGGCAACCCTTAGCCTACAGGAGTCAAATTTTAACACAGTTTTAAAGATTACATGACTACAAGTAAGACAAGAGTTATCGACAGCAAACACCCACAATGAAATCCAAAAACGGGCTCTGGCATGGATTCAAAACGAAGGAGGGCACTTTGAGCACTTCTTATAATTGTATTTGTATAAAATACATAAGAAACTACTAAAAATTCTTGGAAAACTGCTCCCTTTGCAAGTTGTTGCAATAAAAAACCGGAAAAAAGACAAAATTAGAATTTTTACCTGTTTTAGTTTTTTCCAAGTATCATAAAATGTATGGGTTTTTGAGTGCACTTATCAAAGAGTTTTTTTTTATTATTGTTTTGTTCATCTAAAAAATAAAGAAACTCTATGTTTATCAGGTATTTTCTGCGAAAAAATGACCACAAAGTCAAAACTTTATTTGGGGAAGAAAATTTGGACACCACTTAAAATTGAAAATCTGGCAACCCTTAACCTATGAAAGCTCAATTTAAATACAGTCTTAAAGATTGTTATTTCTACAAAAAATTCAGTCTAAGATAAGGTCTCTATCATCTGTATTGACAGAGATATAGAATTTAACACAGGTTAGGGTACATCAAAGTTAGACTTTTTTTAAATTGTCAAAAAGTGATGTCAAACTTGAGAAACGGACTTTACTGTAGGAAAAATTTTTTCTTAGAATATGACCAAGAATCATATCCCAAAGTATGTACAACGAATTACGGGACACCCTGTATAAATAGTTTTTGTAAAAAAGGTTTATAAATTCAAATTGTGGTACCCGTGGTGTGACGGTTTGTTTATCTACCTGTAAACTGGGAGGTTCGTGGTTCGAAACCCGAAGAAATTGCGGTTGTTCTGATGTAAACCCATACATAATGAAATCGAAAAAACCAAACTTAAAAAAACAACCATTAGAAGCGCAACCGGGAGGTTTGGCGAACTGAGCCCCGATTTCAAAATAATTAAGCACAGTTCGTAAGCGTTATTTAGAATAAGAAAGCCAATTCATTAAAAAATGTCGAAACCTACTGACCACAAATGCATACACAAATTGTCAGTCGCTTCACAAAAACCAGAGTTGGGAAATAATGATTACTTTGTGTAATAAATTACAGGTTCAATTACAATTATATGTTTTGGGTAATTGAAAATTTTGAATTACAATTACATGCAATGGTTAATTGAAATTTTTCAATTACCCATTACATGTAATGGAAAAAGTAATGCATTTTTAAAAGTAATTGAAGAAAGCACACCGCTAACTCGCTAACTTCTTTTTTTAGTAACTGATTACTTCAATTGTAATGCATTACATACTTTTCAACAAATACGTATACAATAAATAGATTTTTTTTGTTGACTATGAAGTCAATGGTTATTGTTTTAATCTACATTTTGAGCAAGAAAATCGCGAAATCGGACTTTATTCTCCAATTTTCTGACAGTTTTTCGCTAATAACTTTGTATTGTAACTAGTTGCCAAAAATGTTCCACCGGAAGGGTTTCAGAGAATACCCTCTCCCAACAAAATAATAGAAAACACAATACTCTACCACAATTAGTAAACGAGAAAATGGCTTTTGAAAGTAGAAATGTTTTTTTTTTTTTCAAAACGGCGGACAACGCAAATTTGCTGTTATAATTTCTGAATTCAAACTTTCTAAATGCTACTCTTCACTAAAAAAACAAAAAATTTGACATAGTACCTGTTCAATGTTTTAATTTCGTTCAATTTTGTTTAATTTTAAATATGTAATTGAGCAAATTAGGTGATCAATTACATTTTTGTGTAATGATTACTGAAAAAAGTAATCATTACAGCATTTCTTGAATTATTTGGGTTTTCAGTTACATATAAGTAATTGAATTTTTTCAATTAAAAGTAATGGGTAGTTGAATTTTTCAATTACATTTAAGTGTAATGGAAAATGTAATGGAAGATTTCAATTACAAGTAATTGTAATTGAAATTTTTTGTAATCATTATTTCCCAACTCTGACAAAAACCTCTATACCTTTGTTTCTGAAGACTGACGATAAATGAAGTGCTTTCGTCTTTTGAATGCTGTAATGAATGTGACTTTTGCTAAATAAAAATCTTTGACATGAAAAGCCTTTATCAGACTGGACAACTATTTACTGTATTTATTTCAGCTGCAATTGCAAGAAGAATTTATGGCCCCGATTGCGGTTGTCGATTGACTAATCGATACTCGACTTTTGTCGTTTTCGATCGACATTCTTCGACCAGAAAATTATGAACGAAAGCTGTCGACCGTCAAATCGAAGAATGTCGATCGACAAAAGTCGAGTATCGATTAGTCAATCGACAACCGCAATCGGGGCCTATATTTTTTAAAGAAAATAAACTTATTTTAGCGTAAATAAAGCGGCAATCAACCAATACTACTCAATTCATGCCAATTCTACCGAATCGCTACATTAAATCAGTTCGTGCGAGCAAGATTATTCTGCACCGCAAACGGAATCTTTTTATGGGAATTGAAGTATGTAAAACGAGAAATGGGGCTTTATTCAGACTATGATTAACATGTGTGGAAAAATTCACCAGACCTTCTAGCTTTCTATACAACACAAGCTACGAGGCCACGTGCACCACACACGGGAATGGTCTGGAAATAAATAAAAAAAGAAGAAAAAAAGAAAATGAAAATTGTCAGAAGAGGATACCGAAACAGATTTAAAGTTTCGTGACTCAGACTCATTAAATGCATGTGTGCACGTTCCTGGCTTTGTTTACTTTAAAAAGGTATCTAGATATAGGAAAACGGAATGGGTTCCGTTAGAGATAACTGGAAAGTTGTGCCTTAAACTTCCAAAGATTTTCTTTAAATTAAAGTTCTTTACCTTGTGTGAGAAGTTTAGATTGAATCAATATCTATGTGAGTTTGTGGTTTTGGCGAAACAAAACAGAATGCAAAAGGACATTGTTTAGTGTGTTCGTTAATAAACAAAAAATGAATTTTTTTTAGAAAAGTGAATCTTGCTTAAAAGTCAGATTTGCATAACTTATAAGGAATCAAGGTAAAACACTTAAATTATGTAGGGCTATAAAGGAGTTCTCGAACCATGTTCTACTCCTAAAGATATCATGATAGAATTTCTGGGAGAAGCTTAACACGCATCCATTTTGACAGAAAGGGTTTCTATTTTCTCTTAAATAAATCCAACAAAGGAATCTCTAAATTTTGCAGTACTTGGGTGGGAAAAACGTTTCGGCGCTTACGTGCAGTCCACAGGCACTGTTGAAGTATATTTTTACAGAAGAAGAAAACCTTTTTCCACTTTTGTATTTTTATTAGGTGAAGAAAAGATTTCCTTCCCAGACTTAGCTCTTCTGCGTCGTTTCAATAAAACCCACAATTCTGGGCATCCAATGGAATCATGTCATCTTGAGTTGAGCTCTTGACAGATCCAATCGTTAATTGAATCCCTCACTGAGGATCCTCAGACCAAGAGGTTCAGGTCCTGAGCAAGCTGTCTGAGATCCTTGCTTTGCAACTTCATTGACAATCTCGTTTCCAGTTATTACTTGATGGCCTAGAACCCCAAAGAGACTTGTATTACGATCGCATTCAGAGAAGTTTTGCATTCCTTGATAACTTAGATTTAGAGGAGAAAAGCCTGAAGCACAGCTCGGCTGTACAAATATTTTTCCCCATTCATCCATTTTTCGTTATGAAGCTTATGGCCTTTTGATAGCATACCCCTACGAATGGAAGACGAATGCATATGTGCCTGATCGGGGGTGTAGTCTTATGTCATCGCTCTCTGCAAGGCGCCAGATCTATTTTAAGAACCATTTGTGAAAATTCGATAACAATCCTTTCCTGGCTCAGATTCTAGACTGAACCAGTCCTGAGCCGAAGGAAAGTTGACTGCGTTGATGCAATTTGAGCCTTGGGATCATGGTGTAGGATGACATATCCAATAGACATGAGTCAAAAGAAATGCTGCCTGCAACCTCCTCAAAACTGCATTGTGGATTGTGTCAGGCTTCTCAAGAGCGGAGATTCAGCAGTGTGTCGAGAGCTGCCTCAGAGCAGCAAGACAAACAGTGGTTTCCAAAATAATAAGAGTAGACTATTATGTTTTCTTCACAATGGAATCTATGCCTTAAACCTTTTTAACTAGAGCAAAATATATATATACGAATTTTCTTTGACCTGACTTTAAAACATTTACAGTGCTACCAAACATTAATGATGGTCACTTGCAATGTATCGTTAGTTTTACTTAGAAATGTCAGATTTGCAATGGTCAAAAATATAAGAGTGCTGTGTAGAATTGCATTATTTCTGGTCTTTTTCTAATTATTAAATTTACCGTATGACTTGTGTTTAAGTGTTTAAAACTCATTAATTTTTTAAATAATAGGACACGGAAAGCATTGCTCTGAGGAAGAACGCCGTTTGATCCTCCAACTAGGAGATCGAGGCAAAACATTAAGTTTCATTCAAGATGCTCTTCCCCGATCTCAATGTGTTGTTCCTATGGTGCTAAAGTAGCGAAGTCTACCAAAAAATTTCACCGAAAAAAGTGGACGCCCAAGAAAACAACAACTTTGCTGGACAAAAGGATTGCAAGAGAGGTGCTTTAAAATCATTTAGCAACATCTAGCGGTAAAAAAGCAAATCTATCACTGGATATCAGCTCATGCACGATCCGCAGACGTTTACAGGAAAAAAATTTACTTGGTCGAATTGCGATGAAGGTTCCGTTACTTAGTTCGAAGAATATAAAGCAGCGTATATGATTTGCAAAAGTAAATCCTTCACAATCGGCTTACAGAAATTGGCCACATGCGAATTCGTGAACTGTTCTCTCCGGTGCAGTCGGGTTTTCGTGCTGAACACAGCTGTTCTTCAGCCATGGTAAAATTCCTTGACGACATCCGCATTGCGTATGATCAAGAAAAGCTTACGCTCCTGTGGCTGCTCGATTTTACTAAAGCCTTTGACCGAGTTAATCATAGTTTTCTATGTAAAAAGCTTAAATTGTATTTTGGCTTCAGTGATAGATCAGTGCGCCTTATTCAAGACTATTTACATCATCGTACTCAAAAAGTAAAAGTTGGCAATTTATTTTCTGAATCCATCCATTTGCTTACTGGCGTGCCACAAGGTTCAGTTTTGGGTCCAATTTTGTTTTTTTTTTAATGAACATCTTAATGACATGCCATATGTTTGCAAGAATGTAATGGCTCATCACTACGTGGATGATGTTCAAATTTACATCTCGCAACGGTTCAACTTATTGGCTTGTAGAATGAATGAGGATTTTAATGAGATCCATGCTTGGTCTCTGAGTAACGATCTTATGCTCAATCCAGGCAAATCACAAATACAAGTTCGATACAAATAATCTGCCGGCTATACTTTTATCTGAATTTAAACTTGAATTCTCTGCTATTGTCACAAGTCTGGGCTTTAAAATAAATCGATACCTCTCTGCCACTGATCATATTAACCTATCTGTTGGTCGTATATATGCTGGTCTCCGTTAACTAAATATGTTTTCTTCTCTTATACCGACTGACACAAAAATTAAAATCACTAAATCGCTTCTCTTGCCTATCTTCGATTACGCTTCAGTTCTTTGCTCTAAGTTGGACTCTCATTCACAGCGTAAATTGCTTGTCGTTTTAAATGATATTATAAGATACATTTATTGTTTGCGGAGATTCGAACATGTCTCTCACTACCATCAACTTGTACTAGGATGCACTTTTAATCAATTTTTTGAATCAAGATGTTATATTTTCTTGCATAACATAATACAGAGAAAAGCACCTTCATACTTATTTGAAAAATTATGCTTTGCGAAGTCTGTAAGGACAATGAATTTAATTTTACCTTCGTACACTTTCCTTTACTCATCCAGGTTATTTTTTGTACATGCTTCTAAGCTCTGGAACTGTCTACCAACTTCGATAAAACAGATAGTAGAAATTTCAAAATTTAAGAATGCCATTTTTAACTATTTTAAATTTTAATCAGTCTATTTTACTGACAAAAACAATGTATTCAGTACGTGATAAAAATTTCTTTTTTACTACTTAGTATTTTCTTATCTTTTTCTCGTTGTTAACATCTAATATAATTTAATGTAATGCAACTATAATGTATAAAATCATAATGTTACATAGTAGGTACTATAAAAGACTATGTCTTATTTGTACACCGTAATAAAATAAATTTAAAAATTGAATTGAATTGAAACCAAGATAAATTTATTTGGTTCTGATGGCAGAACTTATGTTAGAAAGAGGCCCAATGAAGAGCTGATGGAAGAGGTAATGGAAAATTGGTTTCACTCTTATTATTTTGGCGACCACAATTGATGTACAGGAGACAATTGTTCATATCATAGTCTTGTAGATCCCAAGAACACTTTTAGGTGACAGACTCCATGTCTTACCAGAGACTCTACTACATTGCAGGAAGACTGACGTGAAGAGTGCCTTAGTAGTTTTCGACTCGACATGTTTAAATCAAAGAAGTTTGTTATCTAGGTTAACACCAAGATGTTTGGCTACGTTTGAAAAGGAAATGTTGACGGCTTTAAGTGTAAGTTGATTCAATATAGTCAATTTTCTGTGTCTCGTGAAAAAAAACCTCGGTTTTAAGACCGTTCTAAGCGCACAAGATGTTAATCAAGTTAAGCTTAGCCTGTGCTTTGGAAGAAATGGTTTGGAAGCTGGATTTGAAAGAGAGCATACGGCGACGTCATCGGCATATGCTTATGGGCGTTTACTTAAGATCCATTGAGCATTTCAAGTAGGGAATCGATCGTCATGCACCAAAGAAGAGGAGATAGAACGCCACCTTGTGGACAGCCCTTATTAAATACTGATGTAACCGATTGTGATGTGCTTTTTCTTTAGAGCAGGGGTATATGCTCGTCGGGTCCAGGGTTGACCAAAGAAAACACGTAAAACTTCGGTTATGAAAAAGGTCCAATCCTTTTATTTGTCTAAAAGCTAGTCTAATATAATTTTTATTAATTCTTATCACTAATTCTGGTGGTGGTTCCAACGTTGGTAGATCCTTAGTCCTATGCTGGCAAGATGGTCATTAAGAACGGGTTTTTGATCGCTGGCATCAACAGGTAAATCCTGGCATCAACAGTCAGACGCTGGCATCATCAGGAAAATCCTGGCATCAACAGTAAGAATACTGGCATCAACGGCTTATAGAGCCGGCAAAAAAAACCCAAAAGCCCTTAAGAGGCTAGTGGGGGGATTTGTGCTAGGAACTCTATGGAGACCTTGCTTTAAATTGGGAATCTCTGGGCACACTTCGTACCCCCTGGTTTTCCTCTTAGTGGAAGTAGCCTGTACTCGAGATTGGTACTTTTCAACACGGGCTGGCTTCTTTCTTCTCGTATTTTTCAGGGTGCCTTATAAAGTTATCTACAATTGAAGGGCTTATTGCAATAGTATGACATACATTTTAAAATTATCAAATTAAAATTGTATTTTTAGTTAAGAAAAAAATAGACAAATTTTTGGAGCATGATTCTTAAGCTACGTGCAGACGGCATATAAAAAGCCGCACATATGTGCGGTTCTGACGTCACATGAAAAGTTGTAAATTCAACGCAAATGCTATACGTAAATCAGTGTACGCAAACTCGCATGTAAGGGTGTTCAGACGATGTGCGGAATCTGTCCCAAAAGCCGCACATTAGTTTGCGTTGATTTGCTCGCACATCAAATGTACGCAAATGAATACGCAAATTTTTCGGTCGATGTGCGACGTGTTCACACGATATGCAGAAAAATCCGCACATCACCCATTTGCGTTCATATGCAAGTTTGCGTTAATTCAATAAATTGTTTGAATTTTGTGTTTTATTCATGGGTTGAGCTAATCCGTACATAAATTTAAAAGTGCTGAAATTATTTGAAAATGTTGAAAAGAAAGAGGGGGAACTACTGCTGTTTTGGCATTGGATGTGATTTATCTGCAATCAGTTTTAATTTTTTCATAATTAATCAGTAGAAAAAAGATTAACTAAATAAATAAATAAAATACTCAAGTAAAAAAAAAAAACATAATACCCAAGAGACCTAATAATTATTTCAGTATTGTATTCATGAAAATAAAAACAGTCTACTACCAACACACTTCGCTTCGCTCATTTTATAATTTTTTTAAATTGAAAACCGATCACAACTATGCTGTACAAGCACTACTGATTTGCGTAAAATATGCACATTTGCGTTGTCCTATTTTCGTGTCACCGCACATGATTTTGAAGATCGCACATGCACGCACATGCACGCAAACTGTCACAAAAAATGTGCGAGGGTGTTCAGACGATTTGCGAAAAAGCCGCACATTTATGTGCGGTTTTGCTGTCGCACATCGTCCGCAAACCATTTGCGTACATGTGCGGACTGTTCCAAAAGGGTGTTCAGACGATATGCGTCAATATTCGCAAATGATGACGTAAAAATGACGTCAGAACCGCAAACATGTGCGGCTTTTATATGCCGTCTGCACGTAGCTTTATCGAATTTTTTTTTTAAATTATATGTTGCATAGTATTCTTTAATACTATCCCCAAATAGTGTGGGAAAAAATATGGAAAGTGCAAAAAAATAAATAAAAGAAGAAAGATTTGGTGGCTTATCAAATTAATAATAATATCATTACACACTAAGTAACATGATAAGCCACAAGAAACAGAGAAAATTTGTTGACTTTTGTTTACAATAAGATGATAAGCCACAAAAATATATGTTTCACACATATCTTAGCTATTTCAAATGATATTCCATCGTCCGATGGTATAAAATATTCAGCAAGTATATTATCATCAATATGTTCCGAAAGATCAGAGTTTTCCATACTATTAAACAACTTTAATGATTTTATGAGACATCACTTTTTTAAATTGATGTCTTTCATCAAGTGGCTTGTCATGTTATTACATTAAAATTCAATGGAAAGTCTTAAAGGAAAATGTCTCTTTAATGCAGACTAGCGACAATAGTTGTAAAATAGATATATGCTTTAAAGTGTATGTATGTAGATATTCCAGTAGCCAATAGACGGAGCCAATAAAATATATATTTGAAAAAGTGTGGCTTATCATACTATTGCAATAAGCCCTTCAATTAGTCAGTGTGAGCTCTATGGCGTGAGTGAAAAATATCATTTGAAAACAATGGTATGTGTATTGGCTGGCGGTAGGGTGTACGTTTGTAGCTTCGTTACAAGATTATCCACACATGGCTTCAAAATTGCTTCGAAAAAGTTTATTAAGCATGGATTTGATTAGTGAGCCATTTAGAAACACTTGACAATTTTAAGTACATATTCATGGAAAGGCAAGACCAAGTTGGAAGAAAATTGCCAAGCAGATAAAATAAACAACGTCGCAGGATCTATCTCATGATACCACCCACAAGAAGTTTGAAATAACAACCCGTCATCTTCAAACTAGTTGCTATCAAAAAAATAATAAAGCAAACTTATGTGAATCAGGTACGAACAAATTGTGATACCCCTATCCCGAATACGTAAGCGATATTTTATGGAAAAATGAAGTCAACTTCTTGTTAGACAAAAAAAAAATACAAATTTGCATATCTCTACACTTGCTGAGTCTGGCATCACAATTTCAACTGATATGCCAGAGTAAAACTGTAATTTTAGTTTGAAAAAGTTCTCCCTCTATGTTCTTGCAATCGTTTTATTTTATTATTCGCCCGTTCCCTTGTTACGTTTTGCTTACCTCATCCTAAATTCTCCAAGAAAGCGTATAAAGTTTTGGCATTCACGAACAAACTTATACACACTAGGAAACTATACAGACAAGAGCTGCCATCGTTGAGTCGTCCGACCAGCTTCTTGTCTCAAGACATTTTAGGTAAGAATATGAAAAATTACCAAACTCTTTTTGTTGCTCTGATGCCTGTGGTATTGATAGAGCAAGTCGCGTTGGTTTGTGGTGGGTGGATTGTTTTTGTTAAAAAAAAGTAGAAAAAAATGAATAATAATAAAGGTGGTAGCTTCACACTTTGGGGATGCTTATGAAAAATGATTGCTTTAAGGAAAATTTTTTGCGAAAAATAAAACTTTAAATGAGCAATGAATGTAAACTTTAAGTTTTTTTTTATTTTTTATTTTGAGCAAAGACGACGAAGTAGAAGAACGATGCATATCTAAGTAGAAACAATTTATTACGTTCTTAGAAGTTTCAGGGTGTGTTGTGTATACGAGTGTAGTTCATATGTGAAAAACTTTGGTATAGGCGATGTCCCAACACAATCTTGAATTATGATGTTACTGGCAAAGTAAAAATGATTTATGGAGGTATGCAGTGAAGTAAGATTTGATTTATTCAAATAGAAATACTAAATATTTGTACGTGCGTAGTAAGGACCATCCATATCCTCTTTTCGAGTGACAAATATGTAGACTTGACATAATACGAGCGATACTTCAAGATTGATGTTTTCTTTATTGATGACTCGCTTCTAAGTCACATCAGGTCTTATCTCGTGAATACAAAAGGGTTTTTGTTCTTTTTAAAAAAAAAAAAAAAACTACTTTATAAAAAAAGACATAAAATGATATGTCTATTGTTGCCTATGAAGAATTTTGCTTTTCTGATTTTTGGGTAGTTTGTTTATCATGAGTATGGATCTATTCGTTTTATTTGTTTTGCAAAATTGGAGCCACAAAGTAAAACAAGGAATTGTAAATATGTAATTTCAGCTGCATTGAGAAACCATTGACATAAGGACAGTCATTACTCATAAGGCTTTGACAGGAGATATTATTATGTATGTAGGTTAAAAAACGGTTATACAGAAAAAAAAACAAAATTGCAAAGAAAAACTATTTTGTTATTACCTAGTTAAAAGAACGAACAACTCAAACTTACATGGTTTTCTGAGGCTAAGATGTTGCTGTTTCTGCCATAAACTGAAAATAAAAAAATAAAACAAAATAAAAGATTAAGAAATATGAAAATTTATGTCACTAAGATTATACTGGTCGAAAATTGCAATGAAATGGAAGATTTTTGTAATGTTTCTTTTGCAACTACAAAGGAACGCATTTATTTCTTAGAATATCAAATAAAAAGAAATGATTGAGTCAACTCGGTTTGCTAACCCGAGTCTACTCGGTTTGTTTACCCGAGTCAACTCGGTTTGCTTGCCCAAGTCAACTCGGTTTGCTAACCCGAGTCAACTCGGTTTGCTTACCCGAGTCACCTCGGTTTGCTAACCCGAGTCACCTCGGTTTGCTTACCCGAGTCAACTCGGTTTGCTAACCCGAGTCAACTCTGTTTGCTAACCCGAGTCAACTCGGTTTGCTTACCCGAGTCAACTCGGTTTGCTTACCCGAGTCAATTCGGTTGGCTAACCCGAGTCAACTCGGTTTGCTTACCCGAGCCAACTCGGTTTGCTAACCCGAGTCAACTCGGTTTGTTTACCCGAGTCAACTCAGTTTGCTAGCCCGAGTCAACTCGGTTTTCTAACTCGAGTCAACTCGGTTTTCTAACCCGAGTCAACTCGGTTTTCTAACCCGAGTCAACTCGGTTTGCTAACCCGAGTAAACTCGGTTTGCTAGCCCGAGTCAACTCGGTTTGCTTACTCGAATCATTTCGGTTTGCTAGCCCGAGTCAACTCGGTTTGCTAACCCGAGTCAACTCGGTTTGCTAGGCCGAGTCAACTCGGTTTGCTTACCCGAGTCAACTCGGTATGCTAGCCCGAGTCAACTCAGTTTGCTAACCCGAGTCAACTCGGTTTGCTTACCCGAGTCAACTCGGTATGCTAGCCCGAGTCAACTCGGTTGGCTAACCCGAGTCAACTCGGTTGGCTAACCCAAGTCAACTCGGTTGGCTTACCCGAGTCAACTCGGTTGGCTAACCCGAGTCAACTCGGTTGGCTAACCCGAGTCAACTTGGTTTGTTAACCCGAGTCAACTCGGTTTGCTTACCCGAGTCAAGTCGGTTGGCTAGCCCGAGTCAACTCGGTTTGCTTACTCGAATCATTTCGGTTTGCTTACCCGAGTCAACTCAGTTTACTAACCCGAGTCAACTCGGTTGGCTAACCCGAGTCAACTCGGTTTGCTAACCCGAGTCAACTCGGTTTGCTAACCCGAGTCAACTCGGTTTGCTAACCCGAGTCAACTCGGTTGGCTAACGCGAGACAACTCGGTTGGCTAACCCGAGTCAACTCGGCTGGCTAACCCGAGTCAACTCGGTTGGCTTACCGGTTGACTAACCCCATTCAACTCGGTTTGCTTACCCGAGTCAACTCGGTTTGCTAACCCGAGTCAACTCTGTTTGCTAACCCGAGTCAACTCGGTTTGCTTACTCGAATCATTTCGGTTTGCTTACCCGATTCAACTCGGTTGGCTAACCCGAGTCAACTCGGTTTGCGTACCCGAGTCAACTCGGTTTGCTTACCCGAGCCAACTCGGTTTGCTAACCCGAGTCAACTCGGTTTGCTAACCCGAGTCAGCTCGGCTTGCTAACCCGAGTCAACTCGGTTTGCTTACCCGAGTCAACTCGGTTTGCTAACCCGAGTCAACTCGGTTTGCTAACCCAAGTCAACTCGAATTGCTAACCCGAGTCAACTCGGTTTGCTAACCCGAGTCAACTCGGTTTGCTTACCCGAGTCAACTCGGTTTGCTTACCCGAGTTAACTCGGTTTGCTAGCCCAAGTCAACTCGGTTTGCTTACTCGAATCATTTCGGTTTGCTTACCCGAGTCAACTCAGTTTGCTAACCCGAGTCAACTCAGTTTGCTAACCCGAGTCAACTCGGTTTGCTTACCCGAGTCAACTCGGTTTGCTTACCCGAGTCAACTCGGTTTGCTTACCCGAGTCAACTCGGTATGCTAGCCCGAGTCAACTAGGTTTGCTAACCCGAGTCAACTCGGTTGGCTAACCCGAGTCAACTCGGTTGGCATACCCGAGTCAACTCGGTTGGCTTACCCGAGTCAACTCGGTTGGCTAACCCGAGTCAACTTGTTTTGCTAACCCGAGTCAACTCGGTTTGCTTACCCGAGTCAAGTCGGTTTGCTAGCCCGAGTCAACTCGGTTTGCTTACTCGAATCATTTCGGTTTGCTTACCCGAGTCAACTCGGTTTGCTAACCCGAGTCAACTCGGTTGGCTAACCCGAGTCAACTCGGTTGGCTTACCCGAGTCAACTCGGTTTGCTTACCCGAGTCAACTCGGTTTGCTTACCCGAGTCAACTCGGTTTGCTAGCCCGAGTCAACTCGGTTTGCTTACTCGAATCATTTCGGTTTGCTTACCCGAGTCAACTCAGTTTGCTAACCAGAGTCAACTCGGTTTGCTAACCCGAGTCAACTCGGTTTGCTTACCCGAGTCTACTCGGTTTGTTTACCCGAGTCAACTCGGTTTGCTAGCCCGAGTCAACTCGGTTTGCTAACCCGAGTCAACTCGGTTGGCTAACCCGAGTCAACTCGGTTGGCTTACCCGAGTCAACTCGGTTTGCTAGCCCGAGTAAACTCGGTTTGCTTACTCGAATCATTTCGGTTTGCTTACCCAAGTCAACTCAGTTTGCTAACCCGAGTCAACTCGGTTTGCTTACCCGAGTCAACTCGGTTTGCTTACCCGAGTCAACTCGGTTGGCTAACCCGAGTCAACTCGGTTGGCTTACCCGAGTCAACTCGGTTGGCTTACCCGAGTCAACTCGGTTGGCTAACCCGAGTCAACTTGGTTTGCTAACCAGAGTCAACTCGGTTTGCTTACCCGAGTCAAGTCGGTTTGCTAGCCCGGGTCAACTCGGTTTGCTTACTCGAATCATTTCGGTTTGCTTACCCGAGTCAACTCAGTTCGCTAACCCGAGTCAACTCGGTTGGCTAACTCGAGTCAACTCGGTTTGCTAACCCGAGTCAACTCGGTTTGCTAACCCGAGTCAACTCGGTTTGCTAACCCGAGTCAACTCGGTTGGCTAACCCGAGTCAACTCGGTTGGCTAACCCGAGTCAACTCGGTTGGCTTACCGGTTGGCTAACCCGAGTCAACTCGGTTTGCTTACCCGAGTCAACTCGGTCTGCTAACCCGAGTCAACTCGGTTTGCTAGCCCGAGTCAACTCGGTTTGCTAACCCGAGTCAACTCGGTTTGGTAACCCGAATCATCTCGGTCTACCAACCCGAGTCAACTCGGTTTGGTAACCCGAGTCAACTCGGTCTACCAACCCGAGTCAACTCGGTTTGCTAACCCGAGTCAACTCGGTTTGCTAACCCGAGTCAACTCGGTTTACTAACCCGAGTCAACTCGGTTTACTAACCCGACTCATCTCGATTTACAAACCCGAGTCAACTCGGTCTACTAACCCGAGTCAACTCCGTTTGCTAACCCGAGTTAACTCGGTCTACTAACCCGAGTCAACTCGGTTTGCTAACCCGAGTCAACTGGGTCTACTAACCCGAGTCAACTCCGTTTGCTAGCCCGAGTTAACTCGGTCTACTAACCCGAGTCAATTCGGTTTGCTAACCCGAGTCAACTCGGTCTACTAACCCGAGTCAACTCCGTTTGCTAACCCGAGTCAACTCGGTCTACTAACCCGAGTCAACTCCGTTTGCTAACCCGAGTTAACTCGGTCTACTAACCCGACTCAACTCGATTTACTTACCCGAGTCAACTCGGTCTACTAACCCGAGTCAACTCCGTTTGCTAACCCGAGTTAACTCGGTCTACTAACCCGAGTTCACTCGGTTTGCTAACCCGAGTCAACTCGGTTTGCTAACCCGAGTCAACTCGGTTTGCTAACCCGAGTCAACTCGGTCTACCAACCCGAGTCAACTCGGTCTTCTAACCCGAGTCAACTCGGTTTGCTTACCCGAGTTAACTCGGTCTACCAACCCGAGTCAACTCGGTCTGCTAACCCGAGTCAACTCGGTTTGCTAACCCGAGTCAACTCGGTTTGCTAACCCGAGTCAACTCGGTTTGCCAACCCGAGTCAACTCGGTTTGCTAACCCGAGTCAACTCGGTTTGCTAACCCGAGTCAACTCGGTTTGCTAACCCGAGTTAACTCGTTCTACTAACCCGAGTCAACTCGGTTTACTAACCCGAGTCAACTCGGTCTACCAACCCGAGTGAACTCGGTCTGCTAACCCGAGTCAACTCGGTTTGCTTACCCGATTTAATTCGGTCTACCAGCCCGAGTCAACTCGGTCTGCTAACCCGAGTCAACTCGGTTTGCTAACCCCAGTCAACTCGCTTTGCTAACCCGAGTCAACTCGGTTTGCTAACCAGAGTCAACTCGGTTTGCTAACCCGAGTCAACTAAGTTTGCTAACCCGAGTCAACTCGGTTTCCTAACCCGAGTCAACTCGGTTTGCAAACCCGAGTCAACTCGGTTTGCTAACCCGAGTCAACTCGGTTTGCTAGCCCGAGTCAACTCGGTTTGCTAACCCGAGTCAACTCGGTTTGCTAACCCGAGTCAACTCGGTTTGCTAACCCGAGTCAACTCGGTTTGCTAACCCGAGTCAACTCGGTTTGCTAACACAAGTCAACCTTGTTTGCCAACCCGAGTCAAATCGGTTTGCTAACCCGAGTCAGCTCGGTCTGCAAACCCGAGTCAACTCGGTTTGCTAACCCGAGTCAACTCGGTTTGCTAACCCGAGTAAACTCGGTCTACCAACCCGAGTCAACTCGGTCTGCTAACCCGAGTCAACTCGGTCTGCTAACCCGAGTCAACTCGGTTTGCTAACCCGAGTCAACTCAGTTTGCTAACCCGAGTCAACTCGGTTTGCTAACCCGAGTCAAATCGGTTTGCTAACCCGAGTCAACTCGGTTTGCTAAGCCGAGTCAACTCGGTCTACTAACTCGAGTCAACTCGGTTTGCTAACCCGAGTCAACTCGGTTTGCTAACCCGAGTCAATTCGGTTTGCTAACCCGAGTCAACTCGGTTTGCTAACCAGAGTTAACTCGGTCTACTAACCCGAGTCAACTCGGTATACTAACCCGAGTCAGCTCGGTCTGCTAACCCGAGTAAACTCGGTTTGCTAACCCGAGTCAACTCGGTTTGCTAACCTGAGTCAACTCGGTTTACTAACCCGAGTCAACTCGGTTTGCTAACCCGAGTCAACTCGGTTTGCTAACCCGAGTCAACTCGGTTTGCTAACCCGAGTCAACTCGGTCTATTAACCCGAGTCAACTCGGTCTACTAACCCGAGTCAACTCGGTTTGCTAACCCGAGTCAACTCGGTTTACTAACCCGAGTCAACTCGGTTTACTTACCCGACTCAACTCGATTTACTAACCCGAGTCAACTCGGTCTACTAACCCGAGTTAACTCTGTCTACTAACCCGAGTCAACTCGGCTTGCTAACCGGAGTCAACTCGGTCTGCTATCCCGAGTCGGCTCAGTCTGCAAACCCGAGTCAACTCGGTTTGCTAACCCGAGTCAACTCGGTTTGCTAACCCGAGTCAACTCGGTCTGCTAACCCGAGTCAACTCGGTTTGCTAACCCGAGTCAACTCGGTTTGCTAACCCGAGTAGATTCGGTTTGCTAACCAGAGTCAACTCGGTTTGCTAACCCGAGTCAACTGGGTTTGCTAACCCGAGTCAACTCGGTTTGCTAACCCGAGTCAACTCGGTTTGCTAACCCGAGTCATCTCGGTTTGCTAACCCGAGTTAACTCGGTCTACTAACCCGAGTCAGCTCGGTTTACTAACCCGAGTCAACTCGGTCTGCTAACCCGAGTCAACTCGGTCTGCTAACCCGAGTCAACTCGGTTTGCTAACCCGAGTCAACTCGGTTTGCTAACCCGAGTTAACTCGTTCTACCAACCCGAGTCAACTCGGTCTGCTAACCCGAGTCAACTCGGTTTGCTAACCCGAGTAGACTCGGTTTGCTAACCCTGATAACCCGAGTCAACTCGGTTTGCTAACCCAAGTCAACTCGGTTTGCTAACCCGAGTCAACTCGGTTTGCTAACCCGAGTCAACTCGGTTTGCTAACCCGAGTCAACTCGGTTTGCTAACCCCAGTCAACTCGCTTTGCTAGCCCGAGTCAACTCGGTTTGCTAACCCGAGTAGACTCGGTTTGCTAACCAGAGTCAACTCGGTTTGCTAACCCGAGTCGACTCGGTTTGCTTACCCGAGTCAACTCGGTTTGCCAACCCGAGTCAACTCGGTTTGCTAACCCGAGTCAACTCGGTTTGCTAACCCGAGTCAACTCGGTTTGCTAACCCGAGTTATCTCGGTTTGCTAACCCGAGTTAAATCGGTCTACTAACCC
The DNA here is from genome assembly GCA_914767635.1 of Melanostoma mellinum. NCBI lineage: Eukaryota > Metazoa > Arthropoda > Insecta > Diptera > Syrphidae > Melanostoma > Melanostoma mellinum. The sequence goes on from OU612058.1 coordinate 172,193,935, forward strand.
GAGTCAACTCGGTCTGCTAACCCGAGTCAACTCGGTCTGCTAACCCGAGTCAACTCGGTCTGCTAACCCGAGTCAACTCGGTCTGCTAACCCGAGTCAACTCGGTCTGCTAACCCGAGTCAACTCGGTTTGCTAACCCGAGTTAACTTGGTCTACCATTCCGAGTCAACTCGGTCTGCTAACCCGAGTCAACTCGGTTTGCTAACCCGAGTCAACTCGGTTTGCTAACCCGAGTCAACTCGGTCTACCAACCCGAGTCAACTCGGTCTGCTAACACGAGTCAACTCGGTCTGCTAACCCGAGTCAACTCGGTTTGCTAACCCGAGTCAACTCGGTTTACTAACCCGAGTCAACTCGGTTTACTAACCCGAGTCAGCTCGGTCTGCAAACCCGAGTCAACTCGGTTTGCTAACCCGAGTCAACTCGGTTTGCTAACCCGAGTAAACTCGGTCTACCAACCCGAGTCAACTCGGTCTGCTAACCCGAGTCAACTCGGTCTGCTAACCCGAGTCAACTCGGTTTGCTAACCCGAGTCAACTCGGTTTGCTAACCCGAGTTAACTCGGTCTACTAACCCGAGTCAACTCGGTTTGCTAACCCGAGTCAGCTCGGTTTGCTAACCCGAGTAAACTCGGTCTACCAACCCGAGTCAAATCGGTCTGCTAACCCGAGTCAACTCGGTCTGCTAACCCGAGTCAACTCGGTTTGCTAACCCGAGTCAACTCAGTTTGCTAACCCGAGTCAACTCGGTTTGCTAACCCGAGTGAACTCGGTTTACTAACCCGAGTCAACTCGGTTTACTAACCCGAGTCAACTCGGTTTACTAACCCGAGTCAACTCGGTTTGCTAACCCGAGTTAACTCTGTCTACTAACCCGAGTCAACTCGGCTTGCTAACCCGAGTCAACTCGGTCTGCTATCCCGAGTCAGCTCAGTCTGCAAACCCGAGTCAACTCGGTTTGCTAACCCGAGTCAACTCGGTTTGCTAACCCGAGCTAACTCGGTCTACTAACCCGAGTCAACTCGGTTTGCTAACCCGAGTTAACTCGGTCTACTAACCCGAGTCAACTCGGTTTACTAACCCGAGTCAACTCGGTCTGCTAACCCGAGTCAACTCGATTTGCTAACCCGAGTCAACTCGATTTGCTAACCCGAGTCAACTCGGTTTGCTAACCCGAGTCAACTCGGTTTGCTAACCCGAGTTAACTCGGTCTACCAACCCGAGTCAACTCGGTCTGCTAACCCGAGTCAACTCGGTTTGCTAACCCGAGTAGACTCGGTTTGCTAACCCGAGTCAACTCGGTTTGCTAACCCGAGTCAACTCGGTTTGCTTACCCGAGTTAACTCGGTTTGCTTACCCGAGTTAACTCGGTCTACTAACCCGAGTCAACTCGGTTTACTAACCCGAGTCAACTCGGTTTGGTAACCCGAGTCAACTCGGTTTGCTAACCCGAGTAGACTCGGTTTGCTAACCCGAGTCAACTCGGTTTGCTAACCCGAGTCAACTCGGTTTGCTAACCCGAGTTAACTCGGTCTACTAACCCGAGTTCACTCGGTTTGCTAACCCGAGTCAACTCGGTTTGCTAACCCGAGTCAACTCGGTTTGCTAACCCGAGTCAACTCGGTTTGCTAACCCGAGTCAACTCGGTCTACCAACCCGAGTCAACTCGGTCTTCTAACCCGAGTCAACTCGGTTTGCTTACCCGAGTTAACTCGGTCTACCAACCCGAGTCAACTCGGTCTGCTAACCCGAGTCAACTCGGTTTGCTAACCCGAGTCAACTCGGTTTGCTAACCCGAGTCAACTCGGTTTGCCAACCCGAGTCAACTCGGTTTGCTAACCCGAGTCAACTCGGTTTGCTAACCCGAGTCAACTCGGTTTGCTAACCCGAGTTAACTCGGTCTACTAACCCGAGTCAACTCGGTTTACTAACCCGAGTCAACTCGGTCTACCAACCCGAGTGAAGTCGGTCTGCTAACCCGAGTCAACTCGGTTTGCTTACCCGATTTAATTCGGTCTACCAGCCCGAGTCAACTCGGTCTGCTAACCCGAGTCAACTCGGTTTGCTAACCCCAGTCAACTCGCTTTGCTAACCCGAGTCAACTCGGTTTGCTAACCAGAGTCAACTCGGTTTGCTAACCCGAGTCAACTAAGTTTGCTAACCCGAGTCAACTCGGTTTCCTAACCCGAGTCAACTCGGTTTGCAAACCCGAGTCAACTCGGTTTGCTAACCTGAGTCAACTCGGTTTGCTAGCCCGAGTCAACTCGGTTTGCTAACCCGAGTCAACTCGGTTTGCTAACCCGACTCAACTCGGTTTGCTAACCCGAGTCAATTCGGTTTGCTAACCCGAGTCAGCTCGGTTTGCTTACACAAGTCAACCTTGTTTGCCAACCCGAGTCAAATCGGTTTGCTAACCCGAGTCAGCTCGGTCTGCAAACCCGAGTCAACTCGGTTTGCTAACCCGAGTCAACTCGGTTTGCTAACCCGAGTAAACTCGGTCTACCAACCCGAGTCAACTCGGTCTGCTAACCCGAGTCAACTCGGTCTGCTAACCCGAGTCAACTCGGTTTGCTAACCCGAGTCAACTCAGTTTGCTAACCCGAGTCAACTCGGTTTGCTAACCCGAGTCAAATCGGTTTGCTAACCCGAGTCAACTCGGTTTGCTAACCCGAGTCAACTCGGTCTACTAACTCGAGTCAACTCGGTTTGCTAACCCGAGTCAACTCGGTTTGCTAACCCGAGTCAATTCGGTTTGCTAACCCGAGTCAACTCGGTTTGCTAACCAGAGTTAACTCGGTCTACTAACCCGAGTCAACTCGGTATACTAACCCGAGTCAGCTCGGTCTGCTAACCCGAGTAAACTCGGTCTGCTAACCCGAGTAAACTCGGTTTGCTAACCCGAGTCAACTCGGTTTGCTAACCTGAGTCAACTCGGTTTACTAACCCGAGTCAACTCGGTTTGCTAACCCGAGTCAACTCGGTTTGCTAACCCGAGTCAACTCGGTTTGCTAACCCGAGTCAACTCGGTCTATTAACCCGAGTCAACTCGGTCTACTAACCCGAGTCAACTCGGTTTGCTAACCCGAGTCAACTCGGTTTACTAACCCGAGTCAACTCGGTTTACTTACCCGACTCAACTCGATTTACTAACCCGAGTCAACTCGGTCTACTAACCCGAGTTAACTCTGTCTACTAACCCGAGTCAACTCGGCTTGCTAACCGGAGTCAACTCGGTCTGCTATCCCGAGTCGGCTCAGTCTGCAAACCCGAGTCAACTCGGTTTGCTAACCCGAGTCAACTCGGTTTGCTAACCCGAGTCAACTCGGTTTGCTAACCCGAGTCAACTCGGTCTGCTAACCCGAGTCAACTCGGTTTGCTAACCCGAGTCAACTCGGTTTGCTAACCCGAGTAGACTCGGTTTGCTAACCAGAGTCAACTCGGTCTGCTAACACGAGTCAACTCGGTCTGCTAACCCGAGTCAACTCGGTTTGCTAACCCGAGTCAACTCGGTTTACTAACCCGAGTCAACTCGGTTTACTAACCCGAGTCAGCTCGGTCTGCAAACCCGAGTCAACTCGGTTTGCTAACCCGAGTCAACTCGGTTTGCTAACCAGAGTCAACTCGGTTTGCTAACCCGAGTCAACTGGGTTTGCTAACCCGAGTCAACTGGGTTTGCTAACCCGAGTCAACTCGGTTTGCTAACCCGAGTCAACTCGGTTTGCTAACCCGAGTCATCTCGGTTTGCTAACCCGAGTTAACTCGGTCTACTAACCCGAGTCAACTCGGTTTGCTAACCCGAGTCAACTCGGTCTGCTAACCCGAGTCAACTCGGTTTGCTAACCCGAGTCAACTCGGTTTGCTAACCCGAGTAGACTCGGTTTGCTAACCAGAGTCAACTCGGTCTGCTAACCCGAGTCAACTCGGTTTGCTAACCCGAGTCAACTCGGTTTGCTAACCCGAGTTAACTCGTTCTAACAACCCGAGTCAACTCGGTCTGCTAACCCGAGTCAACTCGGTTTGCTAACCCGAGTTGACTCGGTTTGCTAACCCTGGTAACCCGAGTCAACTCGGTTTGCTAACCCGAGTCAACTCGGTTTGCTAACCCGAGTCAACTCGGTTTGCTAACCCGAGTCAACTCGGTTTGCTAACCCGAGTCAACTCGGTTTGCTAACCCCAGTCAACTCGCTTTGCTAGCCCGAGTCAACTCGGTTTGCTAACCCGAGTAGACTCGGTTTGCTAACCAGAGTCAACTCGGTTTGCTAACCCGAGTCGACTCGGTTTGCTTACCCGAGTCAACTCGGTTTGCCAACCCGAGTCAACTCGGTTTGCTAACCCGAGTCAACTCGGTTTGCTAACCCGAGTCAACTCGGTTTGCTAACCCGAGTTATCTCGGTTTGCTAACCCGAGTTAAATCGGTCTACTAACCCGAGTCAACTCGGTCTGCTAACCCGAGTCAACTCGGTCTGCTAACCCGAGTCAACTCGGTCTGCTAACCCGAGTCAACTCGGTCTGCTAACCCGAGTCAACTCGGTCTGCTAACCCGAGTCAACTCGGTTTGCTAACCCGAGTTAACTTGGTCTACCATTCCGAGTCAACTCGGTCTGCTAACCCGAGTCAACTCGGTTTGCTAACCCGAGTCAACTCGGTTTGCTAACCCGAGTCAACTCGGTCTACCAACCCGAGTCAACTCGGTCTGCTAACACGAGTCAACTCGGTCTGCTAACCCGAGTCAACTCGGTTTGCTAACCCGAGTCAACTCGGTTTACTAACCCGAGTCAGCTCGGTCTGCAAACCCGAGTCAACTCGGTTTGCTAACCCGAGTCAACTCGGTTTGCTAACCCGAGTAAACTCGGTCTACCAACCCGAGTCAACTCGGTCTGCTAACCCGAGTCAACTCGGTCTGCTAACCCGAGTCAACTCGGTTTGCTAACCCGAGTCAACTCGGTTTGCTAACCCGAGTTAACTCGGTCTACTAACCCGAGTCAACTCGGTTTGCTAACCCGAGTCAGCTCGGTTTGCTAACCCGAGTAAACTCGGTCTACCAACCCGAGTCAAATCGGTCTGCTAACCCGAGTCAACTCGGTCTGCTAACCCGAGTCAACTCGGTTTGCTAACCCGAGTCAACTCAGTTTGCTAACCCGAGTCAACTCGGTTTGCTAACCCGAGTGAACTCGGTTTACTAACCCGAGTCAACTCGGTTTACTAACCCGAGTCAACTCGGTTTACTAACCCGAGTCAACTCGGTTTACTAACCCGAGTCAACTCGGTTTACTAACCCGAGTCAACTCGGTTTGCTAACCCGAGTTAACTCGGTCTACTAACCCGAGTCAACTCGGCTTGCTAACCCGAGTCAACTCGGTCTGCTATCCCGAGTCAGCTCAGTCTGCAAACCCGAGTCAACTCGGTTTGCTAACCCGAGTCAACTCGGTTTGCTAACCCGAGCTAACTCGGTCTACTAACCCGAGTCAACTCGGTTTGCTAACCCGAGTTAACTCGGTCTACTAACCCGAGTCAACTCGGTTTACTAACCCGAGTCAACTCGGTCTGCTAACCCGAGTCAACTCGATTTGCTAACCCGAGTCAACTCGATTTGCTAACCCGAGTCAACTCGGTTTGCTAACCCGAGTCAACTCGGTTTGCTAACCCGAGTTAACTCGGTCTACCAACCCGAGTCAACTCGGTCTGCTAACCCGAGTCAACTCGGTTTGCTAACCCGAGTAGACTCGGTTTGCTAACCCGAGTCAACTCGGTTTGCTAACCCGAGTCAACTCGGTTTGCTTACCCGAGTTAACTCGGTCTACTAACCCGAGTCAACTCGGTTTACTAACCCGAGTCAACTCGGTTTGGTAACCCGAGTCAGCTCGGTCTACCAACCCGAGTCAACTCGGTCTGCTAACCCGAGTCAACTCGGTTTGCTTACCCGAGTTAACTCGGTCTACCAACCCGAGTCAACTCGGTCTGCAAACCCGAGTCAACTTGGTTTGCTAACCCCAGTCAACTCGCTTTGCTAACCCGAGTCAACTCGGTTTGCTAACCAGAGTCAAATCGGTTTGCTAACCCGAGTCAACTAAGTTTGCTAACCCGAGTCAACTCGGTTTCCTAACCCGAGTCAACTCGGTTTGCTAACCCGAGTCAACTCGGTTTGCTAACCCGAGTCAACTCGGTTTGCTCAACTCGGTCTACCAACCCGAGTTAACTCGGTCTACTAACCCGAGTCAACTCGGTATACTAACCCGAGTCAGCTCGGTCTGCTAACCCGAGTAAACTCGGTCTGCTAACCCGAGTCAACTCGGTTTGCTAACCTGAGTCAACTCGGTTTACTAACCCGAGTCAACTCGGTTTGCTAACCCGAGTCAACTCGGTTTGCTAACCCGAGTCAACTCGGTTTGCTAACCCGAGTCAACTCGGTCTATTAACCCGAGTCAACTCGGTCTACTAACCCGAGTCAACTCGGTTTGCTAACCCGAGTCAACTCGGTTTGCTAACCCGAGTCAACTCGGTTTACTAACCCGAGTCAACTCGGTTTACTTACCCGACTCAACTCGATTTACTAACCCGAGACAACTCGGTCTACTAACAGGAGCTAACTCGGCTTGCTAACCGGAGTCAACTCGGTCTGCTATCCCGAGTCGGCTCAGTCTGCAAACCCGAGTCAACTCGGTTTGCTAACCCGAGTCAACTCGGCTTGCTAACCTGAGTCAACTCGGTCTGCTAACCCGAGTCAACTCGGTTTGCTAACCCGAGTCAACTCGGTTTGCTAACCCGAGTAGACTCGGTTTGCTAACCAGAGTCAAGTCGGTTTGCTAACCCGAGTCAACTGGGTTTGCTAACCCGAGTCAACTCGGTTTGCTAACCCGAGTCATCTCGGTTTGCTAACCCGAGTTAACTCGGTCTACTAACCCGAGTCAACTCGGTTTACTAACCCGAGTCAACTCGGTCTGCTAACCCGAGTCAACTCGGTTTGCTAACCCGAGTCAACTCGGTTTGCTAACCCGAGTCAACTCGGTTTGCTAACCCGAGTTAACTCGTTCTACCAACCCGAGTCAACTCGGTCTGCTAACCCGAGTCAACTCGGTTTGCTAACCCGAGTAGACTCGGTTTGCTAACACTGGTAACCCGAGTCAACTCGGTTTGCTAACCCGAGTCAACTCGGTTTGCTAACACGAGTCAACTCGGTTTGCTAACCCGAGTCAACTCGGTTTGCTAACCCGAGTCAACTCGGTTTGCTAACCCGAGTCAACTCGGTTTGCTAACCCCAGTCACCTCGCTTTGCTAACCCGAGTCAACTCGGTTTGCTAACCCGAGTAGACTCGGTTTGCTAACCCGAGTCAACTCGGTTTACTAACACGAGTCAACTCCGTTTGCTAACCCGAGTTAACTCGGTCTACTAACCCGAGTCAACTCGGTTTGCTAACCCGAGTCAACTCGGTTTGCTAACCCGAGTCAACTCGGTTTGCTAACCCGAGTCAGCTCGGTTTGCTAACCCGAGTAAACTCGGTCTACCAACCCGAGTCAAATCGGTCTGCTAACCCGAGTCAACTCGGTCTGCTAACCCGAGTCAACTCGGTTTGCTAACCCGAGTAGACTCGGTTTGCTAACCCTGGTAACCCGAGTCAACTCGGTTTGCTAACCCGAGTCAACTCGGTTTGCTAACCCGAGTCAACTCAGTTTGCTAACCCGAGTCAACTCGGTTTGCTAACCCGAGTGAACTCGGTTTACAAACCCGAGTCAACTCGGTTTACTAACCCTGGTAACCCGAGTCAACTCGGTTTGCTAACCCGAGTCAACTCAGTTTGCTAACCCGAGTCAACTCGGTTTGCTAACCCGAGTCAACTCGGTTTGCTAGCCCGAGTCAACTCGGTTTGCTAGCCCGAGTCAACTCGGTTTGCTAACCCGAGTTAACTCGTTCTACCAACCCGAGTCAACTCGGTCTGCTAACCCGAGTCAGCTCGGTTTGCTAACCCGAGTAGACTCGGTTTGCTAACCCTGGTAACCCGAGTCAACTCGGTTTGCTAACCCGAGTCAACTCAGTTTGCTAACGCGAGTCAACTCGGTTTGCTAACCCGAGTGAACTCGGTTTACTAACCCGAGTCAACTCGGTTTACTAACCCTGGTAACCCGAGTCAACTCGGTTTGCTAACCCGAGTCAACTCGGTTTGCTAACCCGAGTCAACTCGGTTTGCTAACCCGAGTCAACTCGGTTTGCTAACCCGAGTTAACTCGTTCTACCAACCCGAGTCAACTCGGTCTGCTAACCCGAGTCAACTCGGTTTGCTAACCCGAGTAGACTCGGTTTGCTAACCCTGGTAACCCGAGTCAACTCGGTTTGCTAACCCGAGTCAACTCGGTTTGCTAACCCGAGTCAACTCAGTTTGCTAACCCGAGTCAACTCGGTTTGCTAACCCGAGTGAACTCGGTTTACTAACCCGAGTCAACTCGGTTTACTAACCCGAGTCAACTCGGTTTACTTACCCGAGTCAACTCGGTTTACTAACCCGAGTCAACTCGGTTTGCTAACCCGAGTTAACTCTGTCTACTAACCCGAGTCAACTCGGCTTGCTAACCCGAGTCAACTCGGTCTGCTATCCCGAGTCAGCTCAGTCTGCAAACCCGAGTCAACTCGGTTTGCTAACCCGAGTCAACTCGGTTTGCTAACCCGAGCTAACTCGGTCTACTAACCCGAGTCAACTCGGTTTGCTAACCCGAGTTAACTCGGTCTACTAACCCGAGTCAACTCGGTTTACTAACCCGAGTCAACTCGGTCTGCTAACCCGAGTCAACTCGATTTGCTAACCCGAGTCAACTCGGTTTGCTAACCCGAGTCAACTCGGTTTGCTAACCCGAGTTAACTCGGTCTACCAACCCGAGTCAACTCGGTCTGCTAACCCGAGTCAACTCGGTTTGCTAACCCGAGTCAACTCGGTTTGCTAACCCGAGTCAACTCGGTTTGCTAACCCGAGTCAACTCGGTTTGCTTACCCGAGTTAACTCGGTCTACTAACCCGAGTCAACTCGGTTTACTAACCCGAGTCAACTCGGTTTGGTAACCCGAGTCAGCTCGGTCTACCAACCCGAGTCAACTCGGTCTGCTAACCCGAGTCAACTCGGTTTGCTTACCCGAGTTAACTCTCTACCAACCCGAGTCAACTCGGTCTGCAAACCCGAGTCAACTCGGTTTGCTTACCCGAGTTAACTCGGTCTACTAACCCGAGTCAACTCGATTTGCTAACCCGAGTCAACTCGGTTTGCTAACCCGAGTCAACTCGGTTTGCTAACCCGAGTTAGCTCGGTCTACCAACCCGAGTCAACTCGGTCTGCTAACCCGAGTCAACTCGGTTTGCTAACCCGAGTCAACTCGGTTTGCTAACCCGAGTCAACTCGGTTTGCTAACCAGAGTCAACTCGGTTTGCTAACCCGAGTCAACTAAGTTTGCTAACCCGAGTCAACTCGGTTTCCTAACCCGAGTCAACTCGGTTTGCTAACCCGAGTCAACTCGGTTTGCTAACCCGAGTCAACTCGGTTTGCTCAGCTCGGTCTACCAACCCGAGTCAACTCGGTCTGCTAACCCGAGTCAACTCGGTTTGCTTACCCGAGTTAACTCGGTCTACCAACCCGAGTCAACTCGGTCTGCTAACCCGAGTCAACTCGGTCTGCTAACCCGAGTCAACTCGGTTTGCTAACCCGAGTCAACTCGGTTTGCTAACCCGAGTCAACTCGGTTTGCTAACCCGAGTCAACTCGGTCTGCTAACCCGAGTCAACTCGGTTTACTAACCCGAGTCAACTCAGTTTGCTAACCCGGGTTAACTCGGTCTACTAACCCGAGTCAACTCGGTCTACTAACCCGAGTCAACTCGTTTTACTAACCCGAGTCAACTCGGTTTACTAACCCGAGTCAACTCGGCTTACTAACCCGAGTCAACTCGGTTTACTAACCCGAGTCAACTCGGTTTGCTAACCCGAGTTAACTCTGTCTACTAACCCGAGTCAACTCGGCTTGCTAACCCGAGTCAACTCGGTCTGCTAACCCGAGTCAGCTCGGTCTGCAAACCCGAGTCAACTCGGTCTGCTAACCCGAGTCAACTCGGTTTGCTAACCCGAGTCAACTCGGTTTGCTAACCCTCGGTTTGCTTACCCGAGTCAACTCGGTTTGCTTACCCGAGTTTACTCGGTCTACTAACCCGAGTCAACTCGGTTTGCTAACCCAAATCAACTCGGTTTGCTAACCCGAGTAGACTCGGTTTGCTAACCAGAGTCAACTCGGTTTGCTAACCCGAGTCGACTCGGTTTGCTAACCCGAGTCAACTCGGTTTGCCAACCCGAGTCAACTCGGTTTGCCAACCCGAGTCAACTCGGTTTGCTAACCTGAGTCAACTCGGTTTGCTAACCCGAGTTATCTCGGTTTGCTAACCCGAGTTAAATCGGTCTACTAACCCGAATCAACTCGGTCTGCTAACCCGAGTCAACTCGGTCTGCTAACCCGAGTCAACTCGGTTCGCTAACCCGAGTCAACTCGGTCTGCTAACCCGAGTCAACTCGGTTTGCTAACCCGAGTTAACTCGGTTTGCTAACCCGAGTTAACTCGGTTTGCTAACCCGAGTTAACTCGGTCTACCAACCCGAGTCAACTCGGTCTGCTAACCCGAGTCAACTCGGTTTGCTAACCCGAGTCAACTCGGTTTGCTAACCCGAGTCAACTCGGTCTACCAACCCGAGTCAACTCGGTCTGCTAACACGAGTCAACTCGGTCTGCTTACCCGAGTCAACTCGGTTTGCTAACCCGAGTCAACTCGGTTTACTAACCCGAGTCAACTCGGTTTACTAACCCGACTCAACTCGATTTACTAACCCGAGTCAACTCGGTCTACTAACACGAGTCAACTCCGTTTGCTAACCCGAGTTAACTCGGTCTACTAACCCGAGTCAACTCGGTTTGCTAACCCGAGTCAGCTCGGTTTGCTAACCCGAGTAAACTCGGTCTACCAACCCGAGTCAACTCGGTCTGCTAACCCGAGTCAACTCGGTTTACTAACCCGAGTCAACTCGGTTTGCTAACCCGAGTCAACTCAGTTTGCTAACCCGAGTCAACTCGGTTTGCTAACCCGAGTCAACTCGGTTTACTAACCCGAGTCAACTCGGTTTACTAACCCGAGTCAACTCGGTTTACTAACCCGAGTCAACTCGGTTTGCTAACCCGATTTAACTCTGTCTACTAACCCGAGTCAATTCGGCTTGCTAACCCGAGTCAACTCGGTCTGCTATCCCGAGTCAGCTCAGTCTGCAAACCCGAGTCAACTCGGTTTGCTAACCCGAGTCAACTCGGTTTGCTAACCCGAGCTAACTCGGTCTACTAACCCGAGTCAACTCGGTTTGCTAGCCCGAGTTAACTCGGTCTACTAACCCGAGTCAACTCGGTTTACTAACCCGAGTCAACTCGGTCTGCTAACCCGAGTCAACTCGATTTGCTAACCCGAGTCAACTGGGTTTGCTAACCCGAGTCAACTCGGTTTGCTAACCCGAGTTAACTCGGTCTACCAACCCGAGTCAACTCGGTCTGCTAACCCGAGTCAACTCGGTTTGCCAACCCGAGTCAACTCGGTTTGCTAACCCGAGTCAACTCGGTTTGCTTACCCGAGTTAACTCGGTCTACTAACCCGAGTCAACTCGGTTAACTAACCCGAGTCAACTCGGTTTGGTAACCCGAGTCAACTCGGGCTACCAACCCGAGTCAACTCGGTCTGCTAACCCGAGTCAACTCGGTTTGCTTACCCGAGTTAACTCGGTATACCAACCCGAGTCAACTCGGTCTGCAAACCCGAGTCAACTTGGTTTGCTAACCCCAGTCAACTCGCTTTGCTAACCCGAGTCAACTCGGTTTGCTAACCAGAGTCAACTCGGTTTGCTAACCCGAGTCAACTAAGTTTGCTAACCCGAGTCACTCGGTTTGCTAACCCAAATCAACTCGGTTTGCTAACCCGAGTAGACTCGGTTTGCTAACCAGAGTCAACTCGGTTTGCTAACCCGAGTCAACTCGGTTTGCTAACCCGAGTCAACTCGGTTTGCCAACCCGAGTCAACTCGGTTTGCTAACCCGAGTCAACTCGGTTTGCTAACCCGAGTCAACTCGGTTTGCTAACCCGAGTCAACTCTGTTTGCTAACCCGAGTTATCTCGGTTTGCTAACCCGAGTTAAATCGGTCTACTAACCCGAGTCAACTCGGTCTGCTAACCCGAGTCAACTCGGTCTGCTAACCCGAGTCAACTCGGTCTGCTAACCCGAGTCAACTCGGTTTGCTAACCCGAGTCAACTCGGTTTGCTAACCCGAGTTAACTCGGTCTACCAACCCGAGTCAACTCGGTCTGCTAACCCGAGTCAACTCGGTTTGCTATCCCGAGTCAACTCGGTTTGCTAACCCGAGTCAACTCGGTCTACCAACCCGAGTCAACTCGGTCTGCTAACACGAGTCAACTCGGTCTGCTAACCCGAGTCAACTCGGTTTGCTAACCCGAGTCAACTCGGTTTACTAACCCGAGTCAACTCGGTTTACTAACCCGACTCAACTCGATTTACTAACCCGAGTCAACTCGGTTTACTAACACGAGTCAACTCCGTTTGCTAACCCGAGTTAACTCGGTCTACTAACCCGAGTCAACTCGGTTTGCTAACCCGAGTAAACTCGGTCTACCAACCCGAGTCAACTCGGTCTGCTAACCCGAGTCAACTCGGTCTGCTAACCCGAGTCAACTCGGTTTGCTAACCCGAGTCAACTCAGTTTGCTAACCCGAGTCAACTCGGTTTGCTAACCCGAGTCAACTCGGTTTGCTAACCCGAGTCAACTCGGTCTACTTACCCGAGTCAACTCGGTTTGCTAACCCGAGTCAACTCGGTTTGCTAACCCGAGTCAATTCGGTTTGCTAACCCGAGTCAACTCGGTTTGCTAACCCGAGTTAACTCGGTCTACTAACCCGAGTCAACTCGGTATACTAACCCGAGTCAGCTCGGTCTGCTAACCCGAGTAAACTCGGTTTGCTAACCCGAGTCAACTCGGTTTACTAACCCGAGTCAACTCGGTTTACTAACCCGAGTCAACTCGGTTTGCTAACCCGAGTCAACTCGGTTTGCTAACCCGAGTCAACTCGGTCTACTAACCCGAGTCAACTCGGTCTACTAACCCGAGTCAACTCGGTCTACTAACCCGAGTCAACTCGGTTTACTAACCCGAGTCAACTCGGTTTACTAACCCGAGTCAACTCGGTTTGCTAACCCGAGTTAACTCTGTCTACTAACCCGAGTCAACTCGGCTTGCTAACCCGAGTCAACTCGGTCTGCTATCCCGAGTCAGCTCAGTTTGCAAACCCGAGTCAACTCGGTTTGCTAACTGTAGAATATTAAATAAACAGCTTTGTACGAGTGCTAAGAGTCAACTGAAACTGAATTTATTAAAGCAACGTAAAAGAAAATGTATATACAGATGTTCGTGTTCATGTAATGAAAAATACAGTTTCATGTATAGAGAGAGAAAATACAATAAGTACAGTGGGGGCCATAAATAATGGAATAATAAATTATACAATTCAACACTTCCACTTTTATTATTCTATTTTGAAATTCTAAGTTCAAAATTCAAATTATTTACAAATGCCCATCTTTTGTCTTAAAATCTCGAATCTACTTCTAAGTAAGGGTTTAGTTAACACATCTGCAAGTTGCTCTTGACTCGGAACGTACTGTAGTGTGAAAAAGCCATCTTCAAACTTCTGTCTTATGAAATGGTATTTCACATCAATGTGCTTTGTTCTCTTGTGGAATTAAGGATTCTTGATAAGCTTGACAGCACTTTGGTAATCCATACTAAGCGATGGTTGCATTGTTTCTCCAAAGACCAGCTCCTTGAACAATCGTTGTACCCAAACAAGTTCTTTTACTCCTTCCGAAGCTGCGACGTATTCAGATTCTGTCGTCGAGAGTGCAATACATTTTTGCCGTTGTGAGCACCAGGAGATCGCAGCATTGCACATCATCAAAATACACCCGCTTGTTGATACCCTTGTATCATTATCACCAGCAAAATCAGCGTCTGTAAAACACAAAACACATGGATTAACTCTTTCATATTTCAAACCATAATCAAGTGTTCCTCGAATATATTTGAAAATCCTCTTTACAGCAACTATGTGAACACTTTTCGGGTCATCCAAATATCGGCTCACAAAACCAACTGCGTATGCAATATCTGGTCTTGTTCCTACCGATAAATACATCAAACACCCCACTGCCTCTCTATATGGGAATCTCGATGTATTATTGTCTACCAAATCAGAACATATTTTTGAACTTTCAGCAGGCGTTGTCACTGACTTCGATTGACTGAAACCAAATTTTTCAAGAACACTTTTTGCGTAAGATGTTTGCTTAAGTTGCATGCTTCCATCTGTGAGTGCTTTTATTTCAAGTCCGATGTAGTAGCTAGCCTTTTTAAACTTTACCTCGAATTCCTGTTGAAGATGATGAATGAGAGTATCAAGGTCTTTTTCATCCTCTGCAGCAACAAGTCCATCATCGATGTACAGTGCTAGAATAATCTTCCTATTATTCAGCTTTCCCACGAACACACAACAGTCTGCTTCGCTTACTTGGAACGAAAAAGTTTTCAAAAAAACTGTAAAACGTTTATTCCAACACCTGGATGATTGTTTCAAGCCATAAAGACTTTTATTTAGCTTGCAGACGTTTTCACTGCCGTCTTCGTATCCCTTCGGCTGGCACATGTAAATATCTTCAATTAACTCCCCATACAGAAAAGCAGTTTTTACGTCAAACTGCATCAGCTTCAAATCCTCCGCTGCACAGAGAGCAATTATCATACGAATGGACGTAAACTTAACAACAGGGCTAAAAGTCTCTTCGTAATCAACCCCGTATTGCTGAGTAAAACCTCTAACTACCAAACGTGCCTTGAACCTCTCAACGTTACCTTCAGCTGTGCGCTTCACTTTGTAGACCCACTTGTTTGATATTACCTTTTTATGTTGTGGCAATTTCACCAGATCCGACGTATGGTTTTTGCTCAGCGAAGATATCTCGTCATCCATTGCACACTTCCACTGCGCCCAATAGTTCGATTTTTTAGCTTCTTCAAAAGAGTGGGGCTCATCGTTACATGCTAAATAAGCAAAATAGTCAACAGTCCTTGACCTTAGCTGACGAACTCTATGATCTCCATCAAGATCACAAGCTTTATTATCTTGCTCAGGGTTTTCTTGGGCAAGTACTTCATTTTTCACTTCATTTTTAATTGAATCTTTATTTTCTTCGATTCCCATTTTTTCAACCTCTTGAGAGCTAGGATGTTCACACTCTTGCAGTTTGAGCAACAACTCATTGGCCGCAGATTCCTTAAAAATTATTAAGATAAATGATAAAAGATCTTTTCTTTAAAAAAAACAATTTTATTTGTTTCACAACATTAATTGAATAATATAAATAATATTATTTTAATTTAAAATTTTTCGCAACGCGTTTCGGAAAGCAAGTTCCATCTTCGGGCTGAACTGTTTGTTGACTTTACCTTCAGCTGTGAAAAAGTCAACAAACAGTTCAGCCCGAAGATGGAACTTGCTTTCCGAAACGCGTTGCGAAAAATTTTAAATTAAAATAATATTATTTATATTATTCAATTAATGTTGTGAAACAAATAAAATTGTTTTTTTTAAAGAAAAGATCTTTTATCATTTATCTTAATCGTATTACACAACATGGAGACGAACACATACAATTTTTTACTTAAAAATTACGTCTTGTGACACTTCAACTTTCTTGCTTGTAGGAAGCCATATTCGAAAACCCTTTGATTCCTCCTCATAGCCGACAAAAATACCTTTTGCTGCCTTTGCTTGAAGCTTTCTTCTATTTTCCTTAGGTATGTGAACATAGGCACTGACACCAAAGATTTTCAAATGCGTTGTATCAGGAGTTCTTTGAAACCATAGTTCAAAAGGAGTCTTACCTTTTTCAGGGCATCGTGCAGTGCGATTAAGTGTATAGACAGTATTGACAACAGCTTCGCCCCAAAACTTGTAACTCATTGATCGCGTACAAAGCATTGACCTAGCTGATTCAATTATTGTGCGCATGTCACGCTCGGCCCTTCCATTATGCTCCGGCGTATATGGAACACTCCGTTGATGACGAAGACCACGTGACCTTAAAATATTTTGCACTTCTTTGTTGGTATATTCTAGTCCGTTATCGGATCGCAAAGTCTTTACTTGGAGGCCAGTATCTACACGCACTTGATCTAAAAATTGAAGAATGCAATCAGCAACCTCCGCCTTTGACTTAATACAGTAGACCCTTCGATAATTGGAGTAATCGTCGCGAAACAACAGCATATACCTCGCTCCACCATAAGACGTTTCGTGCATCGGTCCACAAAGATCTGTGTGTACCAACTCTCCTATAGCTGTGGCTCTATTTGAACTTGTAGTAAATGGCATTCTGTGATGTTTTCCAAGAACACATGCTTCACAGAAAAATTCATCCTCGTCTAAATACTTTATTCCTAGATCATTTAACACCTTTTTTACATGACCTGAATTTTGATGACACATTCGTTGATGCCATGTGTGCAAAGAGTGCACCACGTTTGCTTGAGTGCATATTGAATGAGATTTCACACGAAAAACTAACTTAAAAAGCTTGTTTGGCTCTCGACGTGCAGTTGCAACAACCTGATTCTTCAAAAACAAGTCACATCTATCTGTATCAGCAACCATATGAAACCCTTTGTCTAAAGCTGAGTTTGTAGAAAAAAGGTTAAGTTTAATGTCTGGAACATAGAGAACATTGGTTATTTGTTTCATTGCCCACAATTTACCATCAAATGCCTCGAGATCTATGTTGCCTTTACCCATAGCCTTGATAATGTCTCCATTTCCAACCCTGACTGACATAGGCTTCTGAAAGCTCTGATAGTCGTTGAACCATTCCATTCTAAAACGCATGTGCTCACTTGCACCGGAATCTACAAACCAGCTGTCTCTTTCTGCTGCACTGAAAATCTTGGTAAGACCTACAAAAGCATCCCCTGTTCTGTCATCGTGATGTCTTACTTGTTTCCTCTTATTACACTCGTTTTTCCAATGCCCTTCCTTTTTGCAAAAAAAAACATTTTCCTCGTTTTTATTACCAGCAAAATTTCGATTAACTGCTTTCTTGGCAAAGAAAGCACCTGACACTCCAACATGCACTCCTAATCTAGACTCTTCCATGCACAACCTCGCTGTTAAATTCTTTAAATTACGTTCATCTTTTGACGTAGACTCCCATGATGTAAAAAAATGGCCAAAAGATTCTGGCAAGGTCATAAGAATTTTGGTAATCAACATATTTTCGGAAATCTCCTCACCCAAATCTTTTAGTTGCTGTGACAGTTTCTGTAACTTAGAAATATGAACTGCTATCGAATCGTCAGCATCCTTAGCGTAGTTAAAAAACTGCTGCTGCAGTAAATGTATGCTTGTTTCTGACTTTTGTTCATACACGCTTTCCAGTTTTGACCACATTTCCGCTGATGTCTCATAATTCATTATATGAAGCATCGGCTCCTGTCCAATAGTTGTCACTATCATCTTTTGTGCCTTATGATCTTTTCCTGTCCATACAGATAGTTCTGCTTCTCCTGAAGGCTGCTCTGAAACTCCTGTGACCACATCCCAGATTCTACCAGCTCGCATTAGAACTTTCATCTGAAATTTCCACAATGGCCATTGTTCTAGACTTTGCAGCTTCTCAATTTTTACCAATTCACTGTCCATATTGACGGCTGAAATTTTCTTCGTAAATTATGAGCTGTAGAATGTTAAAGAACTTAAGATGAATAAAAAAAAATTATGAACCGGTGACGATAAAAAAAAACAGTTATTTGCGTTAGGTAGATATCGAATGATTTTAGCATGCTGGGCCCATAACCTGTAGAATATTAAATAAACAGCTTTGTACGAGTGCTAAGAGTCAACTGAAACTGAATTTATTAAAGCAACGTAAAAGAAAATGTATATACATATGTTCGTGTTCATGTAATGAAAAATACAGTTTCATGTATAGAGAGAGAAAATACAATAAGTACAGTGGGGGCCATAAATAATGAAATAATAAATTATACAATTCAACACTAACCCGAGTCAACTCGGTTTGCTAACCCGAGCTAACTCGGTCTACTAACCCGAGTCAACTCGGTTTGCTAACCCGAGTTAACTCGGTCTACTAACCCGAGTCAACTCGGTTTACTAACCCGAGTCAACTCGGTCTGCTAACCCGAGTCAACTCGGTTTGCTAACCCGAGTCAACTCGGTTTGCTAACCCGAGTTAACTCGGTCTACCAACCCGAGTCAACTCGGTCTGCTAACCCGAGTCAACTCGGTTTGCCAACCCGAGTCAACTCGGTTTGCTAACCCGAGTCAACTCGGTTTGCTAACCCGAGTCAACTTGGTTTGCTAACCCGAGTCAACTCGGTTTGCTAACCCGAGTCAACTCGGTTTGCTAACCCGAGTTAACTCGGTCTACCAACCCGAGTCAATTCGGTCTGCTAACCCGAGTCAACTCGGTCTGCTAACCCGAGTCAACTCGGTTTGCTAACCCGAGTCAACTCAGTTTGCTAACCCGAGTCAACTCGGTTTGCTAACCCGAGTCAACTCGGTCTACTTACCCGAGTCAACTCGGTTTGCTAACCCGAGTCAACTCGGTTTGCTAACCCGAGTCAACTCGGTTTGCTAACCCGAGTCAACTCGGTTTGCTAACCCGAGTCAATTCGGTCTACTAACCCAAGTTAACTCGGTCTACCAACCCGAGTCAACTCGGTCTGCTAACCCGAGTCAACTCGGTCTGCTAACCCGAGTCAACTCGGTTTGCTAACCCGAGTCAACTCGGTTTGCTAACCCGAGTTAAATCGGTCTACCAACCCGAGTCAACTCGGTCTGCTAACCCGAGTCAACTCGGTCTGCTAACCCGAGTCAACTCGGTTTGCTAACACGAGTCAACTCAGTTTGCTAACCCGAGTCAACTCGGTTTGCTAACCCGAGTTAACTCGGTCTACCAACCCGAGTCAATTCGGTCTGCTAACCCGAGTCAACTCGGTCTGCTAACCCGAGTTAACTCGGTCTACTAACCCGAGTTAACTCGGTCTACTAACCCGAGTCAACTCGGTTTGCTAACCCGAGTAAACTCGGTCTACCAACCCGAGTCAACTCGGTCTGCTAACTCGAGTCAACTCGGTCTGCTAACCCGAGTCAACTCGGTTTGCTAACCCGAGTCAACTCAGTTTGCTAACCCGAGTCAACTCGGTTTGCTAACCCGAGTCAACTCGGTTTGCTAACCCGAGTCAACTCGGTCTACTAACCCGAGTCAACTCGGTTTGCTAACCCGAGCCAACTCGGTTTGCTAACCCGAGTCAATTCGGTTTGCTAACCCGAGTCAACCCGGTTTGCTAACCCGAGTTAACTCGGTCTACTAACCCGAGTCAACTCGGTATACTAACCCGAGTCAGCTCGGTCTGCTAACCCGAGTAAACTCTGTTTGCTAACCCGAGTCAACTCGGTTTGCTAACCCGAGTCAACTCGTTTTACTAACCGGAGTCAACTCGGTTTGCTAACCCGAGTCAACTCGGTTTGCTAACCCGAGTCAACTCGGTCTACTAACCCGAGTCAACTCGGTCTACTAACCCGAGTCAACTCGGTCTGCTAACCCGAGTCAACTCGGTTTACTAACCCGAGTCAACTCGGTTTACTAACCCGAGTCAACTCGGTTTACTAACCCGAGTCAACTCGGTTTGCTAACCCGAGTTAACTCTGTCTACTGACCCGAGTCAACTCGGCTTGCTAACCCGAGCCAACTCGGTCTGCTATCCCGAGTCAGCTCAGTCTGCAAACCCGAGTCAACTCGGTTTGCTAACCCGAGTCAACTCGGTTTGCTAACCCGAGCTAACTCGGTCTACTAACCCGAGTCAACTCGGTTTGCTAACCCGAGTCAACTCGGTTTGCTAACCCGAGTAGACTCGGTTTGCTAACCAGAGTCAACTCGGTTTGCTAACCCGAGTCAACTGGGTTTGCTAACCCGAGTCAACTCGGTTTGCTAACCCGAGTCAACTCGGTTTGCCAATTCGAGTCAACTCGGTTTGCTAACCCGAGTCAACTCGGTTTGCTAACCCGAGTTAACTCGGTCTACTAACCCGAGTCAACTCGGTTTGCTAACCCGAGTCAACTCGGTTTGCTAACCCGAGTCAACTCGGTTTGCTAACCCGAGTCAACTCGGTTTGCTAACCCGAGTCAACTCGGTTTGCTATCCCGAGTTAACTCGGTCTACCAACCCGAGTCAACTCGGTCTGCTAACCCGAGTCAACTCGGTTTGCTAGCCCGAGTCAACTCGGTTTGCTAACCCGAGTCAACTCGGTTTGCTAACCCGAGTCAACTCGGTTTGCTAACCCGAGTCAACTCGGTTTGCTAGCCCGAGTCAACTCGGTTTGCTTACTCGAATCATTTCGGTTTGCTTACCCGAGTCAACTCAGTTTGCTAACCAGAGTCAACTCGGTTTGCTAACCCGAGTCAACTCGGTTTGCTTACCCGAGTCTACTCGGTTTGTTTACCCGAGTCAACTCGGTTTGCTAGCCCGAGTCAACTCGGTTTGCTAACCCGAGTCAACTCGGTTGGCTAACCCGAGTCAACTCGGTTGGCTTACCCGAGTCAACTCGGTTTGCTTACCCGAGTCAACTCGGTTTGCTAACCCGAGTCAACTCGGTTTGCTTACCCGAGTCAACTCGGTTTGCTAGCCCGAGTCAACTCGGTTTGCTTACTCGAATCATTTCGGTTTGCTTACCCGAGTCAACTCAGTTTGCTAGCCCGAGTCAACTCGGTTTGCTTACACGAGTCAACTCGGTTTGCTTACCCGAGTCAACTCGGTATGCTAGCCCGAGTCAACTCGGTTGGCTAACCCGAGTCAACTCGGTTGGCTTACCCGACTCAACTCGGTTGGCTAACCCGAATCAACTTGGTTTGCTAACCCGAGTCAACTCGGTTTGCTTACCCGAGTCAAGTCGGTTTGCTAGCCCGAGTCAACTCGGTTTGCTTACTCGAATCATTTCGGTTTGCTTACCCGAGTCAACTCAGTTTGCTAACCCGAGTCAACTCGGTTGGCTAACCCGAGTCAACTCGGTTTGCTAACCCGAGTCAACTCGGTTTGCTAACCCGAGTCAACTCGGTTGGCTAACCCGAGTCAACTCGGTTGGCTTACCGGTTGGCTAACCCGAGTCAACTCGGTTTGCTTACCCGAGTCAACTCGGTTTGCTTACCCGAGTCAACTCTGTTTGCTAACCCGAGTCAACTCGGTTTGCTTACTCGAATCATTTCGGTTTGCTTACCCGATTCAACTCGGTTGGCTAACCCGAGTCAACTCGGTTTGCTTACCCGAGTCAACTCGGTTTGCTTACCGGTTGGCTAAACCCATTCAACTCGGTTTGCTTACCCGAGTCAACTCAGTTTACTAACCTGAGTCAACTCGGTTGGCTAACCCGAGTTAACTTGGTTTGCTAACCCGAATCAACTCGGTTTGCTAACCCGAGTCAACTCGGTTTGCTAACCCGAGTCAACTCGGTTTGCTAACCCGAGTCAACTCGGTTTGCTAACCCGAGTCAACTCGGTTGGCTAACCCGAGTCAACTCGGTTTTCTTACCGGTTGGCTAACCCGAGTCAACTCGGTTTGCTTACCCGAGTCAACTCGGTTTGCTAACCCGAGTCAACTCTGTTTGCTAACCCGAGTCAACTCGGTTTGCTTACTCGAATCATTTCGGTTTGCTTACCCGATTCAACTCGGTTGGCTAACCCGAGTCAACTCGGTTTGCTTACCCGAGTCAACTCGGTTTGCTTACCCGAGTCAACTCGGTTTGCTAACCCGAGTCAACTCGGTTTGCTTACCCGAGTCAACTCGGTTTGCTTACCCGAGTCAACTCGGTATGCTAACCCGAGTCAACTCGTTTTGCTTACATGAATCAACTCGGTTTGCTTACCCGAGTCAACTCGGTTTGTTTACCCGAGTCAACTCGGTTTGCTAAAACGAGTCAACTCGGTTTGCTAACCCGAGTCAACTCGGTTTGCTTACCCGAGTCAACTCGGTTTGCTTACCCGAGTCAACTCGGTATGCTAACCCGAGTCAACTCGTTTTGCTAACATGAATCAACTCGGTTTGCTTACCCGAGTCAACTCGGTTTGTTTACCCGAGTCAACTCGGTTTGCTTACCCGAGTCAACTCGGTTTGCTTACCCGAGACAACTCGGTATGCTAACCCGAGTCAACTCGTTTTGCTAACATGAATCAACTCGGTTTGCTTACCCGAGTCAACTCGGTTTGTTTACCCGAGACAACTCGGTTTGCTAGCCCGAGTCAACTCGGTTTGCTAACCCGATTCAACTCGGTTTGCTAACCCGAGTCAACTCGGTTTGCTAACCCGAGTCAACTCGGTTTGCTAACCCGAGTCAACTCGGTTTGCTAACCCGAGTCAACTCGGTATGCTAACCCGAGTCAACTCGTTTTGCTAACATGAATCAACTCGGTTTGCTTACCCGAGTCAACTCGGTTTGTTTACCCGAGTCAACTCGGTTTGCTAGCCCGAGTCAACTCGGTTTGCTAGCCCGAGTCAACTCGGTTTGCTAACCCGAGTCAACTCGGTTTGCTAACCCGAGTCAACTCGGTTTGCTAGCCCGAGTCAACTCGGTTTGCTAACCCGAGTCAACTCGGTTGGCTTACCCGAGTCAACTAGGTTTGCTTACCCGAGTCAACTCGGTTTTCTTACCCGAGTCAACTCGGTTTGCTAGCCCGAGTCAACTCGGTTTGCTTACCCGAATCATTTCGGTTTGCTTACCCGAGTCAACTCAGTTTGCTAACCCGAGTCAACTCGGTTGGCTAACCCGAGTCAACTCGGTTGGCTTACCCGAGTCAACTCGGTTTGCTAACCCGAGTCAACTCGGTTGGCTTACCCGAGTCAACTCGGTTTGCTAGCCCGAGTCAACGCGGTTGGCTTACCCGAGTCAACTCGGTTGGCTTACCCGAGTCAACTCGGTTGGCTAACCCGAGTCAATTCGGTCTACTAACCCGAATCATTTCGGTTTGCTTACTCGAGTCAACTCGGTTTACTAACCCGAGTCAACTCGGTTTGCTAACCCGAGTCAACTCTGTTTGCTAACTCGAGTCAACTCGGTTTGCTTACTCGAATCATTTCGGTTAACTCGGTCTACCAACCCGAGTCAACTCGGTCTGCTAATCCGAGTCAACTCGGTTTGCTAACCCGAGTCAACTCGGTTTGCCAACCCGAGTCAACTCGGTTTGCTAACCCGAGTCAACTCGGTTTGCTAACCCGAGTCAACTCGGTTTGCTAACCCGAGTCAACTCGGTTTGCTAACCCGAGTCAACTCGGTTTGCTAACCCGAGTTAACTCGGTCTACTAACCCGAGTCAACTCCGTTTGCTAACCCGAGTTAACTCGATTTACTTACCCAAGTCAACTCGGTCTACTAACCCGAGTCAACTCCGTGTGCTAACCCGAGTTAACTCGGTCTACTAACCCGAGTCAACTCGATTTGCTAACCCGAGTCAACTCGGTTTGCTAACCCGAGTCAACTCGGTTTTCTAACCCGAGTCAACTCGGTTTGCTAACCAGAGTCAACTCGGTTTGCTAACCCGAGTCAACTAAGTTTGCTAACCCGAGTCAACTCGGTTTCCTAACCCGAGTCAACTCGGTTTGCTAACCCGAGTCAACTCGGTTTGCTAACCCGAGTCAACTCGGTTTGCTAACAGGAGTCAACTCGGGTTGCTAACCCGAGTCAACTCGGTTTGCTAACCCGAGTCAACTCGGTTTGCTAACCCGAGTCAACTCGGTTTGCTAACCCGAGTCAACTCGGTTTGCTAACCCGAGTCAACTCGGTTTGCTAACCCGAGTCAACTCGGTTTGCTAACCCAAGTCAACTCGGTTTGCTAACCCGAGTCAACTCGGTTTGCTAACCCGAGTCAACTCGGTTTGCTAACCCGAGTCAACTCGGTTTGCTAACCCGAGTCAACTCGGTTTGCTAACCCGAGTTAACTCGGTCTACCAACCCGAGTCAATTCGGTCTGCTAACCCGAGTCAACTCGGTCTACTAACCCGAGTCAACTCGGTCTGCTAACCCGAGTCAACTCGGTTTGCTAACCCGAGTCAACTCGGTTTGCTAACCCGAGTCAACTCGGTTTGCTAACCCGAGTCAACTCGGTTTACTAACACGAGTCAACTTAGTTTGCTAACCTGGGTTAACTCGGTCTACTAACCCGAGACAACTCGGTCTACTAACCCGAGTCAACTCTGTCTGCTAACCCGAGCCAACTCGGTTTACTAACCCGAGTCAACTCGGTTTACTAACCCGAGTCAACTCGGTTTACTAACCCGAGTCAACTCGGTTTGCTTACCCGAGTCAACTCGGTATGCTAACCCGAGTCAACTCGTTTTGCTAACATGAATCAACTCGGTTTGCTTACCCGAGTCAACTCGGTTTGTTTACCCGAGTCAACTCGGTTTGCTTGCCCGAGTCAACTCGGTTTGCTAACCCGAGTCAACTCGGTTTGCTAACCCGAGTCAACTCGGTTTGCTAGCCCGAGTCAACTCGGTTTGCTAACCCGAGTCAACTCGGTTGGCTTACCCGAGTCAACTAGGTTTGCTTACCCGAGTCAACTCGGTTTTCTTACCCGAGTCAACTCGGTTTGCTAGCCCGAGTCATTTCGGTTTGCTTACTCGAATCATTTCGGTTTGCTTACCCGAGTCAACTCAGTTTGCTAACCCGAGTCAACTCGGTTTGCTTACCCGAGTCAACTCGGTTTGTTTACCCGAGTCAACTCGGTTTGCTTGCCCGAGTCAACTCGGTTTGCTAACCCGAGTCAACTCGGTTTGCTAACCCGAGTCAACTCGGTTTGCTAGCCCGAGTCAACTCGGTTTGCTAACCCGAGTCAACTCGGTTGGCTTACCCGAGTCAACTAGGTTTGCTTACCCGAGTCAACTCGGTTTTCTTACCCGAGTCAACTCGGTTTGCTAGCCCGAGTCATTTCGGTTTGCTTACTCGAATCATTTCGGTTTGCTTACCCGAGTCAACTCAGTTTGCTAACCCGAGTCAACTCGGTTTGCTAACCCGAGTTAACTCGGTTTGCTAACCCGAGTTAACTCGGTCTACCAACCCGAGTCAATTCGGTCTGCTAACCCGAGTCGACTCGGTCTACTAACCCGAGTCAACTCGGTCTGCTAACCCGAGTCAACTCGGTTTGCTAACCCGAGTCAACTCGGTTTGCTAACCCGAGTCAACTCGGTTTGCTAACCCGAGTCAACTCGGTTTACTAACACGAGTCAACTTAGTTTGCTAACCTGGGTTAACTCGGTCTACTAACCCGAGACAACTCGGTCTACTAACCCGAGTCAACTCTGTCTGCTAACCCGAGCCAACTCGGTTTACTAACCCGAGTCAACTCGGTTTACTAACCCGAGTCAACTCGGTTTACTAACCCGAGTCAACTCGGTTTGCTTACCCGAGTCAACTCGGTATGCTAACCCGAGTCAACTCGTTTTGCTAACATGAATCAACTCGGTTTGCTTACCCGAGTCAACTCGGTTTGTTTACCCGAGTCAACTCGGTTTGCTTGCCCGAGTCAACTCGGTTTGCTAACTCGAGTCAACTCGGTTTGCTAACCCGAGTCAACTCGGTTTGCTAGCCCGAGTCAACTCGGTTTGCTAACCCGAGTCAACTCGGTTGGCTTACCCGAGTCAACTAGGTTTGCTTACCCGAGTCAACTCGGTTTTCTTACCCGAGTCAACTCGGTTTGCTAGCCCGAGTCATTTCGGTTTGCTTACTCGAATCATTTCGGTTTGCTTACCCGAGTCAACTCAGTTTGCTAACCCGAGTCAACTCGGTTTGCTAACCCGAGTTAACTCGGTCTACCAACCCGAGTCAATTCGGTCTGCTAACCCGAGTCGACTCGGTCTACTAACCCGAGTCAACTCGGTCTGCTAACCCGAGTCAACTCGGTTTGCTAACCCGAGTCAACTCGGTTTGCTAACCCGAGTCAACTCGGTTTGCTAACCCGAGTCAACTCGGTTTACTAACACGAGTCAACTTAGTTTGCTAACCTGGGTTAACTCGGTCTACTAACCCGAGTCAACTCGGTCTACTAACCCGAGTCAACTCGGTCTGCTAACCCGAGTCAACTCGGTTTACTAACCCGAGTCAACTCGGTTTACTAACCCGAGTCAACTCGGTTTACTAACCCGATTCAACTCGGTTTGCTAACCCGAGTTAACTCTGTCTACTAACCCGAGTCAACTCGGCTTGCTAACCCGAGTCAACTCGGTTTGCTAACCCGAGTCAGCTCGGTCTGCTAACCCGAGTCAACTCGGTTTGCTAACCCGAGTCAACTCGGTTTGCTAACCCGAGTCAACTCGGTTTGCTAACCCGAGTTAGCTCGGTCTACTAACCCGAGTCAACTCGGTCTGCTAACCCGAGTCAACTCGGTCTGCTAACCCGAGTCAACTCGGTCTGCTAACCCGAGTCAACTCGGTTTGCTAACCCGAGTCAACTCGGTTTACTAACCCGAGTCAACTCGGTTTACTAACCCGACTCAACTCGATTTACTAACCCGAGTCAACTCGGTTTACTAACACGAGTCAACTCCGTTTACTAACCCGAGTTAACTCGGTCTACTAACCCGATTCAACTCGGTTTGCTAACCCGAGTCAACTCCGTTTGCTAACCCGAGTTAACTCGGTCTACTAACCCGAGTCCACTCGGTTTGCTAACCCGGGCTAACTCGGTCTACTAACCCGAGTCAACTCGGTCTACTAACCCTAGTCAACTCGGTCTACTAACCCGAGTCAACTCTGTCTGCTAACCCGAGTCAACTCGGTTTACTAACCCGAGTCAACTCGGTTTACTAACCCGAGTCAACTCGGTTTACTAACCCGAGTCAACTCGGTTTGCTAACCCGAGTTAACTCTGTCTACTAACCCGAGTCAACTCGGCTTGCTAACCCGAGTCAACTCGGTCTGCTAACCCGAGTCAGCTCGGTCTGCAAACCCGAGTCAACTCGGTTTGCTAACCCGAGTCAACTCGGTTTGGTAACCCGA
Source organism: Melanostoma mellinum (assembly GCA_914767635.1). NCBI lineage: Eukaryota > Metazoa > Arthropoda > Insecta > Diptera > Syrphidae > Melanostoma > Melanostoma mellinum. The sequence continues at coordinate 172,221,101 of OU612058.1, forward strand.
GTCAACTCGGTTTGCTAACCCGAGTCAACTTGGTTTGCTAACCCGAGTCAACTCGGTTTGCTAACCCGAGCTAACTCGGTCTACTAACCCGAGTCAACTCGGTTTGCTAACCCGAGTCAACTCGGTTTGCTAACCCGAGTCAACTCGGTTTGCTAACCCGAGTAGACTCGGTTTGCTAACCAGAGTCAACTCGGTTTGCTAACCCGAGTCATCTCGGTTTGCCAACCCGAGTCAACTCGGTTTGCCAACCCGAGTCAACTCGGTTTGCTAACCCGAGTCAACTCGGTTTGCTAACCCGAGTCAACTCGGTTTGCTAACACGAGTCAACTCGGTTTGCTTACCCGAGTTAACTCGGTCTACTAACCCGAGTCAACTCGGTCTACTAACCCGAGTCAACTCGGTTTACTAACCCGAGTCAACTCAGTCTGCTAACCCGAGTCAACTCGGTTTTCTAACCCGAGTCAACTCGGTTTGCTAACCCGAGTCAACTCGGTTTGCTAACCCGAGTCAACTCGGTTTGCTAACCCGAGTTAACTCGGTCTACCAACCCGAGTCAATTCGGTCTGCTAACCCGAGTCAACTCGGTCTACTAACCCGAGTCAACTCGGTCTGCTAACCCGAGTCAACTCGGTTTGCTAACCCGAGTCAACTCGGTTTGCTAACCCGAGTCAACTCGGTTTGCTAACCCGAGTCAACTCGGTTTACTAACACGAGTCAACTTAGTTTGCTAACCTGGGTTAACTCGGTCTACTAACCCGAGTCAACTCGGTCTACTAACCCGAGTCAACTCGGTCTGCTAACCCGAGTCAACTCGGTTTACTAACCCGAGTCAACTCGGTTTACTAACCCGAGTCAACTCGGTTTACTAACCCGATTCAACTCGGTTTGCTAACCCGAGTTAACTCTGTCTACTAACCCGAGTCAACTCGGCTTGCTAACCCGAGTCAACTCGGTTTGCTAACCCGAGTCAGCTCGGTCTGCAAACCCGAGTCAACTCGGTTTGCTAACCCGAGTCAACTCGGTTTGCTAACCCGAGTCAACTCGGTTGGCTAACCCGAGTCAACTCGGTTGGCTAACCCGAGTCAACTCGGTTTTCTTACCGGTTGGCTAACCCGAGTCAACTCGGTTTGCTTACCCGAGTCAACTCGGTTTGCTAACCCGAGTCAACTCTGTTTGCTAACCCGAGTCAACTCGGTTTGCTTACTCGAATCATTTCGGTTTGCTTACCCGATTCAACTCGGTTGGCTAGCCCGAGTCAACTCGGTTTGCTTACCCGAGTCAACTCGGTTTGCTTACCGGTTGGCTAAACCCATTCAACTCGGTTTGCTTACCCGAGTCAACTCAGTTTACTAACCTGAGTCAACTCGGTTGGCTAACCCGAGTTAACTTGGTTTGCTAACCCGAGTCAACTCGGTTTGCTAACCCGAATCAACTTGGTTTGCTAACCCGAGTCAACTCGGTTGGCTAACCCGAGTCAACTCGGTTGGCTTACCCGACTCAACTCGGTTGGCTAACCCGAATCAACTTGGTTTGCTAACCCGAGTCAACTCGGTTTGCTTACCCGAGTCAAGTCGGTTTGCTAGCCCGAGTCAACTCGGTTTGCTTACTCGAATCATTTCGGTTTGCTTACCCGAGTCAACTCAGTTTGCTAACCCGAGTCAACTCGGTTGGCTAACCCGAGTCAACTCGGTTTGCTAACCCGAGTCAACTCGGTTTGCTAACCCGAGTCAACTCGGTTGGCTAACCCGAGTCAACTCGGTTGGCTTACCGGTTGGCTAACCCGAGTCAACTCGGTTTGCTTACCCGAGTCAACTCGGTTTGCTTACCCGAGTCAACTCTGTTTGCTAACCCGAGTCAACTCGGTTTGCTTACTCGAATCATTTCGGTTTGCTTACCCGATTCAACTCGGTTGGCTAACCCGAGTCAACTCGGTTTGCTTACCCGAGTCAACTCGGTTTGCTTACCGGTTGGCTAAACCCATTCAACTCGGTTTGCTTACCCGAGTCAACTCAGTTTACTAACCTGAGTCAACTCGGTTGGCTAACCCGAGTTAACTTGGTTTGCTAACCCGAATCAACTCGGTTTGCTAACCCGAGTCAACTCGGTTTGCTAACCCGAGTCAACTCGGTTTGCTAACCCGAGTCAACTCGGTTTGCTAACCCGAGTCAACTCGGTTGGCTAACCCGAGTCAACTCGGTTTTCTTACCGGTTGGCTAACCCGAGTCAACTCGGTTTGCTTACCCGAGTCAACTCGGTTTGCTAACCCGAGTCAACTCTGTTTGCTAACCCGAGGCAACTCGGTTTGCTTACTCGAATCATTTCGGTTTGCTTACCCGATTCAACTCGGTTGGCTAACCCGAGTCAACTCGGTTTGCTTACCCGAGTCAACTCGGTTTGCTTACCCGAGTCAACTCGGTTTGCTAACCCGAGTCAACTCGGTTTGCTTACCCGAGTCAACTCGGTTTGCTTACCCGAGTCAACTCGGTATGCTAACCCGAGTCAACTCGTTTTGCTTACATGAATCAACTCGGTTTGCTTACCCGAGTCAACTCGGTTTGTTTACCCGAGTCAACTCGGTTTGCTAAAACGAGTCAACTCGGTTTGCTAACCCGAGTCAACTCGGTTTGCTTACCCGAGTCAACTCGGTTTGCTTACCCGAGTCAACTCGGTATGCTAACCCGAGTCAACTCGTTTTGCTAACATGAATCAACTCGGTTTGCTTACCCGAGTCAACTCGGTTTGTTTACCCGAGTCAACTCGGTTTGCTTACCCGAGTCAACTCGGTTTGCTTACCCGAGTCAACTCGGTATGCTAACCCGAGTCAACTCGTTTTGCTAACATGAATCAACTCGGTTTGCTTACCCGAGTCAACTCGGTTTGTTTACCCGAGACAACTCGGTTTGCTAGCCCGAGTCAACTCGGTTTGCTAACCCGATTCAACTCGGTTTGCTAACCCGAGTCAACTCGGTTTGCTAACCCGAGTCAACTCGGTTTGCTAACCCGAGTCAACTCGGTTTGCTAACCCGAGTCAACTCGGTTTGCTTACCCGAGTCAACTCGGTTTGCTTACCCGAGTCAACTCGGTATGCTAACCCGAGTCAACTCGTTTTGCTAACATGAATCAACTCGGTTTGCTTACCCGAGTCAACTCGGTTTGTTTACCCGAGTCAACTCGGTTTGCTAGCCCGAGTCAACTCGGTTTGCTAGCCCGAGTCAACTCGGTTTGCTAACCCGAGTCAACTCGGTTTGCTAACCCGAGTCAACTCGGTTTGCTAGCCCGAGTCAACTCGGTTTGCTAACCCGAGTCAACTCGGTTGGCTTACCCGAGTCAACTAGGTTTGCTTACCCGAGTCAACTCGGTTTTCTTACCCGAGTCAACTCGGTTTGCTAGCCCGAGTCAACTCGGTTTGCTTACTCGAATCATTTCGGTTTGCTTACCCGAGTCAACTCAGTTTGCTAACCCGAGTCAACTCGGTTGGCTAACCCGAGTCAACTCGGTTGGCTTACCCGAGTCAACTCGGTTTGCTAACCCGAGTCAACTCGGTTGGCTTACCCGAGTCAACTCGGTTTGCTAGCCCGAGTCAACGCGGTTGGCTTACCCGAGTCAACTCGGTTGGCTTACCCGAGTCAACTCGGTTGGCTAACCCGAGTCAATTCGGTCTACTAACCCGAATCATTTCGGTTTGCTTACTCGAGTCAACTCGGTTTACTAACCCGAGTCAACTCGGTTTGCTAACCCGAGTCAACTCTGTTTGCTAACTCGAGTCAACTCGGTTTGCTTACTCGAATCATTTCGGTTAACTCGGTCTACCAACCCGAGTCAACTCGGTCTGCTAATCCGAGTCAACTCGGTTTGCTAACCCGAGTCAACTCGGTTTGCCAACCCGAGTCAACTCGGTTTGCTAACCCGAGTCAACTCGGTTTGCTAACCCGAGTCAACTCGGTTTGCTAACCCGAGTCAACTGGGTTTGCTAACCCGAGTCAACTCGGTTTGCTAACCCGAGTCAACTCGGTTTGCTAACCCGAGTTAACTCGGTCTACTAACCCGAGTCAACTCCGTTTGCTAACCCGAGTTAACTCGATTTACTTACCCAAGTCAACTCGGTCTACTAACCCGAGTCAACTCCGTGTGCTAACCCGAGTTAACTCGGTCTACTAACCCGAGTTAACTCGATTTGCTAACCCGAGTCAACTCGGTTTGCTAACCCGAGTCAACTCGGTTTTCTAACCCGAGTCAACTCGGTTTGCTAACCAGAGTCAACTCGGTTTGCTAACCCGAGTCAACTAAGTTTGCTAACCCGAGTCAACTCGGTTTCCTAACCCGAGTCAACTCGGTTTGCTAACCCGAGTCAACTCGGTTTGCTAACCCGAGTCAACTCGGTTTGCTAACAGGAGTCAACTCGGGTTGCTAACCCGAGTCAACTCGGTTTGCTAACCCGAGTCAACTCGGTTTGCTAACCCGAGTCAACTCGGTTTGCTAACCCGAGTCAACTCGGTTTGCTAACCCGAGTCAACTCGGTTTGCTAACCCAAGTCAACTCGGTTTGCTAACCCGAGTCAACTCGGTTTGCTAACCCGAGTCAACTCCGTTTGCTAACCCGAGTCAACTCGGTTTGCTAACCCGAGTCAACTCGGTTTGCTAACCCGAGTTAACTCGGTCTACCAACCCGAGTCAATTCGGTCTGCTAACCCGAGTCAACTCAGTCTACTAACCCGAGTCAACTCGGTCTGCTAACCCGAGTCAACTCGGTTTGCTAACCCGAGTCAACTCGGTTTGCTAACCCGAGTCAACTCGGTTTGCTAACCCGAGTCAACTCGGTTTACTAACACGAGTCAACTTAGTTTGCTAACCTGGGTTAACTCGGTCTACTAACCCGAGACAACTCGGTCTACTAACCCGAGTCAACTCTGTCTGCTAACCCGAGCCAACTCGGTTTACTAACCCGAGTCAACTCGGTTTACTAACCCGAGTCAACTCGGTTTACTAACCCGAGTCAACTCGGTTTACTAACCCGAGTCAACTCGGTTTGCTTACCCGAGTCAACTCGGTATGCTAACCCGAGTCAACTCGTTTTGCTAACATGAATCAACTCGGTTTGCTTACCCGAGTCAACTCGGTTTGTTTACCCGAGTCAACTCGGTTTGCTAGCCCGAGTCAACTCGGTTTGCTAACCCGAGTCAACTCGGTTTGCTAACCCGAGTCAACTCGGTTTGCTAGCCCGAGTCAACTCGGTTTGCTAACCCGAGTCAACTCGGTTGGCTTACCCGAGTCAACTAGGTTTGCTTACCCGAGTCAACTCGGTTTTCTTACCCGAGTCAACTCGGTTTGCTAGCCCGAGTCATTTCGGTTTGCTTACTCGAATCATTTCGGTTTGCTTACCCGAGTCAACTCAGTTTGCTAACCCGAGTCAACTCGGTTTGCTAACCCGAGTTAACTCGGTCTACCAACCCGAGTCAATTCGGTCTGCTAACCCGAGTCGACTCGGTCTACTAACCCGAGTCAACTCGGTCTGCTAACCCGAGTCAACTCGGTTTGCTAACCCGAGTCAACTCGGTTTGCTAACCCGAGTCAACTCGGTTTGCTAACCCGAGTCAACTCGGTTTACTAACACGAGTCAACTTAGTTTGCTAACCTGGGTTAACTCGGTCTACTAACCCGAGTCAACTCGGTCTACTAACCCGAGTCAACTCGGTCTGCTAACCCGAGTCAACTCGGTTTACTAACCCGAGTCAACTCGGTTTACTAACCCGAGTCAACTCGGTTTACTAACCCGATTCAACTCGGTTTGCTAACCCGAGTTAACTCTGTCTACTAACCCGAGTCAACTCGGCTTGCTAACCCGAGTCAACTCGGTTTGCTAACCCGAGTCAGCTCGGTCTGCAAACCCGAGTCAACTCGGTTTGCTAACCCGAGTCAACTCGGTTTGCTAACCCGAGTCAACTCGGTTTGCTAACCCGAGTTAGCTCGGTCTACTAACCCGAGTCAACTCGGTCAACTCGGTTTGCTAACCCGAGTCAACTCGGTTTGCTAACCCGAGTAGACTCGGTTTGCTAACCAGAGTCAACTCGGTTTGCTAACCCGAGTCATCTCGGTTTGCCAACCCGAGTCAACTCGGTTTGCCAACCCGAGTCAACTCGGTTTGCTAACCCGAGTCAACTCGGTTTGCTAACCCGAGTCAACTCGGTTTGCTAACACGAGTCAACTCGGTTTGCTTACCCGAGTTAACTCGGTCTACTAACCCGAGTCAACTCGGTCTACTAGCCCGAGTCAACTCGGTTTACTAACCCGAGTCAACTCGGTCTGCTAACCCGAGTCAACTCGGTTTTCTAACCCGAGTCAACTCGGTTTGCTAACCCGAGTCAACTCGGTTTGCTAACCCGAGTCAACTCGGTTTGCTAACCCGAGTTAACTCGGTCTACCAACCCGAGTCAATTCGGTCTGCTAACCCGAGTCAACTCGGTCTACTAACCCGAGTCAACTCGGTCTGCTAACCCGAGTCAACTCGGTTTGCTAACCCGAGTCAACTCGGTTTGCTAACCCGAGTCAACTCGGTTTGCTAACCCGAGTCAACTCGGTTTACTAACACGAGTCAACTTAGTTTGCTAACCTGGGTTAACTCGGTCTACTAACCCGAGTCAACTCGGTCTACTAACCCGAGTCAACTCGGTCTGCTAACCCGAGTCAACTCGGTTTACTAACCCGAGTCAACTCGGTGTACTAACCCGAGTCAACTCGGTTTACTAACCCGATTCAACTCGGTTTGCTAACCCGAGTTAACTCTGTCTACTAACCCGAGTCAACTCGGCTTGCTAACCCGAGTCAACTCGGTTTGCTAACCCGAGTCAGCTCGGTCTGCAAACCCGAGTCAACTCGGTTTGCTAACCCGAGTCAACTCGGTTTGCTAACCCGAGTCAACTCGGTTGGCTAACCCGAGTCAACTCGGTTGGCTAACCCGAGTCAACTCGGTTTTCTTACCGGTTGGCTAACCCGAGTCAACTCGGTTTGCTTACCCGAGTCAACTCGGTTTGCTAACCCGAGTCAACTCTGTTTGCTAACCCGAGTCAACTCGGTTTGCTTACTCGAATCATTTCGGTTTGCTTACCCGATTCAACTCGGTTGGCTAGCCCGAGTCAACTCGGTTTGCTTACCCGAGTCAACTCGGTTTGCTTACCGGTTGGCTAAACCCATTCAACTCGGTTTGCTTACCCGAGTCAACTCAGTTTACTAACCTGAGTCAACTCGGTTGGCTAACCCGAGTTAACTTGGTTTGCTAACCCGAGTCAACTCGGTTTGCTAACCCGAGTCAACTCGGTTTGCTAACCCGAATCAACTCGGTTTGCTAACCCGATTCAACTCGGTTGGCTAACCCGAGTCAACTCGGTTTTCTTACCGGTTGGCTAACCCGAGTCAACTCGGTTTGCTTACCCGAGTCAACTCGGTTTGCTAACCCGAGTCAACTCTGTTTGCTAACCCGAGTCAACTCGGTTTGCTTACTCGAATCATTTCGGTTTGCTTACCCGATTCAACTCGGTTGGCTAACCCGAGTCAACTCGGTTTGCTTACCCGAGTCAACTCGGTTTGCTTACCCGAGTCAACTCGGTTTGCTTACCCGAGTCAACTCGGTTTGCTAACCCGAGTCAACTCGGTTTGCTTACCCGAGTCAACTCGGTTTGCTTACCCGAGTCAACTCGGTATGCTAACCCGAGTCAACTCGTTTTGCTTACATGAATCAACTCGGTTTGCTTACCCGAGTCAACTCGGTTTGTTTACCCGAGTCAACTCGGTTTGCTAACCCGAGTCAACTCGGTTTGCTAGCCCGAGTCAACTCGGTTTGCTTACTCGAATCATTTCGGTTTGCTTACCCGAGTCAACTCAGTTTGCTAACCCGAGTCAACTCGGTTGGCTAACCCGAGTCAACTAAGTTGGCTTACCCGAGTCAACTCGGTTTGCTAACCCGAGTCAACTCGGTTGGCTTACCCGAGTCAACTCGGTTTGCTAGCCCGAGTCAACGCGGTTGGCTTACCCGAGTCAACTCAATTGGCTTACCCGAGTCAACTCGGTTGGCTAACCCGAGTCAATTCGGTCTACTAACCCGAATCATTTCGGTTTGCTTACTCGAGTCAACTCGGTTTACTAACCCGAGTCAACTCGGTTTGCTAACCCGAGTCAACTCTGTTTGCTAACTCGAGTCAACTCGGTTTGCTTACTCGAATCATTTCGGTTAACTCGGTCTACTAACCCGAGTCAACTCGATTTGCTAACCCGAGTCAACTCGGTTTGCTTACCCGAGTCAACTCGGTTTTCTAACCCGAGTCAACTCGGTTTGCTAACCAGAGTCAACTCGGTTTGCTAACCCGAGTCAACTAAGTTTGCTAACCCGAGTCAACTCGGTTTCCTAACCCGAGTCAACTCGGTTTGCTAACCCGAGTCAACTCGGTTTGCTAACCCGAGTCAACTCGGTTTGCTAACAGGAGTCAACTCGGGTTGCTAACCCGAGTCAACTCGGTTTGCTAACCCGAGTCAACTCGGTTTGCTAACCCGAGTCAACTCGGTTTGCTAACCCGAGTCAACTCGGTTTGCTAACCCGAGTCAACTCGGTTTGCTAACCCAAGTCAACTCGGTTTGCTAACCCGAGTCAACTCGGTTTGCTAACCCGAGTCAACTCGGTTTGCTAACCCGAGTCAACTCGGTTTGCTAACCCGAGTCAACTCGGTTTGCTAACCCGAGTTAACTCGGTCTACCAACCCGAGTCAATTCGGTCTGCTAACCCGAGTCAACTCAGTCTACTAACCCGAGTCAACTCGGTCTGCTAACCCGAGTCAACTCGGTTTGCTAACCCGAGTCAACTCGGTTTGCTAACCCGAGTCAACTCGGTTTGCTAACCCGAGTCAACTCGGTTTACTAACACGAGTCAACTTAGTTTGCTAACCTGGGTTAACTCGGTCTACTAACCCGAGACAACTCGGTCTACTAACCCGAGTCAACTCTGTCTGCTAACCCGAGCCAACTCGGTTTACTAACCCGAGTCAACTCGGTTTACTAACCCGAGTCAACTCGGTTTACTAACCCGAGTCAACTCGGTTTACTAACCCGAGTCAACTCGGTTTGCTTACCCGAGTCAACTCGGTTTGCTAACCCGAGTCAACTCGTTTTGCTAACATGAATCAACTCGGTTTGCTTACCCGAGTCAACTCGGTTTGTTTACCCGAGTCAACTCGGTTTGCTAGCCCGAGTCAACTCGGTTTGCTAACCCGAGTCAACTCGGTTTGCTAACCCGAGTCAACTCGGTTTGCTAGCCCGAGTCAACTCGGTTTGCTAACCCGAGTCAACTCGGTTGGCTTACCCGAGTCAACTAGGTTTGCTTACCCGAGTCAACTCGGTTTTCTTACCCGAGTCAACTCGGTTTGCTAGCCCGAGTCATTTCGGTTTGCTTACTCGAATCATTTCGGTTTGCTTACCCGAGTCAACTCAGTTTGCTAACCCGAGTCAACTCGGTTTGCTAACCCGAGTTAACTCGGTCTACCAACCCGAGTCAATTCGGTCTGCTAACCCGAGTCGACTCGGTCTACTAACCCGAGTCAACTCGGTCTGCTAACCCGAGTCAACTCGGTTTGCTAACCCGAGTCAACTCGGTTTGCTAACCCGAGTCATCTCGGTTTGCTAACCCGAGTCAACTCGGTTTACTAACACGAGTCAACTTAGTTTGCTAACCTGGGTTAACTCGGTCTACTAACCCGAGTCAACTCGGTCTACTAACCCGAGTCAACTCGGTCTGCTAACCCGAGTCAACTCGGTTTACTAACCCGAGTCAACTCGGTTTACTAACCCGAGTCAACTCGGTTTACTAACCCGATTCAACTCGGTTTGCTAACCCGAGTTAACTCTGTCTACTAACCCGAGTCAACTCGGCTTGCTAACCCGAGTCAACTCGGTTTGCTAACCCGAGTCAGCTCGGTCTGCAAACCCGAGTCAACTCGGTTTGCTAACCCGAGTCAACTCGGTTTGCTAACCCGAGTCAACTCGGTTTGCTAACCCGAGTTAGCTCGGTCTACTAACCCGAGTCAACTCGGTCTGCTAACCCGAGTCAACTCGGTCTGCTAACCCGAGTCAACTCGGTCTGCTAACCCGAGTCAACTCGGTTTGCTAACCCGAGTCAACTCGGTTTACTAACCCGAGTCAACTCGGTTTACTAACCCGACTCAACTCGATTTACTAACCCGAGTCAACTCGGTTTACTAACACGAGTCAACTCCGTTTACTAACCCGAGTTAACTCGGTCTACTAACCCGATTCAACTCGGTTTGCTAACCCGAGTCAACTCCGTTTGCTAACCCGAGTTAACTCGGTCTACTAACCCGAGTCAACTCGGTTTGCTAACCCGGGCTAACTCGGTCTACTAACCCGAGTCAACTCGGTCTACTAACCCTAGTCAACTCGGTCTACTAACCCGAGTCAACTCGGTCTGCTAACCCGAGTCAACTCGGTTTACTAACCCGAGTCAACTCGGTTTACTAACCCGAGTCAACTCGGTTTACTAACCCGAGTCAACTCGGTTTACTAACCCGAGTCAACTCGGTTTGCTAACCCGAGTTAACTCTGTCTACTAACCCGAGTCAACTCGGCTTGCTAACCCGAGTCAACTCGGTCTGCTAACCCGAGTCAGCTCGGTCTGCAAACCCGAGTCAACTCGGTTTGCTAACCCGAGTCAACTCGGTTTGGTAACCCGAGTCAACTCGGTTTGCTAACCCGAGTCAACTTGGTTTGCTAACCCGAGTCAACTCGGTTTGCTAACCCGAGCTAACTCGGTCTACTAACCCGAGTCAACTCGGTTTGCTAACCCGAGTCAACTCGGTTTGCTAACCCGAGTCAACTCGGTTTGCTAACCCGAGTAGACTCGGTTTGCTAACCAGAGTCAACTCGGTTTGCTAACCCGAGTCATCTCGGTTTGCCAACCCGAGTCAACTCGGTTTGCCAACCCGAGTCAACTCGGTTTGCTAACCCGAGTCAACTCGGTTTGCTAACCCGAGTCAACTCGGTTTGCTAACACGAGTCAACTCGGTTTGCTTACCCGAGTTAACTCGGTCTACTAACCCGAGTCAACTCGGTCTACTAGCCCGAGTCAACTCGGTTTACTAACCCGAGTCAACTCGGTCTGCTAACCCGAGTCAACTCGGTTTTCTAACCCGAGTCAACTCGGTTTGCTAACCCGAGTCAACTCGGTTTGCTAACCCGAGTCAACTCGGTTTGCTAACCCGAGTTAACTCGGTCTACCAACCCGAGTCAATTCGGTCTGCTAACCCGAGTCAACTCGGTCTACTAACCCGAGTCAACTCGGTCTGCTAACCCGAGTCAACTCGGTTTGCTAACCCGAGTCAACTCGGTTTGCTAACCCGAGTCAACTCGGTTTGCTAACCCGAGTCAACTCGGTTTACTAACACGAGTCAACTTAGTTTGCTAACCTGGGTTAACTCGGTCTACTAACCCGAGTCAAGTCGGTCTACTAACCCGAGTCAACTCGGTCTGCTAACCCGAGTCAACTCGGTTTACTAACCCGAGTCAACTCGGTGTACTAACACGAGTCAACTCGGTTTACTAACCCGATTCAACTCGGTTTGCTAACCCGAGTTAACTCTGTCTACTAACCCGAGTCAACTCGGCTTGCTAACCCGAGTCAACTCGGTTTGCTAACCCGAGTCAGCTCGGTCTGCAAACCCGAGTCAACTCGGTTTGCTAACCCGAGTCAACTCGGTTTGCTAACCCGAGTCAACTCGGTTGGCTAACCCGAGTCAACTCGGTTGGCTAACCCGAGTCAACTCGGTTTTCTTACCGGTTGGCTAACCCGAGTCAACTCGGTTTGCTTACCCGAGTCAACTCGGTTTGCTAACCCGAGTCAACTCTGTTTGCTAACCCGAGTCAACTCGGTTTGCTTACTCGAATCATTTCGGTTTGCTTACCCGATTCAACTCGGTTGGCTAGCCCGAGTCAACTCGGTTTGCTTACCCGAGTCAACTCGGTTTGCTTACCGGTTGGCTAAACCCATTCAACTCGGTTTGCTTACCCGAGTCAACTCAGTTTACTAACCTGAGTCAACTCGGTTGGCTAACCCGAGTTAACTTGGTTTGCTAACCCGAGTCAACTCGGTTTGCTAACCCGAGTCAACTCGGTTTGCTAACCCGAATCAACTCGGTTTGCTAACCCGATTCAACTCGGTTGGCTAACCCGAGTCAACTCGGTTTTCTTACCGGTTGGCTAACCCGAGTCAACTCGGTTTGCTTACCCGAGTCAACTCGGTTTGCTAACCCGAGTCAACTCTGTTTGCTAACCCGAGTCAACTCGGTTTGCTTACTCGAATCATTTCGGTTTGCTTACCCGATTCAACTCGGTTGGCTAACCCGAGTCAACTCGGTTTGCTTACCCGAGTCAACTCGGTTTGCTTACCCGAGTCAACTCGGTTTGCTTACCCGAGTCAACTCGGTTTGCTAACCCGAGTCAACTCGGTTTGCTTACCCGAGTCAACTCGGTTTGCTTACCCGAGTCAACTCGGTATGCTAACCCGAGTCAACTCGTTTTGCTTACATGAATCAACTCGGTTTGCTTACCCGAGTCAACTCGGTTTGTTTACCCGAGTCAACTCGGTTTGCTAACCCGAGTCAACTCGGTTTGCTAGCCCGAGTCAACTCGGTTTGCTTACTCGAATCATTTCGGTTTGCTTACCCGAGTCAACTCAGTTTGCTAACCCGAGTCAACTCGGTTGGCTAACCCGAGTCAACTAAGTTGGCTTACCCGAGTCAACTCGGTTTGCTAACCCGAGTCAACTCGGTTGGCTTACCCGAGTCAACTCGGTTTGCTAGCCCGAGTCAACGCGGTTGGCTTACCCGAGTCAACTCAATTGGCTTACCCGAGTCAACTCGGTTGGCTAACCCGAGTCAATTCGGTCTACTAACCCGAATCATTTCGGTTTGCTTACTCGAGTCAACTCGGTTTACTAACCCGAGTCAACTCGGTTTGCTAACCCGAGTCAACTCTGTTTGCTAACTCGAGTCAACTCGGTTTGCTTACTCGAATCATTTCGGTTAACTCGGTCTACCAACCCGAGTCAACTCGGTCTGCTAATCCGAGTCAACTCGGTTTGCTAACCCGAGTCAACTCGGTTTGCCAACCCGAGTCAACTCGGTTTGCTAACCCGAGTCAACTCGGTTTGCTAACCCGAGTCAACTCGGTTTGCTAACCCGAGTCAACTCGGTTTGCTAACCCGAGTCAACTCGGTTTGCTAACCCGAGTTAACTCGGTCTACTAACCCGAGTCAACTCCGTTTGCTAACCCGAGTTAACTCGATTTACTTACCCAAGTCAACTCGGTCTACTAACCCGAGTCAACTCCGTGTGCTAACCCGAGTTAACTCGGTCTACTAACCCGAGTCAACTCGATTTGCTAACCCGAGTCAACTCGGTTTGCTAACCCGAGTCAACTCGGTTTTCTAACCCGAGTCAACTCGGTTTGCTAACCAGAGTCAACTCGGTTTGCTAACCCGAGTCAACTAAGTTTGCTAACCCGAGTCAACTCGGTTTCCTAACCCGAGTCAACTCGGTTTGCTAACCCGAGTCAACTCGGTTGGCTAACCCGAGTCAACTCGGTTTGCTAACAGGAGTCAACTCGGGTTGCTAACCCGAGTCAACTCGGTTTGCTAACCCGAGTCAACTCGGTTTGCTAACCCGAGTCAACTCGGTTTGCTAACCCGAGTCAACTCGGTTTGCTAACCCAAGTCAACTCGGTTTGCTAACCCGAGTCAACTCGGTTTGCTAACCCGAGTCAACTCGGTTTGCTAACCCGAGTCAACTCGGTTTGCTAACCCGAGTTAACTCGGTCTACCAACCCGAGTCAATTCGGTCTGCTAACCCGAGTCAACTCGGTCTACTAACCCGAGTCAACTCGGTCTGCTAACCCGAGTCAACTCGGTTTGCTAACCCGAGTCAACTCGGTTTGCTAACCCGAGTCAACTCGGTTTGCTAACCCGAGTCAACTCGGTTTACTAACACGAGTCAACTTAGTTTGCTAACCTGGGTTAACTCGGTCTACTAACCCGAGACAACTCGGTCTACTAACCCGAGTCAACTCTGTCTGCTAACCCGAGCCAACTCGGTTTACTAACCCGAGTCAACTCGGTTTACTAACCCGAGTCAACTCGGTTTACTAACCCGAGTCAACTCGGTTTACTAACCCGAGTCAACTCGGTTTGCTTACCCGAGTCAACTCGGTATGCTAACCCGAGTCAACTCGTTTTGCTAACATGAATCAACTCGGTTTGCTTACCCGAGTCAACTCGGTTTGTTTACCCGAGTCAACTCGGTTTGCTAGCCCGAGTCAACTCGGTTTGCTAACCCGAGTCAACTCGGTTTGCTAACCCGAGTCAACTCGGTTTGCTAACCCGAGTCAACTCGGTTTGCTAACCCGAGTCAACTCGGTTGGCTTACCCGAGTCAACTAGGTTTGCTTACCCGAGTCAACTCGGTTTTCTTACCCGAGTCAACTCGGTTTGCTAGCCCGAGTCAACTCGGTTTGCTTACTCGAATCATTTCGGTTTGCTTACCCGAGTCAACTCAGTTTGCTAACCCGAGTCAACTCGGTTTGCTAACCCGAGTTAACTCGGTCTACCAACCCGAGTCAACTCGGTTTGCTAACCCGAGTCAACTCGGTTTACTAACCCGAGTCAACTCGGTTTACTAACCCGAGTCAACTCGGTTTGCTTACCCGAGTCAACTCGGTTTGCTTACCCGAGTCAACTCGGTTTGCTTACCCGAGTCAACTCGGTTTGCTAACCCGAGTCAACTCGGTTTGCTTACCCGAGTCAACTCGGTTTGCTTACCCGAGTCAACTCGGTATGCTAACCCGAGTCAACTCGTTTTGCTTACATGAATCAACTCGGTTTGCTTACCCGAGTCAACTCGGTTTGTTTACCCGAGTCAACTCGGTTTGCTAACCCGAGTCAACTCGGTTTGCTAGCCCGAGTCAACTCGGTTTGCTTACTCGAATCATTTCGGTTTGCTTACCCGAGTCAACTCAGTTTGCTAACCCGAGTCAACTCGGTTGGCTAACCCGAGTCAACTCGGTTGGCTTACCCGAGTCAACTCGGTTTGCTAACCCGAGTCAACTCGGTTGGCTTACCCGAGTCAACTCGGTTTGCTAGCCCGAGTCAACGCGGTTTGCCAACCCGAGTCAACTCGGTTTGCTAACCCGAGTCAACTCGGTTTGCTAACCCGAGTCAACTCGGTTTGCTAACCCGAGTCAACTCGGTTTGCTAACCCGAGTCAACTCGGTTTGCTAACCCGAGTTAACTCGGTCTACTAACCCGAGTCAACTCCGTTTGCTAACCCGAGTTAACTCGATTTACTTACCCAAGTCAACTCGGTCTACTAACCCGAGTCAACTCCGTGTGCTAACCCGAGTTAACTCGGTCTACTAACCCGAGTCAACTCGATTTGCTAACCCGAGTCAACTCGGTTTGCTAACCCGAGTCAACTCGGTTTTCTAACCCGAGTCAACTCGGTTTGCTAACCAGAGTCAACTCGGTTTGCTAACCCGAGTCAACTCAGTTTGCTAACCCGAGTCAACTCGGTTTCCTAACCCGAGTCAACTCGGTTTGCTAACCCGAGTCAACTCGGTTGGCTAACCCGAGTCAACTCGGTTTGCTAACAGGAGTCAACTCGGGTTGCTAACCCGAGTCAACTCGGTTTGCTAACCCGAGTCAACTCGGTTTGCTAACCCGAGTCAACTCGGTTTGCTAACCCGAGTCAACTCGGTTTGCTAACCCAAGTCAACTCGGTTTGCTAACCCGAGTCAACTCGGTTTGCTAACCCGAGTCAACTCGGTTTGCTAACCCGAGTCAACTCGGTTTGCTAACCCGAGTTAACTCGGTCTACCAACCCGAGTCAATTCGGTCTGCTAACCCGAGTCAACTCGGTCTACTAACCCGAGTCAACTCGGTCTGCTAACCCGAGTCAACTCGGTTTGCTAACCCGAGTCAACTCGGTTTGCTAACCCGAGTCAACTCGGTTTGCTAACCCGAGTCAACTCGGTTTGCTAACCCGAGTCAACTCGGTTTACTAACACGAGTCAACTTAGTTTGCTAACCTGGGTTAACTCGGTCTACTAACCCGAGACAACTCGGTCTACTAACCCGAGTCAACTCTGTCTGCTAACCCGAGCCAACTCGGTTTACTAACCCGAGTCAACTCGGTTTACTAACCCGAGTCAACTCGGTTTACTAACCCGAGTCAACTCGGTTTACTAACCCGAGTCAACTCGGTTTACTAACCCGAGTCAACTCGGTTTGCTTACCCGAGTCAACTCGGTATGCTAACCCGAGTCAACTCGTTTTGCTAACATGAATCAACTCGGTTTGCTTACCCGAGTCAACTCGGTTTGTTTACCCGAGTCAACTCGGTTTGCTAGCCCGAGTCAACTCGGTTTGCTAACCCGAGTCAACTCGGTTTGCTAACCCGAGTCAACTCGGTTTGCTAGCCCGAGTCAACTCGGTTTGCTAACCCGAGTCAACTCGGTTGGCTTACCCGAGTCAACTAGGTTTGCTTACCCGAGTCAACTCGGTTTTCTTACCCGAGTCAACTCGGTTTGCTAGCCCGAGTCAACTCGGTTTGCTTACTCGAATCATTTCGGTTTGCTTACCCGAGTCAACTCAGTTTGCTAACCCGAGTCAACTCGGTTTGCTAACCCGAGTTAACTCGGTCTACCAACCCGAGTCAACTCGGTTTACTAACCCGAGTCAACTCGGTTTACTAACCCGAGTCAACTCGGTTTACTAACCCGAGTCAACTCGGTTTGCTAACCCGAGTCAACTCGGTTTGCTTACCCGAGTCAACTCGGTTTGCTTACCCGAGTCAACTCGGTTTGCTAACCCGAGTCAACTCGGTTTGCTTACCCGAGTCAACTCGGTATGCTAACCCGAGTCAACTCGTTTTGCTAACATGAATCAACTCGGTTTGCTTACCCGAGTCAACTCGGTTTGTTTACCCGAGTCAACTCGGTTTGCTAGCCCGAGTCAACTCGGTTTGCTAACCCGAGTCAACTCGGTTTGCTAACCCGAGTCAACTCGGTTTGCTAGCCCGAGTCAACTCGGTTTGCTAACCCGAGTCAACTCGGTTGGCTTACCCGAGTCAACTAGGTTTGCTTACCCGAGTCAACTCGGTTTTCTTACCCGAGTCAACTCGGTTTGCTAGCCCGAGTCAACTCGGTTTGCTTACTCGAATCATTTCGGTTTGCTTACCCGAGTCAACTCAGTTTGCTAACCCGAGTCAACTCGGTTTGCTAACCCGAGTTAACTCGGTCTACCAACCCGAGTCAACTCGGTTTACTAACCCGAGTCAACTCGGTTTACTAACCCGAGTCAACTCGGTTTACTAACCCGAGTCAACTCGGTTTGCTTACCCGAGTCAACTCGGTTTGCTTACCCGAGTCAACTCGGTTTGCTTACCCGAGTCAACTCGGTTTGCTAACCCGAGTCAACTCGGTTTGCTTACCCGAGTCAACTCGGTTTGCTTACCCGAGTCAACTCGGTATGCTAACCCGAGTCAACTCGTTTTGCTTACATGAATCAACTCGGTTTGCTTACCCGAGTCAACTCGGTTTGTTTACCCGAGTCAACTCGGTTTGCTAACCCGAGTCAACTCGGTTTGCTAGCCCGAGTCAACTCGGTTTGCTTACTCGAATCATTTCGGTTTGCTTACCCGAGTCAACTCAGTTTGCTAACCCGAGTCAACTCGGTTGGCTAACCCGAGTCAACTCGGTTGGCTTACCCGACTCAACTCGGTTTGCTAACCCGAGTCAACTCGGTTGGCTTACCCGAGTCAACTCGGTTTGCTAGCCCGAGTCAACGCGGTTGGCTTACCCGAGTCAACTCGGTTGGCTTACCCGAGTCAACTCGGTTGGCTAACCCGAGTCAATTCGGTCTACTAACCCGAATCATTTCGGTTTGCTTACTCGAGTCAACTCGGTTTACTAACCCGAGTCAACTCGGTTTGCTAACCCGAGTCAACTCTGTTTGCTAACTCGAGTCAACTCGGTTTGCTTACTCGAATCATTTCGGTTAACTCGGTCTACCAACCCGAGTCAACTCGGTCTGCTAATCCGAGTCAACTCGGTTTGCTAACCCGAGTCAACTCGGTTTGCCAACCCGAGTCAACTCGGTTTGCTAACCCGAGTCAACTCGGTTTGCTAACCCGAGTCAACTCGGTTTGCTAACCCGAGTCAACTCGGTTTGCTAACCCGAGTCAACTCGGTTTGCTAACCCGAGTTAACTCGGTCTACTAACCCGAGTCAACTCCGTTTGCTAACCCGAGTTAACTCGATTTACTTACCCAAGTCAACTCGGTCTACTAACCCGAGTCAACTCCGTGTGCTAACCCGAGTTAACTCGGTCTACTAACCCGAGTCAACTCGATTTGCTAACCCGAGTCAACTCGGTTTGCTAACCCGAGTCAACTCGGTTTTCTAACCCGAGTCAACTCGGTTTGCTAACCAGAGTCAACTCGGTTTGCTAACCCGAGTCAACTAAGTTTGCTAACCCGAGTCAACTCGGTTTCCTAACCCGAGTCAACTCGGTTTGCTAACCCGAGTCAACTCGGTTTGCTAACCCGAGTCAACTCGGTTTGCTAACAGGAGTCAACTCGGGTTGCTAACCCGAGTCAACTCGGTTTGCTAACCCGAGTCAACTCGGTTTGCTAACCCGAGTCAACTCGGTTTGCTAACCCGAGTCAACTCGGTTTGCTAACCCAAGTCAACTCGGTTTGCTAACCCGAGTCAACTCGGTTTGCTAACCCGAGTCAACTCGGTTTGCTAACCCGAGTCAACTCGGTTTGCTAACCCGAGTTAACTCGGTCTACCAACCCGAGTCAATTCGGTCTGCTAACCCGAGTCAACTCGGTCTACTAACCCGAGTCAACTCGGTCTGCTAACCCGAGTCAACTCGGTTTGCTAACCCGAGTCAACTCGGTTTGCTAACCCGAGTCAACTCGGTTTGCTAACCCGAGTCAACTCGGTTTACTAACACGAGTCAACTTAGTTTGCTAACCTGGGTTAACTCGGTCTACTAACCCGAGACAACTCGGTCTACTAACCCGAGTCAACTCTGTCTGCTAACCCGAGCCAACTCGGTTTACTAACCCGAGTCAACTCGGTTTACTAACCCGAGTCAACTCGGTTTACTAACCCGAGTCAACTCGGTTTACTAACCCGAGTCAACTCGGTTTGCTTACCCGAGTCAACTCGGTATGCTAACCCGAGTCAACTCGTTTTGCTAACATGAATCAACTCGGTTTGCTTACCCGAGTCAACTCGGTTTGTTTACCCGAGTCAACTCGGTTTGCTAGCCCGAGTCAACTCGGTTTGCTAACCCGAGTCAACTCGGTTTGCTAACCCGAGTCAACTCGGTTTGCTAGCCCGAGTCAACTCGGTTTGCTAACCCGAGTCAACTCGGTTTGCTTACCCGAGTCAACTAGGTTTGCTTACCCGAGTCAACTCGGTTTTCTTACCCGAGTCAACTCGGTTTGCTAGCCCGAGTCAACTCGGTTTGCTTACTCGAATCATTTCGGTTTGCTTACCCGAGTCAACTCAGTTTGCTAACCCGAGTCAACTCGGTTTGCTAACCCGAGTTAACTCGGTCTACCAACCCGAGTCAATTCGGTCTGCTAACCCGAGTCGACTCGGTCTACTAACCCGAGTCAACTCGGTCTGCTAACCCGAGTCAACTCGGTTTGCTAACCCGAGTCAACTCGGTTTGCTAACCCGAGTCAACTCGGTTTACTAACACGAGTCAACTTAGTTTGCTAACCTGGGTTAACTCGGTCTACTAACCCGAGTCAACTCGGTCTACTAACCCGAGTCAACTCGGTCTGCTAACCCGAGTCAACTCGGTTTACTAACCCGAGTCAACTCGGTTTACTAACCCGAGTCAACTCGGTTTACTAACCCGATTCAACTCGGTTTGCTAACCCGAGTTAGCTCTGTCTACTAACCCGAGTCAACTCGGCTTGCTAACCCGAGTCAACTCGGTTTGCTAACCCGAGTCAGCTCGGTCTGCAAACCCGAGTCAACTCGGTTTGCTAACCCGAGTCAACTCGGTTTGCTAACCCGAGTCAACTCGGTTTGCTAACCCGAGTTAACTCGGTCTACTAACCCGAGTCAACTCGGTCTGCTAACCCGAGTCAACTCGGTCTGCTAACCCGAGTCAACTCGGTCTGCTAACCCGAGTCAACTCGGTTTGCTAACCCGAGTCAACTCGGTTTACTAACCCGAGTCAACTCGGTTTACTAACCCGACTCAACTCGATTTACTAACCCGAGTCAACTCGGTTTACTAACACGAGTCAACTCCGTTTACTAACCCGAGTTAACTCGGTCTACTAACCCGATTCAACTCGGTTTGCTAACCCGAGTCAACTCCGTTTGCTAACCCGAGTTAACTCGGTCTACTAACCCGAGTCAACTCGGTTAGCTAACCCGGGCTAACTCGGTCTACTAACCCGAGTCAACTCGGTCTACTAACCCTAGTCAACTCGGTCTACTAACCCGAGTCAACTCGGTCTGCTAACCCGAGTCAACTCGGTTTACTAACCCGAGTCAACTCGGTTTACTAACCCGAGTCAACTCGGTTTACTAACCCGAGTCAACTCGGTTTGCTAACCCGAGTTAACTCTGTCTACTAACCCGAGTCAACTCGGCTTGCTAACCCGAGTCAACTCGGTCTGCTAACCCGAGTCAGCTCGGTCTGCAAACCCGAGTCAACTCGGTTTGCTAACCCGAGTCAACTCGGTTTGGTAACCCGAGTCAACTCGGTTTGCTAACCCGAGTCAACTTGGTTTGCTAACCCGAGTCAACTCGGTTTGCTAACCCGAGCTAACTCGGTCTACTAACCCGAGTCAACTCGGTTTGCTAACCCGAGTCAACTCGGTTTGCTAACCCGAGTCAACTCGGTTTGCTAACCCGAGTAGACTCGGTTTGCTAACCAGAGTCAACTCGGTTTGCTAACCCGAGTCATCTCGGTTTGCCAACCCGAGTCAACTCGGTTTGCCAACCCGAGTCAACTCGGTTTGCTAACCCGAGTCAACTCGGTTTGCTAACCCGAGTCAACTCGGTTTGCTAACACGAGTCAACTCGGTTTGCTAACCCGAGTTAACTCGGTCTACTAACCCGAGTCAACTCGGTCTACTAACCCGAGTCAACTCGGTTTACTAACCCGAGTCAACTCGGTCTGCTAACCCGAGTCAACTCGGTTTTCTAACCCGAGTCAACTCGGTTTGCTAACCCGAGTCAACTCGGTTTGCTAACCCGAGTCAACTCGGTTTGCTAACCCGAGTTAACTCGGTCTACCAACCCGAGTCAATTCGGTCTGCTAACCCGAGTCAACTCGGTCTACTAACCCGAGTCAACTCGGTTTGCTAACCCGAGTCAACTCGGTTTGCTAACCCGAGTCAACTCGGTTTGCTAACCCGAGTCAACTCGGTTTGCTAACCCGAGTCAACTCGGTTTACTAACACGAGTCAACTTAGTTTGCTAACCTGGGTTAACTCGGTCTACTAACCCGCGTCAACTCGGTCTACTAACCCGAGTCAACTCGGTCTGCTAACCCGAGTCAACTCGGTTTACTAACCCGAGTCAACTCGGTGTACTAACCCGAGTCAACTCGGTTTACTAACCCGATTCAACTCGGTTTGCTAACCCGAGTTAACTCTGTCTACTAACCCGAGTCAACTCGGCTTGCTAACCCGAGTCAACTCGGTTTGCTAACCCGAGTCAGCTCGGTCTGCAAACCCGAGTCAACTCGGTTTGCTAACCCGAGTCAACTCGGTTTGCTAACCCGAGTCAACTCGGTTGGCTAACCCGAGTCAACTCGGTTGGCTAACCCGAGTCAACTCGGTTTTCTTACCGGTTGGCTAACCCGAGTCAACTCGGTTTGCTTACCCGAGTCAACTCGGTTTGCTAACCCGAGTCAACTCTGTTTGCTAACCCGAGTCAACTCGGTTTGCTTACTCGAATCATTTCGGTTTGCTTACCCGATTCAACTCGGTTGGCTAGCCCGAGTCAACTCGGTTTGCTTACCCGAGTCAACTCGGTTTGCTTACCGGTTGGCTAAACCCATTCAACTCGGTTTGCTTACCCGAGTCAACTCGGTTTGCTAACCCGAGTCAACTCGGTTTGCTAACCCGAATCAACTCGGTTTGCTAACCCGATTCAACTCGGTTGGCTAACCCGAGTCAACTCGGTTTTCTTACCGGTTGGCTAACCCGAGTCAACTCGGTTTGCTTACCCGAGTCAACTCGGTTTGCTAACCCGAGTCAACTCTGTTTGCTAACCCGAGTCAACTCGGTTTGCTTACTCGAATCATTTCGGTTTGCTTACCCGATTCAACTCGGTTGGCTAACCCGAGTCAACTCGGTTTGCTTACCCGAGTCAACTCGGTTTGCTTACCCGAGTCAACTCGGTTTGCTTACCCGAGTCAACTCGGTTTGCTAACCCGAGTCAACTCGGTTTGCTTACCCGAGTCAACTCGGTTTGCTTACCCGAGTCAACTCGGTATGCTAACCCGAGTCAACTCGTTTTGCTTACATGAATCAACTCGGTTTGCTTACCCGAGTCAACTCGGTTTGTTTACCCGAGTCAACTCGGTTTGCTAACCCGAGTCAACTCGGTTTGCTAACCCGAGTCAACTCGGTTTGCTAACCCGAGTCAACTCGGTTTGCTTACCCGAGTCAACTCGGTTTGCTTACCCGAGTCAACTCGGTATGCTAACCCGAGTCAACTCGTTTTGCTAACATGAATCAACTCGGTTTGCTTACCCGAGTCAACTCGGTTTGCTTACCCGAGTCAACTCGGTTTGCTTACCCGAGTCAACTCGGTATGCTAACCCGAGTCAACTCGTTTTGCTAACATGAATCAACTCGGTTTGCTTACCCGAGTCAACTCGGTTTGTTTACCCGAGTCAACTCGGTTTGCTAGCCCGAGTCAACTCGGTTTGCAAACCCGAGTCAACTCGGTTTGCTAACCCGAGTCAACTCGGTTTGCTAACCCGAGTCAACTCGGTTTGCTAACCCGAGTCAACTCGGTTTGCTAGCCCGAGTCAACTCGGTTTGCTAACCCGAGTCAACTCGGTTTGCTAACCCGAGTCAACTCGGTTTGCTAACCCGAGTCAACTCGGTTTGCTTGCCCGAGTCAATTCGGTATGCTAACCCGAGTCAACTCGTTTTGCTAACATGAATCAACTCGGTTTGCTTACCCGAGTCAACTCGGTTTGTTTACCCGAGTCAACTCGGTTTGCTAGCCCGAGTCAACTCGGTTTGCTAACCCGAGTCAACTCGGTTTGCTAGCCCGAGTCAACTCGGTCTACTAACCCGAGTCAACTCGGTTGGCTTACCCGAGTCAACTAGGTTTGCTTACCCGAGTCAACTCGGTTTTCTTACCCGAGTCAACTCGGTTTGCTAGCCCGAGTCAGCTCGGTTTGCTTACTCGAATCATTTCGGTTTGCTTACCCGAGTCAACTCAGTTTGCTAACCCGAGTCAACTCGGTTGGCTAACCCGAGTCAACTCGGTTTGCTTACTCGAATCATTTCGGTTTGCTTACCCGAGTCAACTCAGTTTGCTAACCCGAGTCAACTCGGTTTTCTTACCCGAGTCAACTCGGTTTGCTAACCCGAGTCAACTCTGTTTGCTAACCCGAGTCAACTCGGTTTGCTTACTCGAATCATTTCGGTTTGCTTACCCGATTCAACTCGGTTGGCTAACCCGAGTCAACTCGGTTTGCTTACCCGAGTCAACTCGGTTTGCTTACCCGAGTCAACTCGGTTTGCTAACCCGAGTCAACTCGGTTTGCTTACCCGAGTCAACTCGGTTTGCTTACCCGAGTCAACTCGGTTTGCTTACCCGAGTCAACTCGGTATGCTAACCCGAGTCAACTCGTTTTGCTTACATGAATCAACTCGGTTTGCTTACCCGAGTCAACTCGGTTTGTTTACCCGAGTCAACTCGGTTTGCTAACCCGAGTCAACTCGGTTTGCTAACCCGAGTCAACTCGGTTTGCTTACCCGAGTCAACTCGGTTTGCTTACCCGAGTCAACTCGGTATGCTAACCCGAGTCAACTCGTTTTGCTAACATGAAGCAACTCGGTTTGCTTACCCGAGTCAACTCTGTTTGTTTACCCGAGTCAACTCGGTTTGCTTACCCGAGTCAACTCGGTTTGCTTACCCGAGTCAACTCGGTATGCTAACCCGAGTCAACTCGTTTTGCTAACATGAATCAACTCGGTTTGCTTACCCGAGTCAACTCGGTTTGTTTACCCGAGTCAACTCGGTTTGCTAGCCCGAGTCAACTCGGTTTGCTAACCCGAGTCAACTCGGTTTGCTAACCCGAGTCAACTCGGTTTGCTAACCCGAGTCAACTCGGTTTGCTAGCCCGAGTCAACTCGGTTTGCTAACCCGAGTCAACTCGGTTTGCTAACCCGAGTCAACTCGGTTTGCTAACCCGAGTCAACTCGGTTTGCTAACCCGAGTCAACTCGGTTTGCTAACCCGAGTCAACTCGGTTTGCTAACCCGAGTCAACTCGGTTTGCTAACCCGAGTCAACTCGGTTTGCTAACCCGAGTCAACTCGGTTTGCTAACCCGAGTCAACTCGGTTTGCTAACCCGAGTTAACTCGGTCTACCAACCCGAGTCAATTCGGCCTGCTAACCCGAGTCAACTCGGTCTACTAACCCGAGTCAACTCGGTTTGCTAACCCGAGTCAACTCGGTTTGCTAACCCGAGTCAACTCGGTTTACTAACACGAGTCAACTTAGTTTCCTAACCTGGGTTAACTCGGTCTACTAACCCGAGTCAACTCGGTCTACTAACCCGAGTCAACTCGGTCTGCTAACCCGAGTCAACTCGGTTTACTAACCCGAGTCAACTCGGTTTACTAGCCCGAGTCAACTCGGTTTACTAACCCGATTCAACTCGGTTTGCTAACCCGAGTTAACTCTGTCTACTAACCCGAGTCAACTCGGCTTGCTAACCCGAGTCAACTCGGTTTGCTAACCCGAGTCAACTTGGTTTGCTAACCCGAGTCAACTCGGTTTGCTAACCCGAGCTAACTCGGTCTACTAACCCGAGTTAACTCGGTCTACTAACCCGAGTCAACTCGGTCTACTAACCCGAGTCAACTCGGTTTACTAACCCGAGTCAACTCGGTCTGCTAACCCGAGTCAACTCGGTTTGCTAACCCGAGTCAACTCGGTTTGCTAACCCGAGTCAACTCGGTTTGCTAACCCGAGTCAACTCGGTTTGCTAACCCGAGTTAACTCGGTCTACCAACCCGAGTCAATTCGGTCTGCTAACCCGAGTCAACTCGGTCTACTAACCCGAGTCAACTCGGTCTGCTAACCCGAGTCAACTCGGTTTGCTAACCCGAGTCAACTCGGTTTGCTAACCCGAGTCAACTCGGTTTGCTAACCCGAGTCAACTCGGTTTACTAACACGAGTCAACTTAGTTTGCTAACCTGGGTTAACTCGGTCTACTAACCCGAGTCAACTCGGTCTACTAACCCGAGTCAACTCGGTCTGCTAACCCGAGTCAACTCGGTTTACTAACCCGAGTCAACTCGGTTTACTAACCCGAGTCAACTCGGTTTACTAACCCGATTCTACTCGGTTTGCTAACCCGAGTTAACTCTGTCTACTAACCCGAGTCAACTCGGCTTGCTAACCCGAGTTAACTCGGTTTGCTAACCCGAGTCAGCTCGGTCTGCAAACCCGAGTCAACTCGGTTTGCTAACCCGAGTCAACTCGGTTTGCTAACCCGAGTCAACTCGGTTGGCTAACCCGAGTCAACTCGGTTGGCTAACCCGAGTCAACTCGGTTTTCTTACCGGTTGGCTAACCCGAGTCAACTCGGTTTGCTTACCCGAGTCAACTCGGTTTGCTAACCCGAGTCAACTCTGTTTGCTAACCCGAGTCAACTCGGTTTGCTTACTCGAATCATTTCGGTTTGCTTACCCGATTCAACTCGGTTGGCTAACCCGAGTCAACTCGGTTTGCTTACCCGAGTCAACTCGGTTTGCTTACCGGTTGGCTAAACCCATTCAACTCGGTTTGCTTACCCGAGTCAACTCAGTTTACTAACCTGAGTCAACTCGGTTGGCTAACCCGAGTTAACTTGGTTTGCTAACCCGAGTCAACTCGGTTTGCTAACCCGAGTCAACTCGGTTTGCTAACCCGAATCAACTCGGTTTGCTAACCCGAGTCAACTCGGTTGGCTAACCCGAGTCAACTCGGTTTTCTTACCGGTTGGCTAACCCGAGTCAACTCGGTTTGCTTACCCGAGTCAACTCGGTGTGCTAACCCGAGTCAACTCTGTTTGCTAACCCGAGTCAACTCGGTTTGCTTACTCGAATCATTTCGGTTTGCTTACCCGATTCAACTCGGTTGGCTAACCCGAGTCAACTCGGTTTGCTTACCCGAGTCAACTCGGTTTGCTTACCCGAGTCAACTCGGTTTGCTAACCCGAGTCAACTCGGTTTGCTTACCCGAGTCAACTCGGTTTGCTTACCCGAGTCAACTCGGTATGCTAACCCGAGTCAACTCGTTTTGCTTACATGAATCAACTCGGTTTGCTTACCCGAGTCAACTCGGTTTGTTTACCCGAGTCAACTCGGTTTGCTAACCCGAGTCAACTCGGTTTGCTTACCCGAGTCAACTCGGTTTGCTTACCCGAGTCAACTCGGTATGCTAACCCGAGTCAACTCGTTTTGCTAACATGAATCAACTCGGTTTGCTTACCCGAGTCAACTCGGTTTGTTTACCCGAGTCAACTCGGTTTGCTTACCCGAGTCAACTCGGTTTGCTTACCCGAGTCAACTCGGTATGCTAACCCGAGTCAACTCGTTTTGCTAACATGAATCAACTCGGTTTGCTTACCCGAGTCAACTCGGTTTGTTTACCCGAGTCAACTCGGTTTGCTAGCCCGAGTCAACTCGGTTTGCTAACCCGAGTCAACTCGGTTTGCTAACCCGAGTCAACTCGGTTTGCTAACCCGAGTCAACTCGGTTTGCTAACCCGAGTCAACTCGGTTTGCTAGCCCGAGTCAACTCGGTTTGCTAACCCGAGTCAACTCGGTTTGCTAACCCGAGTCAACTCGGTTTGCTAACCCGAGTCAACTCGGTTTGCTTACCCGAGTCAACTCGGTTTGCTTACCCGAGTCAATTCGGTATGCTAACCCGAGTCAACTCGTTTTGCTAACATGAATCAACTCGGTTTGCTTACCCGAGTCAACTCGGTTTGTTTACCCGAGTCAACTCGGTTTACTAGCCCGAGTCAACTCGGTTTGCTAACCCGAGTCAACTCGGTTTGCTAACCCGAGTCAACTCGGTTTGCTAGCCCGAGTCAACTCGGTCTACTAACCCGAGTCAACTCAGTTGGCTTACCCGAGTCAACTAGGTTTGCTTACCCGAGTCAACTCGGTTTTCTTACCCGAGTCAACTCGGTTTGCTAGCCCGAGTCAACTCGGTTTGCTTACTCGAATCATTTCGGTTTGCTTACCCGAGTCAACTCAGTTTGCTAACCCGAGTCAACTCGGTTGGCTAACCCGAGTCAACTCGGTTTGCTTACTCGAATCATTTCGGTTTGCTTACCCGAGTCAACTCAGTTTGCTAACCCGAGTCAACTCGGTTTTCTTACCCGAGTCAACTCGGTTTGCTAACCCGAGTCAAATCTGTTTGCTAACCCGAGTCAACTCGGTTTGCTTACTCGAATCATTTCGGTTTGCTTACCCGATTCAACTCGGTTGGCTAACCCGAGTCAACTCGGTTTGCTTACCCGAGTCAACTCGGTTTGCTTACCCGAGTCAACTCGGTTTGCTTACCCGAGTCAACTCGGTTTGCTTACCCGAGTCAACTCGGTTTGCTTACCCGAGTCAACTCGGTATGCTAACCCGAGTCAACTCGTTTTGCTTACATGAATCAACTCGGTTTGCTTACCCGAGTCAACTCGGTTTGTTTACCCGAGTCAACTCGGTTTGCTAACCCGAGTCAACTCGGTTTGCTAACCCGAGTCAACTCGGTTTGCTTACCCGAGTCAACTCGGTTTGCTTACCCGAGTCAACTCGGTATGCTAACCCGAGTCAACTCGTTTTGCTAACATGAATCAACTCGGTTTGCTTACCCGAGTCAACTCGGTTTTTTTACCCGAGTCAACTCGGTTTGCTTACCCGAGTCAACTCGGTTTGCTTACCCGAGTCAACTCGGTATGCTAACCCGAGTCAACTCGTTTTGCTAACATGAATCAACTCGGTTTGCTAGCCCGAGTCAACTCGGTTTGCTAACCCGAGTCAACTCGGTTTGCTAGCCCGAGTCAACTCGGTTTGCTAGCCCGAGTCAACTCGGTTTGCTAACCCGAGTCAACTCGGTTTGCTAACCCGAGTCAACTCGGTTTGCTAACCCGAGTCAACTCGGTTTGCTAACCCGAGTCAACTCGGTTTGCTAACCCGAGTCAACTCGGTTTGCTAACCCGAGTCAACTCGGTTTGCTTACCCGAGTCAACTCGGTTTGCTTACCCGAGTCAATTCGGTATGCTAACCCGAGTCAACTCGTTTTGCTAACATGAATCAACTCGGTTTGCTTACCCGAGTCAACTCGGTTTGTTTACCCGAGTCAACTCGGTTTGCTAGCCCGAGTCAACTCGGTTTGCTAACCCGAGTCAACTCGGTTTGCTAGCCCGAGTCAACTCGGTCTACTAACCCGAGTCAACTCGGTTGGCTTACCCGAGTCAACTAGGTTTGCTTACCCGAGTCAACTCGGTTTTCTTAACCGAGTCAACTCGGTTTGCTAGCCCGAGTCAACTCGGTTTGCTTACTCGAATCATTTCGGTTTGCTTACCCGAGTCAACTCAGTTTGCTTACCCGAGTCAACTCGGTTTGCTAACCCGAGTCAACTCGGTTTGCTAACCCGAGTAGACTCGGTTTGCTAACCAGAGTCAACTCGGTTTGCCAACCCGAGTCAACTCGGTTTGCTAACCCGAGTCAACTCGGGTTAGCAAACCGAGTTGACTCGGTTTGCTTACTCGAATCATTTCGGTTTGCTTACCCGAGTCAACTCAGTTTGCTAACCCGAGCTAACTCAGTCTACTAACCCGAGTCAACTCGGTTTGCTAACCCGAGTCAACTCGGTTTGCTAACCCGAGTCAACTCGGTTTGCTAACCCGAGTCAACTCGGTTTGCTAACCCGAGTAGACTCGGTTTGCTAACCAGAGTCAACTCGGTTTGCTAACCCGAGTCATCTCGGTTTGCCAACCCGAGTCAACTCGGTTTGCCAACCCGAGTCAACTTGGTTTGCTAACCCGAGTCAACTCGGTTTGCTAACCCGAGTCAACTCGGTTTGCTAACACGAGTCAACTCGGTTTGCTAACCCGAGTTAACTCGGTCTACTAACCCGAGTCAACTCGGTCTACTAACCCGAGTCAACTCGGTTTACTAACCCGAGTAAACTCGGTCTTCTAACCCGAGTCAACTCGGTTTGCTAACCCGAGTCAACTCGGTTTGCTAACCCGAGTCAACTCGGTTTGCTAACCCGAGTCAACTCGGTTTGCTAACCCGAGTTAACTCGGTCTACCAACCCGAGTCAATTCGGTCTGCTAACCCGAGTCAACTCGGTCTACTAACCCGAGTCAACTCGGTCTGCTAACCCGAGTCAACTCGGTTTGCTAACCCGAGTCAACTCGGTTTGCTAACCCGAGTCAACTCGGTTTGCTAACCCGAGTCAACTCGGTTTACTAACACGAGTCAACTTAGTTTGCTAACCTGGGTTAACTCGGTCTACTAACCCGAGTCAACTCGGTCTACTTACCCGAGTCAACTCGGTCTGCTAACCCGAGTCAACTCGGTTTACTAACCCGAGTCAACTCGGTTTACTAACCCGAGTCAACTCGGTTTACTAACCCGATTCA
Organism: Melanostoma mellinum; assembly: GCA_914767635.1. NCBI lineage: Eukaryota > Metazoa > Arthropoda > Insecta > Diptera > Syrphidae > Melanostoma > Melanostoma mellinum. The sequence goes on from OU612058.1 coordinate 172,251,070, forward strand.
ACTCGGTTTGCTAACCCGAGTTAACTCTGTCTACTAACCCGAGTCAACTCGGCTTGCTAACCCGAGTCAACTCGGTTTGCTAACCCGAGTCAGCTCGGTCTGCAAACCCGAGTCAACTCGGTTTGCTAACCCGAGTCAACTCGGTTTGCTAACCCGAGTCAACTCGGTTGGCTAACCCGAGTCAACTCGGTTTTCTTACCGGTTGGCTAACCCGAGTCAACTCGGTTTGCTTACCCGAGTCAACTCGGTTTGCTAACCCGAGTCAACTCTGTTTGCTAACCCGAGTCAACTCGGTTTGCTTACTCGAATCATTTCGGTTTGCTTACCCGATTCAACTCGGTTGGCTAACCCGAGTCAACTCGGTTTGCTTACCCGAGTCAACTCGGTTTGCTTACCGGTTGGCTTAACCCATTCAACTCGGTTTGCTTACCCGAGTCAACTCAGTTTACTAACCTGAGTCAACTCGGTTGGCTAACCCGAGTTAACTTGGTTTGCTAACCCGAGTCAACTCGGTTTGCTAACCCGAGTCAACTCGGTTTGCTAACCCGAGTCAACTCGGTTGGCTAACCCGAGTCAACTCGGTTTTCTTTCCGGTTGGCTAACCCGAGTCAACTCGGTTTGCTTACCCGAGTCAACTCGGTTTGCTAACCCGAGTCAACTCTGTTTGCTAACCCGAGTCAACTCGGTTTGCTTACTCGAATCATTTCGGTTTGCTTACCCGATTCAACTCGGTTGGCTAACCCGAGTCAACTCGGTTTGCTTACCCGAGTCAACTCGGTTTGCTTACCCGAGTCAACTCGGTTTGCTTACCCGAGTCAACTCGGTATGCTAACCCGAGTCAACTCGGTTTGCTAACCCGAGTCAACTCGGTTTGCTAACCCGAGTCAACTCGGTTTACTAACACGAGTCAACTTAGTTTGCTAACCCGAGTCAACTCGGTCTACTAACCCGAGTCAACTCGGTCTGCTAACCCGAGTCAACTCGGTTTAATAACCCGAGTCAACTCGGTTAACTAACCCGAGTCAACTCGGTTAACTAACCCGAGTCAACTCTGTTTACTAACCCGATTCAACTCGGTTTGCTAACCCGAGTTAACTCTGTCTACTAACCCGAGTCAACTCGGCTTGCTAACCCGAGTCAACTCGATTTGCTAGCCCGAGTCAACTCGGTTTGCTAACCCGAGTCAACTCGGTTTGCTAACCCGAGTCAACTCGGTTTGCTAACCCGAGTCAACTCGGTTTGCTAACCCGAGTCAACTCGGTTTGCTAGCCCGAGTCAACTCGGTTTGCTAACCCGAGTCAACTCGTTTTGCTAACATGAATCAACTCGGTTTGCTTACCCGAGTCAACTCGGTTTGTTTACCCGAGTCAACTCGGTTTGCTAGCCCGAGTCAACTCTGTTTGCTAACTCGAGTCAACTCGGTTTGCTTACTCGAATCATTTCGGTTTGCTTACCCGAGTCAACTCGGTTTACTAACCCGACTCAACTCGATTTACTAACCCGAGTCAACTCGGTCTACTAACCCGAGTCAACTCCGTTTGCTAACCCGAGTCAACTCGGTTTGCTAACCCGAGTCAACTCGGTCTACCAACCCGAGTCAACTTGGTCTGCTAACCCGAGTCAACTCGGTTTGCTTACCCGAGTTAACTCGGTCTACCAACCCGAGTCAACTCGGTCTGCTAATCCGAGTCAACTCGGTTTGCTAACCCGAGTCAACTCGGTTTGCCAACCCGAGTCAACTGTGTGCTAACCCGAGTTAACTCGGTCTACTAACCCGAGTCAACTCGATTTGCTAACCCGAGTCAACTCGGTTTGCTAACCCGAGTCAACTCGGTTTGCTAACCCGAGTCAACTCGGTTTGCTAACCCGAGTCAACTCGGTTTGCTTACTCGAATCATTTCGGTTTGCTTACCCGATTCAACTCGGTTGGCTAACCCGAGTCAACTCGGTTTGCTTACCCGAGTCAACTCGGTTTGCTTACCCGAGTCAACTCGGTTTGCTAACCCGAGTCAACTCGGTTTGCTTACCCGAGTCAACTCGGTTTGCTTGCTAACCCGAGTTAACTCTGTCTACTAACCCGAGTCAACTCGGCTTGCTAACCCGAGTCAACTCGATTTGCTAGCCCGAGTCAACTCGGTTTGCTAACCCGAGTCAACTCGGTTTGCTAACCCGAGTCAACTCGGTTTGCTAACACGAGTCAACTCGGTTTGCTAACCCGAGTTAACTCGGTCTACTAACCCGAGTCAACTCGGTCTACTAACCCGAGTCAACTCAGTTTACTAACCTGAGTCAACTCGGTTGGCTAACCCGAGTTAACTTGGTTTGCTAACCCGAGTCAACTCGGTTTGCTAACCCGAGTCAACTCGGTTTGCTAACCCGAGTCAACTCGGTTTGCTAACCCGAGTCAACTCGGTTGGCTAACCCGAGTCAACTCGGTTTTCTTACCGGTTGGCTAACCCGAGTCAACTCGGTTTGCTTACCCGAGTCAACTCGGTTTGCTAACCCGAGTCAACTCTGTTTGCTAACCCGAGTCAACTCGGTTTGCTTACTCGAATCATTTCGGTTTGCTTACCCGATTCAACTCGGTTGGCTAACCCGAGTCAACTCGGTTTGCTTACCCGAGTCAACTCGGTTTGCTTACCCGAGTCAACTCGGTTTGCTAACCCGAGTCAACTCGGTTTGCTTACCCGAGTCAACTCGGTTTGCTTACCCGAGTCAACTCGGTTTGCTAACCCGAGTCAACTCGGTTTGCTAACATGAATCAACTCGGTTTGCTTACCCGAGTCAACTCGTTTTGCTTACATGAATCAACTCGGTTTGCTTACCCGAGTCAACTCGGTTTGTTTACCCGAGTCAACTCGGTTTGCTAACCCGAGTCAACTCGGTTTGCTAACCCGAGTCAACTCGGTTTGCTTACCCGAGTCAACTCGGTTTGCTTACCCGAGTCAACTCGGTATGCTAACCCGAGTCAACTCGTTTTGCTAACATGAATCAACTAGGTTTGCTTACCCGAGTCAACTCGGTTTGTTTACCCGAGTCAACTCGGTTTGCTAACCCGAGTCAACTCGGTTTGCTAACCCGAGTCAACTCGGTTTGCTTACCCGAGTCAACTCGGTTTGCTTACCCGAGTCAACTCGGTATGCTAACCCGAGTCAACTCGTTTTGCTAACATGAATCAACTCGGTTTGCTTACCCGAGTCAACTCGGTTTGCTTACCCGAGTCAACTCGGTTTGCTTACCCGAGTCAACTCGGTTTGCTTACCCGAGTCAACTCGGTATGCTAACCCGAGTCAACTCGGTTTGCTAACCCGAGTCAACTCGGTTTGCTAACCCGAGTCAACTCGGTTTACTAACACGAGTCAACTTAGTTTGCTAACCTGGGTTAACTCGGTCTACTAACCCGAGTCAACTCGGTCTACTAACCCGAGTCAACTCGGTCTGCTAACCCGAGTCAACTCGGTTTACTAACCCGAGTCAACTCGGTTAACTAACCCGAGTCAACTCTGTTTACTAACCCGATTCAACTCGGTTTGCTAACCCGAGTTAACTCTGTCTACTAACCCGAGTCAACTCGGCTTGCTAACCCGAGTCAACTCGATTTGCTAGCCCGAGTCAACTCGGTTTGCTAACCCGAGTCAACTCGGTTTGCTAACCCGAGTCAACTCGGTTTGCTAACCCGAGTCAACTCGGTTTGCTAACCCGAGTCAACTCGGTTTGCTAGCCCGAGTCAACTCGGTTTGCTAACCCGAGTCAACTCGTTTTGCTAACATGAATCAACTCGGTTTGCTTACCCGAGTCAACTCGGTTTGTTTACCCGAGTCAACTCCGTTTGCTAGCCCGAGTCAACTCTGTTTGCTAACTCGAGTCAACTCGGTTTGCTTACTCGAATCATTTCGGTTTGCTTACCCGAGTCAACTCGGTTTACTAACCCGACTCAACTCGATTTACTAACCCGAGTCAACTCGGTCTACTAACCCGAGTCAACTCCGTTTGCTAACCCGAGTCAACTCGGTTTGCTAAACCGAGTCAACTCGGTTTGCTAACCCGAGTCAACTCGGTCTACCAACCCGAGTCAACTTGGTCTGCTAACCCGAGTCAACTCGGTTTGCTTACCCGAGTTAACTCGGTCTACCAACCCGAGTCAACTCGGTCTGCTAATCCGAGTCAACTCGGTTTGCTAACCCGAGTCAACTCGGTTTGCCAACCCGAGTCAACTGTGTGCTAACCCGAGTTAACTCGGTCTACTAACCCGAGTCAACTCGATTTGCTAACCCGAGTCAACTCGGTTTGCTAACCCGAGTCAACTCGGTTTGCTAACCCGAGTCAACTCGGTTTTCTAACCCGAGTCAACTCGGTTTGCTAACCAGAGTCAACTCGGTTTGCTAACCCGAGTCAACTAAGTTTGCTAACCCGAGTCAACTCGGTTTCCTAACCCGAGTCAACTCGGTTTGCTAACCCGAGTCAACTCGGTTTGCTAACCCGAGTCAACTCGGTTTGCTAGCCCGAGTCAACTCGGTTTGCTAACCCGAGTCAACTCGGTTTGCTAACCCGAGTCAACTCGGTTTGCTAACCCGAGTCAACTCGGTTTGCTTACCCGAGTCAACTTGGTTTGCTTACCCGAGTCAATTCGGTATGCTAACCCGAGTCAACTCGTTTTGCTAACATGAATCAACTCGGTTTGCTTACCCGAGTCAACTCGGTTTGTTTACCCGAGTCAACTCGGTTTGCTAGCCCGAGTCAACTCGGTTTGCTTACCCGAGTCAACTCGGTTTGCTAACCCGAGTCAACTCGGTTTGCTAGCCCGAGTCAACTCGGTCTACTAACCCGAGTCAACTCGGTTGGCTTACCCGAGTCAACTAGGTTTGCTTACCCGAGTCAACTCGGTTTTCTTACCCGAGTCAACTCGGTTTGCTAGCCCGAGTCAACTCGGTTTTCTTACCCGAGTCAACTCGGTTTGCTAACCCGAGTCAACTCTGTTTGCTAACCCGAGTCAACTCGGTTTGCTTACTCGAATCATTTCGGTTTGCTTACCCGATTCAACTCGGTTGGCTAACCCGAGTCAACTCGGTTTGCTTACCCGAGTCAACTCGGTTTGCTTACCCGAGTCAACTCGGTTTGCTTACCCGAGTCAACTCGGTTTGCTTACCCGAGTCAACTCGGTTTGCTTACCCGAGTCAACTCGGTATGCTAACCCGAGTCAACTCGTTTTGCTTACATGAATCAACTCGGTTTGCTTACCCGAGTCAACTCGGTTTGTTTACCCGAGTCAACTCGGTTTGCTAACCCGAGTCAACTCGGTTTGCTAACCCGAGTCAACTCGGTTTGCTTACCCGAGTCAACTCGGTTTGCTTACCCGAGTCAACTCGGTATGCTAACCCGAGTCAACTCGTTTTGCTAACATGAATCAACTCGGTTTGCTTACCCGAGTCAACTCGGTTTGTTTACCCGAGTCAACTCGGTTTGCTTACCCGAGTCAACTCGGTTTGCTTACCCGAGTCAACTCGGTATGCTAACAGGAGTCAACTCGTTTTGCTAACATGAATCAACTCGGTTTGCTTACCCGAGTCAACTCGGTTTGTTTACCCGAGTCAACTCGGTTTGCTAACCCGAGTCAACTCGGTTTGCTTACCCGAGTCAACTCGGTTTGCTTACCCGAGTCAATTCGGTATGCTAACCCGAGTCAACTCGTTTTGCTAACATGAATCAACTCGGTTTGCTTACCCGAGTCAACTCGGTTTGTTTACCCGAGTCAACTCGGTTTTCTAGCCCGAGTCAACTCGGTTTGCTAACCCGAGTCAACTCGGTTTGCTAACCCGAGTCAACTCGGTTTGCTAGCCCGAGTCAACTCGGTCTACTAACCCGAGTCAACTCGGTTGGCTTACCCGAGTCAACTAGGTTTGCTTTCCCGAGTCAACTCGGTTTTCTTACCCGAGTCAACTCGGTTTGCTAGCCCGAGTCAACTCGGTTTGCTTACTCGAATCATTTCGGTTTGCTTACCCGAGTCAACTCAGTTTGCTAACCCGAGTCAACTCGGTTGGCTAACCCGAGTCAACTCGGTTTGCTAACCCGAGTCAACTCGGTTTGCTAACCCGAGTCAACTCGGTTTGCTAACCCGAGTAGACTCGGTTTGCTAACCAGAGTCAACTCGGTTTGCTAACCCGAGTCATCTCGGTTTGCCAACCCGAGTCAACTCGGTTTGCCAACCCGAGTCAACTCGGTTTGCTAACCCGAGTCAACTCGGTTTGCTAACCCGAGTCAACTCGGTTTGCTAACCCGAGTCAACTCGGTTTGCTTACTCGAATCATTTCGGTTTGCTTACCCGAGTCAACTCAGTTTGCTAACCCGAGCTAACTCGGTCTACTAACCCGAGTCAACTCGGTTTGCTAACCCGAGTCAACTCGGTTTGCTAACCCGAGTCAACTCGGTTTGCTAACCCGAGTCAACTCGGTTTGCTAACCCGAGTAGACTCGGTTTGCTAACCAGAGTCAACTCGGTTTGCTAACCCGAGTCATCTCGGTTTGCCAACCCGAGTCAACTCGGTTTGCCAACCCGAGTCAACTTGGTTTGCTAACCCGAGTCAACTCGGTTTGCTAACCCGAGTCAACTCGGTTTGCTAACACGAGTCAACTCGGTTTGCTAACCCGAGTTAACTCGGTCTACTAACCCGAGTCAACTCGGTCTACTAACCCGAGTCAACTCGGTTTACAAACCCGAGTAAACTCGGTCTTCTAACCCGAGTCAACTCGGTTTGCTAACCCGAGTCAACTCTTTTTGCTAACCCGAGCCAACTCGGTTTGCTAACCCGAGTCAACTCGGTTTGCTAACCCGAGTTAACTCGGCCTACCAACCCGAGTCAATTCGGTCTGCTAACCCGAGTCAACTCGGTCTACTAACCCGAGTCAACTCGGTCTGCTAACCCGAGTCAACTCGGTTTGCTAACCCGAGTCAACTCGGTTTGCTAACCCGAGTCAACTCGGTTTGCTAACCCGAGTCAACTCGGTTTACTAACACGAGTCAACTTAGTTTGCTAACCTGGGTTAACTCGGTCTACTAACCCGAGTCAACTCGGTCTACTAACCCGAGTCAACTCGGTCTGCTAACCCGAGTCAACTCGGTTTACTAACCCGAGTCAACTCGGTTAACTAACCCGAGTCAACTCTGTTTACTAACCCGATTCAACTCGGTTTGCTAACCCGAGTTAACTCTGTCTACTAACCCGAGTCAACTCGGCTTGCTAACCCGAGTCAACTCGGTTTGCTAACCCGAGTCAGCTCGGTCTGCTAACCCGAGTCAACTCGGTTTGCTAACCCGAGTCAACTCGGTTTGCTAACCCGAGTCAACTCGGTTGGCTAACCCGAGTCAACTCGGTTTTCTTACCGGTTGGCTAACCCGAGTCAACTCGGTTTGCTTACCCGAGTCAACTCGGTTTGCTAACCCGAGTCAACTCTGTTTGCTAACCCGAGTCAACTCGGTTTGCTTACTCGAATCATTTCGGTTTGCTTACCCGATTCAACTCGGTTGGCTAACCCGAGTCAACTCGGTTTGCTTACCCGAGTCAACTCGGTTTGCTTACCGGTTGGCTTAACCCATTCAACTCGGTTTGCTTACCCGAGTCAACTCAGTTTACTAACCTGAGTCAACTCGGTTGGCTAACCCAAGTTAACTTGGTTTGCTAACCCGAGTCAACTCGGTTTGCTAACCCGAGTCAACTCGGTTTGCTAACCCGAGTCAACTCGGTTTGCTAACCCGAGTCAACTCGGTTGGCTAACCCGAGTCAACTCGGTTTTCTTACCGGTTGGCTAACCCGAGTCAACTCGGTTTGCTTACCCGAGTCAACTCGGTTTGCTAACCCGAGTCAACTCTGTTTGCTAACCCGAGTCAACTCGGTTTGCTTACTCGAATCATTTCGGTTTGCTTACCCGATTCAACTCGGTTGGCTAACCCGAGTCAACTCGGTTTGCTTACCCGAGTCAACTCGGTTTGCTTACCCGAGTCAACTCGGTTTGCTAACCCGAGTCAACTCGGTTTGCTTACCCGAGTCAACTCGGTTTGCTTACCCGAGTCAACTCGGTTTGCTAACCCGAGTCAACTCGGTTTGCTAACATGAATCAACTCGGTTTGCTTACCCGAGTCAACTCGTTTTGCTTACATGAATCAACTCGGTTTGCTTACCCGAGTCAACTCGGTTTGTTTACCCGAGTCAACTCGGTTTGCTAACCCGAGTCAACTCGGTTTGCTAACCCGAGTCAACTCGGTTTGCTTACCCGAGTCAACTCGGTTTGCTTACCCGAGTCAACTCGGTATGCTAACCCGAGTCAACTCGTTTTGCTAACATGAATCAACTCGGTTTGCTTACCCGAGTCAACTCGGTTTGTTTACCCGAGTCAACTCGGTTTGCTTACCCGAGTCAACTCGGTTTGCTAACCCGAGTCAACTCGGTTTGCTTACCCGAGTCAACTCGGTTTGCTTACCCGAGTCAACTCGGTTTGCTAACCCGAGTCAACTCGGTTTGCTAACATGAATCAACTCGGTATGCTAACCCGAGTCAACTCGTTTTGCTTACATGAATCAACTCGGTTTGCTTACCCGAGTCAACTCGGTTTGTTTACCCGAGTCAACTCGGTTTGCTAACCCGAGTCAACTCGGTTTGCTTACCCGAGTCAACTCGGTTTGCTTACCCGAGTCAACTCGGTTTGCTAACCCGAGTCAACTCGGTTTGCTTACCCGAGTCAACTCGGTTTGCTTACCCGAGTCAACTCGGTTTGCTAACCCGAGTCAACTCGGTTTGCTAACATGAATCAACTCGGTATGCTAACCCGAGTCAACTCGTTTTGCTTACATGAATCAACTCGGTTTGCTTACCCGAGTCAACTCGGTTTGTTTACCCGAGTCAACTCGGTTTGCTAACCCGAGTCAACTCGGTTTGCTAACCCGAGTCAACTCGGTTTGCTTACCCGAGTCAACTCGGTTTGCTTACCCGAGTCAACTCGGTATGCTAACCCGAGTCAACTCGTTTTGCTAACATGAATCAACTCGGTTTGCTTACCCGAGTCAACTCGGTTTGTTTACCCGAGTCAACTCGGTTTGCTTACCCGAGTCAACTCGTTTTGCTTACCCGAGTCAACTCGGTATGCTAACCCGAGTCAACTCGTTTTGCTAACATGAATCAACTCGGTTTGCTTACCCGAGTCAACTCGGTTTGTTTACCCGAGTCAACTCGGTTTGCTAGCCCGAGTCAACTCGGTTTGCTAACCCGAGTCAACTCGGTTTGCTAACCCGAGTCAACTCGGTTTGCTACCCCGAGTCAACTCGGTTTGCTAACCCGAGTCAACTCGGTTTGCTAGCCCGAGTCAACTCGGTTTGCTAACCCGAGTCAACTCGTTTTGCTAACATGAATCAACTCGGTTTGCTTACCCGAGTCAACTCGGTTTGTTTACCCGAGTCAACTCGGTTTGCTAGCCCGAGTCAACTCTGTTTGCTAACTCGAGTCAACTCGGTTTGCTTACTCGAATCATTTCGGTTTGCTTACCCGAGTCAACTCGGTTTACTAACCCGACTCAACTCGATTTACTAACCCGAGTCAACTCGGTCTACTAACCCGAGTCAACTCCGTTTGCTAACCCGAGTCAACTCGGTTTGCTAAAACGAGTCAACTCGGTTTGCTAACCCGAGTAGACTCGGTTTGCTAACCAGAGTCAACTCGGTTTGCTAACCCGAGTCATCTCGGTTTGCCAACCCGAGTCAACTCGGTTTGCCAACCCGAGTCAACTCGGTTTGCTAACCCGAGTCAACTCGGTTTGCTAACCCGAGTCAACTCGGTTTGCTTACTCGAATCATTTCGGTTTGCTTACCCGAGTCAACTCAGTTTGCTAACCTGAGCTAACTCGGTCTACTAACCCGAGTCAACTCGGTTTGCTAACCCGAGTCAACTCGGTTTGCTAACCCGAGTCAACTCGGTTTGCTAACCCGAGTCAACTCGGTTTGCTAACCCGAGTAGACTCGGTTTGCTAACCAGAGTCAACTCGGTTTGCTAACCCGAGTCATCTCGGTTTGCCAACCCGAGTCAACTCGGTTTGCCAACCCGAGTCAACTTGGTTTGCTAACCCGAGTCAACTCGGTTTGCTAACCCGAGTCAACTCGGTTTGCTAACACGAGTCAACTCGGTTTGCTAACCCGAGTTAACTCGGTCTACTAACCCGAGTCAACTCGGTCTACTAACCCGAGTCAACTCGGTTTACTAACCCGAGTAAACTCGGTCTTCTAACCCGAGTCAACTCGGTTTGCTAACCCGAGTCAACTCGGTTTGCTAACCCGAGTCAACTCGGTTTGCTAACCCGAGTCAACTCGGTTTGCTAACCCGAGTTAACTCGGTCTACCAACCCGAGTCAATTTGGTCTGCTAACCCGAGTCAACTCGGTCTACTAACCCGAGTCAACTCGGTCTGCTAACCCGAGTCAACTCGGTCTGCTAACCCGAGTCAACTCGGTTTGCTAACCCGAGTCAACTCGGTTTGCTAACCCGAGTCAACTCGGTTTGCTAACTCGAGTCAACTCGGTTTACTAACACGAGTCAACTTAGTTTGCTAACCTGGGTTAACTCGGTCTACTAACCCGAGTCAACTCGGTCTACTAACCCGAGTCAACTCGGTCTGCTAACCCGAGTCAACTCGGTTTACTAACCCGAGTCAACTCGGTTTACTAACCCGAGTCAACTCGGTTTACTAGCCCGATTCAACTCGGTTTGCTAACCCGAGTTAACTCTGTCTACTAACCCGAGTCAACTCGGCTTGCTAACCCGAGTCAACTCGGTTTGCTAACACGAGTCAGCTCGGTCTGCAAACCCGAGTCAACTCAGTTTGCTAACCCGAGTCAACTCGGTTTTCTAACCCGAGTCAACTCGGTTTGCTAACCAGAGTCAACTCGGTTTGCTAACCCGAGTCAACTAAGTTTGCTAACCCGAGTCAACTCGGTTTCCTAACCCGAGTCAACTCGGTTTGCTAACCCGAGACAACTCGGTTTGCTAACCCGAGTCAACTCGGTTTGCTAGCCCGAGTCAACTCGGTTTGCTAACCCGACTCAACTCGGTCTGCTAATCCGAGTCAACTCGGTTTGCTAACCCGAGTCAACTCGGTTTGCCAACCCGAGTCAACTGTGTGCTAACCCGAGTTAACTCGGTCTACTAACCCGAGTCAACTCGATTTGCTAACCCGAGTCAACTCGGTTTGCTAACCCGAGTCAACTCGGTTTGCTAGCCCGAGTCAACTCGGTTTGCTAACCCGAGTCAACTCGGTTTGCTAACCCGAGTCAACTCGGTTTGCTAACCCGAGTCAACTCGGTTTGCTAACCCGAGTCAACTCGGTTTGCTAACCCGAGTCAACTCGGTTTGCTTACCCGAGTCAACTCGGTTTGCTTACCCGAGTCAATTCGGTATGCTAACCCGAGTCAACTCGTTTTGCTAACATGAATCAACTCGGTTTGCTTACCCGAGTCAACTCGGTTTGTTTACCCGAGTCAACTCGGTTTGCTAGCCCGAGTCAACTCGGTTTGCTAACCCGAGTCAACTCGGTTTGCTAACCCGAGTCAACTCGGTTTGCTAGCCCGAGTCAACTCGGTCTACTAACCCGAGTCAACTCGGTTGGCTTACCCGAGTCAACTAGGTTTGCTTACCCGAGTCAACTCGGTTTTCTTACCCGAGTCAACTCGGTTTGCTAGCCCGAGTCAACTCGGTTTTCTTACCCGAGTCAACTCGGTTTGCTAACCCGAGTCAACTCGGTTTGCTAACCCGAGTCAACTCTGTTTGCTAACCCGAGTCAACTCGGTTTGCTTACTCGAATCATTTCGGTTTGCTTACCCGATTCAACTCGGTTGGCTAACCCGAGTCAACTCGGTTTGCTTACCCGAGTCAACTCGGTTTGCTTACCCGAGTCAACTCGGTTTGCTTACCCGAGTCAACTCGGTTTGCTTACCCGAGTCAACTCGGTTTGCTTACCCGAGTCAACTCGGTATGCTAACCCGAGTCAACTCGTTTTGCTTACATGAATCAACTCGGTTTGCTTACCCGAGTCAACTCGGTTTGTTTACCCGAGTCAACTCGGTTTGCTAACCCGAGTCAACTCGGTTTGCTAGCCCGAGTCAACTCGGTCTACTAACCCGAGTCAACTCGGTTGGCTTACCCGAGTCAACTAGGTTTGCTTTCCCGAGTCAACTCGGTTTTCTTACCCGAGTCAACTCGGTTTGCTAGCCCGAGTCAACTCGGTTTGCTTACTCGAATCATTTCGGTTTGCTTACCCGAGTCAACTCAGTTTGCTAACCCGAGTCAACTCGGTTGGCTAACCCGAGTCAACTCGGTTTGCTAACCCGAGTCAACTCGGTTTGCTAACCCGAGTAGACTCGGTTTGCTAACCAGAGTCAACTCGGTTTGCTAACCCGAGTCATCTCGGTTTGCCAACCCGAGTCAACTCGGTTTGCCAACCCGAGTCAACTCGGTTTGCTAACCCGAGTCAACTCGGTTTGCTTACTCGAATCATTTCGGTTTGCTTACCCGAGTCAACTCAGTTTGCTAACCCGAGCTAACTCGGTCTACTAACCCGAGTCAACTCGGTTTGCTAACCCGAGTCAACTCGGTTTGCTAACCCGAGTCAACTCGGTTTGCTAACCCGAGTCAACTCGGTTTGCTAACCCGAGTAGACTCGGTTTGCTAACCAGAGTCAACTCGGTTTGCTAACCCGAGTCATCTCGGTTTGCCAACCCGAGTCAACTCGGTTTGCCAACCCGAGTCAACTTGGTTTGCTAACCCGAGTCAACTCGGTTTGCTAACCCGAGTCAACTCGGTTTGCTAACACGAGTCAACTCGGTTTGCTAACCCGAGTTAACTCGGTCTACTAACCCGAGTCAACTCGGTCTACTAACCCGAGTCAACTCGGTTTACTAACCCGAGTAAACTCGGTCTTCTAACCCGAGTCAACTCGGTTTGCTAACCCGAGTCAACTCGGTTTGCTAACCCGAGTCAACTCGGTTTGCTAACCCGAGTCAACTCGGTTTGCTAACCCGAGTTAACTCGGCCTACCAACCCGAGTCAATTCGGTCTGCTAACCCGAGTCAACTCGGTCTACTAACCCGAGTCAACTCGGTCTGCTAACCCGAGTCAACTCGGTTTGCTAACCCGAGTCAACTCGGTTTGCTAACCCGAGTCAACTCGGTTTGCTAACCCTGAGTCAACTCGGTTTACTAACACGAGTCAACTTAGTTTGCTAACCTGGGTTAACTCGGTCTACTAACCCGAGTCAACTCGGTCTACTAACCCGAGTCAACTCGGTCTGCTAACCCGAGTCAACTCGGTTTACTAACCCGAGTCAACTCGGTTAACTAACCCGAGTCAACTCGGTTTACTAACCCGATTCAACTCGGTTTGCTAGCCCGAGTTAACTCTGTCTACTAACCCGAGTCAACTCGGCTTGCTAACCCGAGTCAACTCGGTTTGCTAACCCGAGTCAGCTCGGTCTGCAAACCCGAGTCAACTCGGTTTGCTAACCCGAGTCAACTCGGTTTGCTAACCCGAGTCAACTCGGTTGGCTAACCCGAGTCAACTCGGTTTTCTTACCGGTTGGCTAACCCGAGTCAACTCGGTTTGCTTACCCGAGTCAACTCGGTTTGCTAACCCGAGTCAACTCTGTTTGCTAACCCGAGTCAACTCGGTTTGCTTACTCGAATCATTTCGGTTTGCTTACCCGATTCAACTCGGTTGGCTAACCCGAGTCAACTCGGTTTGCTTACCCGAGTCAACTCGGTTTGCTTACCGGTTGGCTTAACCCATTCAACTCGGTTTGCTTACCCGAGTCAACTCAGTTTACTAACCTGAGTCAACTCGGTTGGCTAACCCGAGTTAACTTGGTTTGCTAACCCGAGTCAACTCGGTTTGCTAACCCGAGTCAACTCGGTTTGCTAACCCGAGTCAACTCGGTTTGCTAACCCGAGTCAACTCGGTTGGCTAACCCGAGTCAACTCGGTTTTCTTACCGGTTGGCTAACCCGAGTCAACTCGGTTTGCTTACCCGAGTCAACTCGGTTTGCTAACCCGAGTCAACTCTGTTTGCTAACCCGAGTCAACTCGGTTTGCTTACTCGAATCATTTCGGTTTGCTTACCCGATTCAACTCGGTTGGCTAACCCGAGTCAACTCGGTTTGCTTACCCGAGTCAACTCGGTTTGCTTACCCGAGTCAACTCGGTTTGCTAACCCGAGTCAACTCGGTTTGCTTACCCGAGTCAACTCGGTTTGCTTACCCGAGTCAACTCGGTTTGCTAACCCGAGTCAACTCGGTTTGCTAACATGAATCAACTCGGTTTGCTTACCCGAGTCAACTCGTTTTGCTTACATGAATCAACTCGGTTTGCTTACCCGAGTCAACTCGGTTTGTTTACCCGAGTCAACTCGGTTTGCTAACCCGAGTCAACTCGGTTTGCTAACCCGAGTCAACTCGGTTTGCTTACCCGAGTCAACTCGGTTTGCTTACCCGAGTCAACTCGGTATGCTAACCCGAGTCAACTCGTTTTGCTAACATGAATCAACTCGGTTTGCTTACCCGAGTAAACTCGGTTTGTTTACCCGAGTCAACTCGGTTTGCTTACCCGAGTCAACTCGGTTTGCTAACCCGAGTCAACTCGGTTTGCTTACCCGAGTCAACTCGGTTTGCTAACCCGAGTCAACTCGGTTTGCTAACATGAATCAACTCGGTAGGCTAACCCGAGTCAACTCGTTTTGCTTACATGAATCAACTCGGTTTGCTTACCCGAGTCAACTCGGTTTGTTTACCCGAGTCAACTCGGTTTGCTAACCCGAGTCAACTCGGTTTGCTTACCCGAGTCAACTCGGTTTGCTTACCCGAGTCAACTCGGTTTGCTAACCCGAGTCAACTCGGTTTGCTTACCCGAGTCAACTCGGTTTGCTTACCCGAGTCAACTCGGTTTGCTAACCCGAGTCAACTCGGTTTGCTAACATGAATCAACTCGGTATGCTAACCCGAGTCAACTCGTTTTGCTTACATGAATCAACTCGGTTTGCTTACCCGAGTCAACTCGGTTTGTTTACCCGAGTCAAGTCGGTTTGCTAACCCGAGTCAACTCGGTTTGCTAACCCGAGTCAACTCGGTTTGCTTACCCGAGTCAACTCGGTTTGCTTACCCGAGTCAACTCGGTATGCTAACCCGAGTCAACTCGTTTTGCTAACATGAATCAACTCGGTTTGCTTACCCGAGTCAACTCGGTTTGTTTACCCGAGTCAACTCGGTTTGCTTACCCGAGTCAACTCGGTTTGCTTACCCGAGTCAACTCGGTATGCTAACCCGAGTCAACTCGTTTTGCTAACATGAATCAACTCGGTTTGCTTACCCGAGTCAACTCGGTTTGCTAACCCGAGTCAACTCGGTTTGCTAACCCGAGTCAACTCGGTTTGCTACTCCGAGTCAACTCGGTTTGCTAACCCGAGTCAACTCGGTTTGCTAGCCCGAGTCAACTCGGTTTGCTAACCCGAGTCAACTCGGTTTGCTAACCCGAGTCAACTCGTTTTGCTAACATGAATCAACTCGGTTTGCTTACCCGAGTCAACTCGGTTTGTTTACCCGAGTCAACTCGGTTTGCTAGCCCGAGTCAACTCTGTTTGCTAACTCGAGTCAACTCGGTTTGCTTACTCGAATCATTTCGGTTTGCTTACCCGAGTCAACTCGGTTTACTAACCCGACTCAACTCGATTTACTAACCCGAGTCAACTCGGTCTACTAACCCGAGTCAACTCCGTTTGCTAACCCGAGTCAACTCGGTTTGCTAACCCGAGTCAACTCGGTTTGCTAACCCGAGTAGACTCGGTTTGCTAACCAGAGTCAACTCGGTTTCCTAACCCGAGTCATCTCGGTTTGCCAACCCGAGTCAACTCGGTTTGCCAACCCGAGTCAACTCGGTTTGCTAACCCGAGTCAACTCGGTTTGCTTACCCGAGTCAACTCGGTTTGCTTACTCGAATCATTTCGGTTTGCTTACCCGAGTCAACTCAGTTTGCTAACCCGAGCTAACTCGGTCTACTAACCCGAGTCAACTCGGTTTGCTAACCCGAGTCAACTCGGTTTGCTAACCCGAGTAAACTCGGTTTGCTAACCCGAGTCAACTCGGTTTGCTAACCCGAGTAGACTCGGTTTGCTAACCAGAGTCAACTCGCTTTGCTAACCCGAGTCATCTCGGTTTGCCAACCCGAGTCAACTCGGTTTGCCAACCCGAGTCAACTTGGTTTGCTAACCCGAGTCAACTCGGTTTGCTAACCCGAGTCAACTCGGTTTGCTAACCCGAGTCAACTCGGTTTGCTAACCCGAGTTAACTCGGTCTACTAACCCGAGTCAACTCGGTCTACTAACCCGAGTCAACTCGGTTTACTAACCCGAGTAAACTCGGTCTTCTAACCCGAGTCAACTCGGTTTGCTAACCCGAGTCAACTCGGTTTGCTAACCCGAGTCAACTCGGTTTGCTAACCCGAGTCAACTCGGTTTGCTAACCCGAGTCAACTCGGTTTGCTAACCCGAGTCAACTCGGTCTGCTAACCCGAGTCAACTCTGTCTGCTAACCCGAGTAAACTCGGTCTTCCAACCCGAGTCAACTCTGTCTGCTAACCCGAGTCAACTCGTTTTGCTAACCCGAGTCAACTCGGTTTACTAACCCGAGTCAACTCGGTTTGCTAACCCGAGTAGACTCGGTTTGCTAACCCGAGTAGACTCGGTTTGCTTACCCGAGTAGACTCGGTTTGCTAGCCCGAGTAGACTCGGTTTGCTAACCCGAGTCAACTCGGTTTGCTAACCCGAGTTAACTCGGTCTACCAACCCGAGTCAACTCGGTCTGCTAACCCGAGTCAACTCGTTGTGCTAACCCGAGTCAACTCGGTTTGCTAACCCGAGTCAACTCTGCTAACCCGAGTCAACTCGGTTTGCTAACCCGAGTCAACTCGGTGTGCTAACCCGAGTCAACTCGGTTTGCTTACCCAAGCTAACTCGGTCTACCAACCCGAGTCAACTCGGTCTGCTAACCCGAGTCAACTCGGTTTGCTAACCCGAGTCAACTCGTTTTGCTAACCCGAGTCAACTCGGTTTGCTAACCCGAGTCAACTCGGTCTACCAACCCGAGTCAACTCGGTCTGCTAACCCGAGTCAACTCGGTTTGCTAACCCGAGTCAACTCGGTTTACTAACCCGAGTCAACTTGGTTTACTAACACGAGTCAACTCGGTTTGCTAACCCGAGTTAACTCGGTCTACTAACCCGAGTCAACTCGGTTTGCTAACCCGAGTCAACTCGGTTTGCTAACCCGAGTCAACTCGGTTTGCTAACCCGAGTCAACTCGGTTTGCTAACCCGAGATGACTCGGGTTAGCAAACCGAGTTGACTCGGGTTTGTAGACCGAGTTAACTCGGGTTAGCAAACCGAGTAGACTCGTTTGCTAACCCGAGCCAACTCGGTTTGCTAACATGAGTCAACTCGGTTTGCTAGCCCGAGTAAACTCGGTCTACCAACCTGAGTCAACTCGGTCTGCTTACCCGAGTCAACTCGGTTTGGTAACCCGAGTCAACTCGGTTTACTAACCCGAGTCAACTCGGTTTGCTAACCCGAGTTAACTCGGTCTACTAACACGAATCAACTCAGTCTGCTTACCCTAAACAACTCGGTCTGCTAACCCGAGTCAACTCGGTTTACTAACCCGATTCAACTCGGTTTACTAACCCGAGTCAACTCGATTTGCTAACCCGAGTAAAGCAAATTAATCTGTTAGCATTAAGCTGTAGATAATAAATAAATAAATAAATAAATAAATAAATAACTCGGTCTGCTAACCCGAGTCAACTCGGTTTGCTAACCCGAGTCAACTCGGTTTGCTAACCCGAGTCAACTCCGTTTGCTAACCCGAGTCAACTCGGTTTGCTAACCCGAGTAGACTCGGTTTGCTAACCCGAGTAGACTCGGTTTGCTTACCCGAGTAGACTCGGTTTGCTAGCCCGAGTAGACTCGGTTTGCTAGCCCGAGTAGACTCGGTTTGCTAACCCGAGTCAACTCGGTTTGCTAACCCGAGTCAACTCGGTTTGCTACCAACCCGAGTCAACTCGGTCTGCTAACCCGAGTCAACTCGTTGTGCTAACCCGAGTCAACTCGGTTTGCTAACCCGAGTCAACTCGGTTTGCTAACCCGAGTCAACTCGGTTTGCTAACCCGAGTCAACTCGGTTTGCTTACCCAAGTTAACTCGGTCTACCAACCCGAGTCAACTCGGTCTGCTAACCCGAGTCAACTCGTTTTGCTAACCCGAGTCAACTCGTTTTGCTAACCCGAGTCAACTCGGTTTGCTAACCCGAGTCAACTCGGTCTACCAACCCGAGTCAACTCGGTCTGCTAACCCGAGTCAACTCGGTTTGCTAACCCGAGTCAACTCGGTTTACTAACCCGAGTCAACTTGGTTTACTAACACGAGTCAACTCGGTTTGCTAACCCGAGCTAACTCGGTCTACTAACCCGAGTCAGATAATAAATAAATAAATAAATAAATAAATAAATAACTCGGTCTGCTAACCCGAGTCAACTCGGTTTGCTAACCCGAGTCAACTCGGTTTGCTAACCCGAGTCAACTCCGTTTGCTAACCCGAGTTAACTCGGTCTACTAACCCGAGTCAACTCGGTTGGCTAACCCGAGTCAACTCGGTTTGCTAACCCGAGTCAACTCAGTTTGCTAACCCGAGTCAACTCGGTTTTCTAACCCGAGTAAACTCGGTCTACCAACCCGAGTCAACTCGGTCTGCTAACCCGAGTCAACTCGGTTTGCTAACCCGAGTCAACTCAGTTTGCTAACCCGAGTCAACTCGGTTTGCTAACCCGAGTCAACTCGGTTTGCTAACCCGAGTCAACTCGGTCTACTAACCCGAGTCAACTCGGTTTGCTAACCCGAGTCAACTCGGTCTGCTACCCCGAGTAAGCTCGGTTTGCTAACCCGAGTCAACTCGGTTTGCTAACCCGAGTCAACTCGGTTTGCTAACCCGAGTCAACTCGGTTTGCTAACCCGAGTTAACTCGGTCTACTAACCCGAGTCAACTCGGTCTACTAACCCTAGTCAGCTCGGTTTGCTAACCCGAATCAACTCGGTTTGCTAACCCGAATTAACTCGGTTTGCTTACACGAGTCAACTCGGTTTGCTAACCCGAGTTAACTCGGTCTACCAACCCGAGTCAAATGGGTTTGCTAACCCGAGACAACTCGGTCTGCTAACCCGAGTCAACTCGGTTTGCTAACCCGAGTGAACTCGGTTTGCTAACCCAAGTCAACTCGGTCTACTAACCCGAGTGAACTCGGTTTGCTAACCCGAGTGA
This sequence comes from Melanostoma mellinum, assembly GCA_914767635.1. Classification (NCBI taxonomy): domain Eukaryota; kingdom Metazoa; phylum Arthropoda; class Insecta; order Diptera; family Syrphidae; genus Melanostoma; species Melanostoma mellinum. The sequence goes on from OU612058.1 coordinate 172,270,446, forward strand.
ACTCGGTTTGCTAACCCGAGTCAACTCGGTCTACTTACCTGAGTCAACTCGGTCTACTAACCCGAGTCAACTCGGTTTACTAACCCGAGTCAACTCGGTTTGCTAACCCGAGTTTACTCGGTCTACTAACCCGAGTCAACTCGGTTTGCTAACCCGAGTAGACTCGGTTTGCTAACCCGAGTAGACTCGGTTTGCTTACCCGAGTAGACTCGGTTTGCTAGCCCGAGTAGACTCGGTTTGCTAGCCCGAGTAGACTCGGTTTGCTAACCCGAGTCAACTCGGTTTGCTAACCCGAGTCAACTCGGTTTGCTAACCCGAGTTAACTCGGTCTACCAACCCGAGTCAACTCGGTCTGCTAACCCGAGTCAACTCGTTGTGCTAACCCGAGTCAACTCGGTTTGCTAACCCGAGTCAACTCGGTTTGCTAACCCGAGTCAACTCGGTTTGCTAACCCGAGTCAACTCGGTTTGCTTACCCAAGTTAACTCGGTCTACCAACCCGAGTCAACTCGGTCTGCTAACCCGAGTCAACTCGTTTTGCTAACCCGAGTCAACTCGTTTTGCTAACCCGAGTCAACTCGGTTTGCTAACCCGAGTCAACTCGGTCTACCAACCCGAGTCAACTCGGTCTGCTAACCCGAGTCAACTCGGTTTGCTAACCCGAGTCAACTCGGTTTACTAACCCGAGTCAACTTGGTTTACTAACACGAGTCAACTCGGTTTGCTAACCCGAGCTAACTCGGTCTACTAACCCGAGTCAGTTCGGTTTGCTAACCCGAGTCAACTCGGTTTGCTAACCCGAGTCAACTCGGTTTGCTAACCCGAGTCAACTCGGTTTGCTAACGCGAGTCAACTCGGTTTGCTAATACGAGTCAACTCGGTTTGCTAACCCGAGCCAACTCGGTTTGCTAACATGAGTCAACTAGGTTTGCTAACCCGAGCCAACTCGGTTTGCTAACATGAGTCAACTCGGTTTGCTAGCCCGAGTCAACTCGGTTTGGTAACCCGAGTCAACTCGGTTTACTAACCCGAGTCAACTCGGTTTGCTAACCCGAGTTAACTCGGTCTACTTACCCGAATCAACTCGGTCTGCTTACCCGAGTCAACTCGGTCTGCTAACCAGAGTCAACTCGGTTTACTTACCCGAGTCAACTCGGTTTACTAACCCGAGTCAACTCGATTTGCTAACCCGAGTTAAGCAAATTAATCTGTTAGCATTAAGCTGTAGATAATAAATAAATAAATTTATTTATTTATTTGTTTTCGTCAATCAGAGAACAATATTCACTTACAGACTACTTAAGAATTAGACTAACAAAATAAATAAATAAATAAATAACTCGGTCTGCTAACCCGAGTCAACTCGGTTTGCTAACCCGAGTCAACTCCGTTTGCTAACCCGAGTTAACTCGGTCTACTAACCCGAGTCAACTCGGTTGGCTAACCCGAGTCAACTCGGTTTGCTAACCCGAGTCAACTCAGTTTGCTAACCCGAGTCAACTCGGTTTTCTAACCCGAGTAAACTCGGTCTACCAACCCGAGTCAACTCGGTCTGCTAACACGAGTCAACTCGGTTTGCTAACCCGAGTCAACTCAGTTTGCTAACCCGAGTCAACTCGGTTTGCTAACCCGAGTCAACTCAGTTTGCTAACCCGAGTCAACTCGGTCTACTAACCCGAGTCAACTCGGTTTGCTTACCCGAGTCAACTCGGTCTGCTACCCCGAGTAAACTCGGTTTGCTAACAAGAGTCACCTCGGTTTGCTAACCCGAGTCAACTCGGTTTGCTAACCCGAGTCAACTCGGTTTGCTAACCCGAGTCAACTCGGTTTGCTAACCCGAGTTAACTT